>VNJU01009315.1:0-432748 GCA_008042675.1 Drosophila seguyi | reverse complement strand
AAAAAAATGCGTGCTACGACGAAAAGATTGAGGACCAAACAAACACAAACACCGAGAAAAATAACTAGCAACTATCCCGGTCGAATATTCGGCCCACTTCTGCTGTTGTTGAAGCGGCTCTACCCTCCCTTCCTTTGGTCGTCATGTTATCTCCTATAATTCGTCTGACGACCCCTTTTCCGACCGATTAGGGCATCCCTAGGAAAATCTCGCTAGCTGAAGGCAATTAGAAACACAAATTAAAACATTATAAATTTATTTCTTAACAACTAAAAATAACTCTCCCAATAGGCATGTAGGCATAATTATGTAAATAGCGTAACTAAAAGATCAAAAATTTGCTCGTAAGTAATTGCTTAACGTTTAAATGCATAAAAAATAATATGAACTAAAATTGTTTAAAATCATTAACCGATCGGCATACAACAATTGACTGGCTAATATTTCGCCGAGAGTAAAGGCAAATTAATTTAAGTGGACTGAAGCAAAACATATATATGCAAATCGAGGCACATTGATTGGGTCTTTATTTGGGATCAAATCCATTTAATTAAATTTGGGGAAAACTAGATTCGCGGACGACAAATTCTCACAAAAACATATGCCGCAATTATCGGCTGGCTTTCTCTTTATTTATTTAACCAGAAATATATACACTCACTCGTGACATTATCCCGCGAAGAAAGCGCTTTCCTGCGTAGATGTTGTTGGTGGTGGCTGGCTGTGGGAAAAAAAGATTAATTGGAATTTATCTCCCGAAAATCTTCCCTCTATCTGTCCTCAATAGATTGGATATGCCTTGGCTCATATTTTTTTTGCTTCCTCACTCACACTAAAACTTTTCACTCGACGCCATACAAAAATTAACATTAAACGAAAATTAACTTAAATTAAAATATATAAAATGAACAAAAATAAGTAAAAGATGATCTGCAAAATCCTCGCTCATGAGCGCATTATTCCTCTGAAAAGTGGAGGATGGATCGCGACTCGACAAGAAAAGATGAACTTCTCCAGATTTAATCTCCCGCTCGCGGCATTATTCGGACCGCCAAAAAGAAAGCATCATGGCAACAACAACTTGCTGGAGATGGAGGCGCGGGCGGCAGCGGGAACTATGTAGCGGAAAAAGGGCCAGACGAAAACCTCCAAATCAAGCGGGAATTATATACCCCAAAACAGACTAGGCGACACCTAATGCCATGCTAGCTTGCGCCGAAATATATGTTACCCAAACCCGTGGCAAGGGGGGCGAGGTTCTCCTTTCCTCTTTGCTCTACCGACGCTGGGCTGCTGGTACGCTGCGCTTTGGTAGATCGCTGGTAGTTCGGTGTTCCTCCTCCTCCGATTCCCCTTGGCGCTTGGCTATGACTTTTATTGTCGCCGCCTGTGTCACCGCCAGGGAAGACGATGTATGGGCCGAATTTCTGCCAAGTAACTTGGATTAGACCTATGGCTTTCTTTAAAGCCCTCAGATTCCTCACCTCAATTTCCCGGATCACTACACACAATATACATATATGCTTTTCTTTTTCCTGGAGCACTGGAGTGTCACTTGTCCGCTCGCGGGGACGCCGAAATTGACTATGCCGACCACCGCGCCCTCGAACCAGCAGAATCCCTCGATCGCCCTGCCGAAGTCATAAAGCCTTCGGGTGAAAGGCGGGAAACTGACCCAGTCAATCTCTCTTAACTTTCATCTTCCGCTTTGACCTATAACAGGTTCTGCCGCCAGGTGGCGCTTTGCAGTCCCAAAGCCTTCACTCGGACCTATTTTCCTGAAACCTAGGTGGCGCTAATGGGCTTTGCAACCAAGCGTTACATACGTTGCCACTTAGCTATGCATATCGGCCAAATAGAATTTGAATTGAAATTACAATTGCAATTGGGGCTGCATTCATAATCAATTGTTGGTTTCCAATGAATCCACTTTGGGCGTGTCTCTAATTGCCAAACAGCTTTCCGCTCTGCGAAATAATCATCACGCTGACATTTTAAATAAATCATGGAATACTACACGAGACATCCGGTGATGATGTCTCTTTGGGCCGTGTTATTTGTTTATGGCAACACGACGAGTGCGGTGCACCGCATTCGCTAATTGAGGCACTGGCCTGGCAAACATGGCGTATGCGTGATATTGAAGGCCATTGACACTTGACAGGACAGTAAATGGCCTGCCAAAATATTTGACTTCCAAAACGTTAATTCTATGGAAATTAAAGAGCATTTATGTGTACATTAAACTCACATTTTGTGGCCAGAAAGAAGGTGTTCGTGTGTGTGTGCATATCTCGCTTTAAGTCAGTTAGTCTGGCAGTCAGTTTGGGCCGAAACTTTCTCCTTGTGTGTCGGCCTAAATGGGGCGCATGTACATGGATGCGAAACTACGTTGGCAGAAAATTGCTCCTCTGATGCCTGCCATTGTCACGACAAGTTGCTGCTTCTAATTGCAGTTTGCTGGCAGTTACTATTCGCATAACATCAACTTGACACAATTCGCAATGCTCGATGCCTTTCTGCAAATTGTTCAAGCTCGGGCCAATTCCTCCTTCTGACAGTCAAAGTTAGTGACATCATAAATGGAAAAGTTGTAGTGAGAAATGAAGGCTTACCTTGTAAATAGAACTAGGGAGATAGGAATAGTTGAACAGAAGCTCTGGACTCTACTGCTGTTTTATTTTTCTCTCTAAATTAGATTTAAGCTGCTTTATGCTTACAGTAAGAATTAGAAGACAACTTCTATAAATAGCATTAAATGTAAGTTGATACATTTTACAAATCAAAACCCGACGAGTTTTTCCTCAATTTCCATATCTAGAAAAAACTATAGAATGTATTCTTCCGCTCTATCAGCTGTGGCTTCATAATTGATTGCTTTTTATATTGCTAGCCTAAGGTTTTTTTTACACTTCCGCTTCTAAAACTTGGTCCATACTTTTGTGGTTTGGTTACTAATTGGTCACTGACCATGTTCTGATTTATTGCCGTCTTCCAGCCCGACAATTTGTCCAGTTTATTTGAACCATGTTGTAGCAGTTTTTGGCAAATACCCGAAGCCAGGAGCCGGGCAGGGGACAAAGGAAACTCCATTTTGTTTTGTGTCGAAAATAATTTTTCAAAAACTTCTCATACACTGTGGCCAAGTGTCGGGCGTTGAGAGCTGTCGAGTGCAGAGCCAAAACGACACCGACATCGATAGCTCTGAGGCGAAAGCCAGGAAAAGGACCAGGAGAATGCCTGGAGAAGGACACTGCAAAGGACCAGGACCAAGACCACTGCCAGGACTGTTGGCCAGAAGACCAATGCGTAACACTTTGGCCAAACAAACTTGTTTACACATTTTTGGTTGCTCAATTTCTAATGTCAACAGACGAGCCAACAGCAACTTGTTTGTCCTCAATGTCCTTGGCTGCTCCTGTGGGTGGCGGCTCGCCAGCTAAATTTGCAACAGTCTCCCGGCTCTGGTCGTGGTCCTGCCTTCTGCCTTCCTCCCAGTTGGTCCGCCGTTTAAGCACAAGAATGCCTTAAAAAGTAATTCACGCTCAAACTCGGGAAATTCCGGCAAGAAGAAAAAATAGGGACATTTCCTTGACCGTGTGCCAGATACAGGCACTCGGATTGCAGTCCTGTTGCCTTGACTACATGCAAATGAGCCGCCAGCGCGACTTGTCGCGACTTTATGGCCCGATGCAGATGCAGTTTTTTACGCGAACGAGACGGGAAAATGGGGACGAGAATGAGGGTGAGTCCTACAGGACGCCGGCAGTGGTAAATTACGGTCGCGCATTAAGGCTAATCCATTGCAATGATGACGTTTAGTGGCCCCGGCGACAGTTGTACGAACTTTTATGCGCCATAAAAATGAGGCACGAACAGTGGGTACTTTTTAGAGAAATTAATCGGAAATTTAAGGGAATAACTTAAGTCCAAACATGCCAAGGTTTTTTAATAACAATTGAAATAGAAAGCGAGGAAATATAACAAGCTTATTAAATTTAAGATAGTATTTAGTGTTAAAGAACTTGAAAGAAATATATTTTATACAACAAAAAATATATGATTATTTTAAGTACACAAAAAAATATTTCATGATCTTTGAGCCGTAATTATATTTATAAATTTATTAATTGATTGCGTTCAGTATATATAATTTCTATATTCCTTTAGTAGTCTGTTTTGTCCTTTTAAATTCGCCTTCGTTCCACTGTTCTCACCCTTTTTTTTTGCTGGCTATTTGCTGCCTTGTGCTAATTTCGATTTAATTTTATTTCCTCCTTAAATTTTTTATGTCCCCTCTTGGAGTCGTGCTGCCGCCCGTCGGCACCTCCCCTTCCACATATGCCATGCATTTAAATGAAAATTTTCCTGTGTGCGTGAGTTTTTGCTATTTCATTCAATTACCGACTCGAGCACGACCTGCTATGGCATGGTCTATGGCTCTATGGTATGTCTATGGCGGCTCTGTCTTTCCGGCTAGCAAAGGCGAGAGGAGGAAAGATGGAAGCGGGCGATGGCGTGCGAGCTGGCAGGGCTTTTATGGCCGACTGGAGCCTGTCACATTTGCTTATGCCTTGGCTTAGGTCAAATTATGTTTGACTATAAACGGCATGCGAAATTTTCGGACAAAGCCCCGGGCACATCAATTTTAATCAAAGAGGCCAGGCAAACCAAGGAACGTGCTCGGCATGGCCAAGTGGAAGTGGTCGGGTCAGGTCAAGACCCTCCGCCTCATCGAGGCCTCATCATATCGTCGGCATATCAAGGCGCAAAAACTTGGCAGCTCTTCTGGGACATTTCGGACAACACTTTTGAGCAGGAAGTCAAAGCGAAGCAGTAAATCAAAGCTAAGCCCACTGCGTTGATGACCATTCGTTGACGTTGGCCGTCGCAGATGCATCTGTTTGGCGAACTTTGAACTTGCTTGGGGATCCGTAGAGAAAAGGCGGCTTAACCCTTTAACGCCGCTATCAGCTTTCGCATTTCACTTGGCTCCAACTTTGTGGGGTTATTCTGTCTGCTTGTCTGCTGTCTCTCCCGGCAATTGCACAATTTCTTTCCCTTTGGGCCTCCTAGGGGTTGAGCCCTAAACCTGGTCACTTGACCCGCTTGAATCCTCCTTCCCGGGAACAAGATTTCGGGAACACTAGCCCTCGGGGCAAATCAGTGTCGTTGTTAGGGAAGATAAACCTAAGACTTAGGAATATGTTTCCTAAAAGATAGCCTACAAGTTTAACTTAATATTGGGAGAGTAATATATTAGAAGAAGATTATCTTTACAAAGCAGTTAAATTTAGCAAAGATAAAAGTAGCTAGCTTCCTTTTAACAAGCTAAAGTCTTTAGTGAATCTTAATTCTATTTCCTAAAATTTCTTCCTTAATAAATTAGAAAATACTATCAATTATTTAAAATACAAATACAGTAGCTAAAAGCACAATTCTTAGTTCAACAAAAATCTACATAAATTGCTTTGAACCTTTTTCGTGTCAACTTTTGTCTGAAAACCTAATTATTTCGTTGACTGCCGCCCATTCACAACTTTCAACTTTGTGTGTGGGCATAATTCCTCTTGGAAAGCAAGTTACTTTGTTGACTTCTGCGAATTTGTCATCACGCATCAGTCGTCCCGTCAGACTCTCGGCCACGCCACTCCTCCACATTCATGTCCACCTCCTCTTGGTCCTTCGGGCGAAAACCGAGGCTAAGCCCTCTGTGCTTTGTGGGGTTCCTGCTCGGTCTATTACCTTACTACGACTTCCTGGAACCGGAGGGCTCCGCCCGGAACAATGTGTCCCGCCTAATCCTTTTTATGCCCGACTATTATTACCAGCTGCAACATAGTTATGGTTCTGCTTGACGAACCAGCTCGACGACGACGACCTCCCTAAGCCGCTTACGGTTGGTGGCCACTCGTCGACTTTGTCTCAATTTCAGCAATTGACATTATGCTGCTCCTGCTGCCGGCAGGAACTTTAATATTTATTAGCTGTTAGCCCAACTTCAAAGCCCAATGCCCAACATTGACATTTCAATCGGTAGGAGCTCATCATTTATTCATCTCTCGGGGCAGGCTTACTTCTGTGTGATTGTTTGCCGTTAAGTAAATGCCAATGTCTTGGCCCGAAATATTATGATAACTAATAACGTGCCGGGGGTCGTTGGAGCTCTGCCAGCAGCGAAAATGCCACTCAAACACTTTGGTTTTGCCAAAACGTTTTTGGCCATAAATGCATACTTATTTGCTTGTTTATTTATCGATATTACTTGTGGTCAAGCGTGATTTTGATTTCTGGGCTTTATAGCAGAGAACTTTAAAGATAGGTAGCTTTCCTTGGATAATTTAAGTTTTTAGTACTAAGAATTTTATTTAAAACTCGTTTGTTATTTAGCTCTCATCTTTTTACTAGTAGTCCTTAAATTTCACATAAACTTTAAGCATTCTATTGATGAATAAAAATCCTTATGCAACTGTTTAAGGCTCTCTCCAAACTGTTTGTTTATATAACACGGACAACCGCAAAAACCATCGAATTTGGCAAAATGTCAGAATGCGGCTTTTGCCACTAAACTTTACGTTTGCCAAGGCAAAAGTTCAAAGGGCTGCGGTGAATGGATAAGTTGGCCGTTACCCCCGTTACCCGCCATTTTCCCAACCCAAAGATACAAAAAAAAAAAAATGAAAATAAAAAAACACGGAAAACATTGACAAGGCCGCAGGGGTGTGGGGCATCAAACAGGGGCAACGGTGGCTGGTTTGTGGCTGAAAAGTTGCCCCAGCCAACATGTGTTGCAATGAGTTATAGTTTTCTTGGTGCCCGTGCTGAAAATCAATATCCCAGTAGCTGCAGAAACTGCACTCGTAATTTCAGAGCAGACCAAACCAATTGCATTTCCGTTTCCTGTTCACCTGACAAACGGCGAGTGTGTGTGTGTGTGAGTGCTAATCGCTGCGTATCAGTTACGCGCTGCACGTCCCTGTGCACGTCCTTTTGCCGCCATCCTTTTCGGCGCAGGTTGCATCTGCTTATTGCCACATAAATCAACCAATATGCCAGACAGAGCTGCATGCCAAAAACTGCAGCTCCCGGGAGAGTCACGCCTCCAGCTCCGAGCAGCCGAGCATCCATATCCACACGGCTGGTCGGGCACGTGTTTCATCTTAAATGTAATATAAGTCGCATCCGCTTTGTCCTTGGCATCTGCCACTCGCTCTCGCTATGACATATGAAAATGCCTTGAAGCATAAATCCAGCAAAAATAGCTTCTTTCACTTAATAATTTTCACATGAAAAATATTTTAAAGTTCAATTTGCCAATGTCATCGCACACATGGCAAAAATAGAGGAGAAGCAATATCAATTTGTACCATTTTTTTTGAAGGACTTTATATTGCTCAGGCTGAGCTCTTAGGCAGATGTATATAAATATATTTTTGATTACTAGGATACTTGTATTTAATTTAATAACTGAAAAGCGGAGAACGTTAATAAAAATCATGAGTTAAGAGTGCTCAAGTACTTTCTGAGCTAAATCAACTTAGCAAATAAAGGAACCTCTATTTATTTCAAGGCTGTATTAAATATTTATTATTTACTTAACTTCAATAAAGTCACATTCAATTCCACTGTTCCACTGACTTTTTCTGGCGAACTGACTAAGCGGTCTGACAAATAAACGAAGCTCATAAACAAAGTCCTCTCTCCCGAAAATAGAAGCACAGAATTGGGGAAAACTGGGGAAAACAGCATGGAAAGTAGCACTCATGACAGACAGCACTCGCACATAGATCAACTCCGGCGTCGACGACACGGAAGTTGCCTCGGTATTTCCGGTTGTCTCACTGACATCGCCGCCATAGCTGCTGCTGTTGCTGCTGCTGCCTCGTCGCCCGTTTGTCGCCGCTTGTCACGCACACTCTCGCTCACACACACACACGCACACACTCGACACTACACAAACAGCGCAAATGAGATGCCAAAATAGTTGCGTTTATGGTTAACATTTGGAGGTAAATGAGTTTCGCTTATCCACTTGATGTTTCAGTTTTCGGCTGTCAGGCCCCGCTTTCGTTCCAGTTTAGTTACGGCGTCTGTTCTGCATTTTCGGTTTTAGCCCGGCTTAATTGTGTGCTTTTGTGTGACATTGCCAGGACATTTGCATGGATCCGAAGTGCCATTCGCTGGTGATTAAATTTTCAGTTTTACGAACTCGGCTCACTAATTGAAATTGCTTTTTCAAAAGCACTTTTGGGTATGGGGGAAGCAGAAGATGTCATCATATTCCCTCCACAGTTTGGCCTACACAGCCCTTGGCGTCAAATTAACTCATTATAATTTGTGGGTCGAGCGGAGGGTCTGTGTGTGTGTGTAGTAGACAGCATCCCTGGCCCGATTCCCTGAGCAAACCCGGTTAGGAACGCTGCAAATTGAAAATTTTTTTCGCAAAACTCAATTGCCGCATAAATAGTTTAGCCCGGGCTGCAGCTGCAGCTGTGGCCCATAAAGCATACGACCCGTGGCACCCATACCCTTTTCTCCCCTTCCCCGTAGCAGCTTATTAATTACCGATGGCCCCGCGGCAGCCAATATGGCATCAATCCAGCCATCCGTCAGTGCGGCGAGTAACTGTAGCATCGCTAGTATCTGTGTGTGCATTAGATTTTAATTGCATGTAATTTAACATGACTTGCCACTGCTGATGCTGATGCCCCTGCCGTTGCTGCTGTGCCAGCGGATTTATTACAAAGGAAATGTGATTGACGTCAAGCACATTTGGCTCGGTGCAATGTGCCACGAAATGAAAGGATTTTCAAACGCATCTCGGCACTCGACAGCCGCCACTGCCACCGCATCCGCAACAAATGAAACGTATATTGTGCAATAAAAGCCATCAATAACCGGGCTCTAGATGTCAATTGAAGGGATGAACTGGAAACTGGAAACTAGAAACTATAGAGACTAGGGCTTACAGCCAAGTAGACGACATCAAGTGCTGGCGGTAATTGTACGGACTGAAAGGAGTTGGCCAAGTGAAAAGCAGCAGCTTTATGGCGAGGCAAATTATGCCAATCAATTAACAAATGGAAAATCTATAAGCAAGCGCACACACACACGAATTTACGTATTTGTTACATTAAATAAAACATAATCAAGCAAATGGCCAGCACTCAATCATGAATCGAAATTTAAGCAAAGTGTTAAAGTGTTATTGTAGGAAAACTAAAAGATTAGATAAAACATATAAATATTCATTAAATTAAATGGACATGGAAATTAATCAAATTATTACACTTCCCTTAGAGTAAAAATGTAATTCTACATAAATTTAATTGCCAAACTGTTTCTCCCCAACTCCCTTCAAAAATACAGCCCCACAAGGAGCCCTTAAAATTTAAAATTCCATATTTCAAGTATCAATTTCGAGACTCCTGGCAGCAGTAAAAAAACGTGACCATAAAATCTTTGCAGACCCGCATAAAGCCATGAATGGCCCGAGCAATTTGACAGCTGTTGATGGATTCGAGAGCTGCAAACACAACTATAACTATAACCAGCCGTGTCAGTGCCGGCAGCCTGCTGGCAGCAGCAACTTTAATGCCCGAAAAGGAGCGGCATCGGCGTGGGAAATCAATACGCGTCCTGGAGGCAGTCCTGGCATTCGCGTCGCGACCCCCGGCAGAGTATAACACCCGATAACGGCCGCTGGATTTATTCCCAGCCAAGCCGGCGAAAGAATTGCAGCAGTAAAAATTGGCAGTGACAAGCGGCGAGGGTTCCATGCTGCCGGAATGCCGGGATGCCGGGATGCTGGTGTATCCTGGAAGTGGCAGCGGTGGCAGCCACCACACCCACCGACAGCAACAACGACAAGTAACTGATGGCGCCACGAAACTGCGACGCCATTTGTCTGCCGAAATAGGAAGCAGCTCACAAAAAATGTGAAGAAATGGCGCGTTCCGAGCATGACCTAGAAAAATATCCTTGGAGGAGGGCTGAGGTGGCCCACCCCGCCCTAAAGACAGTTAAGTTTGGGGCCATGTGCGTCTGTCCAGGCACCCGGAATGAATTGATTTATTAGCATTCAATATTCACCACAGCATAATTAGTTTTTGTTTGTTTGTGCAAATTGATTGAGTGTCCGGCTTGGCGCTGTGAGAGCAGCTCACTTATTAAAGCCATCTGCTATCTGCTAATGTTTATAATTTAATTAGTTTCCATTTGAGCCAATTTACGCGTCGGAATGATCACTGGTCGCTGTTCGGCATGTCTTTGATTTGGTTGAGAGACAAAAAGCATTTTAATTAATTCTGATGGCAGGTAATTCAACACCAGCTCGAATTATATTATTTTATTCTCAAATAGACTTTAATTCACATTAAGCAATGATATTAATTTGCAAACTTATATCTTTTCATTGTGGAGAATAAAAAAATTTCTTTTTTTTCTGAATATACATGTAATAAGCGACTTTTAATTATCTTTGTATCCTATTTAAAGTGTTTGTTACTTTTAAATCCTAGGCATATATTTTGTATAAAATTTCAAAATTCCAATGAATTCTTTCTAACTTTTCTTTATGTATAGATTTTGCTCTTTTAAAATTTAAATTTAACCCCGAGTTTTTTGCATAAATCACTCAAAGGCTTAAGCTTAAGCTTATCTTGTCCATCTATTTGTAAACAAATTTGAAAAGCCATATTTCTTGCCATGATAATGCCATGGAAACGTCAAACCCTTCTCTCGTTATTTCCAATTTCGCCTTGCAAATAACATCTTTTAAAAATTCGCTTTCATAAATATTACGCCACAATCTTAGCCCTCATTCAGCATTCAAAGCCCTTCTAGCTTTAAATATGTTTTAATTTTGGCATCATGACTTCATAGCGATATTATCGATTTCCCGATGCTTGCCAAAAAAAAGAAAGAAGGAAAAAGAAAAACCATTTTTACCCGGCAAATGGCCAATGCCAAGAGGTTGATGGTGGAGCATTATTTGGGGGTCGACTGGCGCCGTCTGGTCGGGCAGAAAACAAAGTGTAACCTTAACACACGCGGCTGAAATGGCGGCAAACGGACCGGGCCACCTCCTCTGCCTCTTTCCCTTTTTCCACCCCGCTTTTTTCGACCTCTTTTTTCCTTGGCAGACAATAGACAGACAGCGCCGTTCATTACAGCCGGCGGAGCGTAGGAAAAACAAACAAGTTTTCCTCTGCTGATAAAGCATAAAACTGTCGTCAAGGCTTTGCCAGCTTTTTTGCACTCTTCGAAAATATTTAAGGATGTGGGGTCCTTTAATTAAAGTGATCTGGAAATGTATGCCTAAAATGAGTCCTATATACTGATTGTTATTTAAATGTAAGAAGGATAAATCTATAAACGATATGTTTCTCTCAAATTTAAAGTTTCCCTTAAACAAATATTTTTCTCTTTGTGTTTAGGCTGGTCGCCGGCACCGGCAAGGACAATTCTCGCATGTTTTTCGAAGGGGGGGGGCGTCATAATAAGGCTAACACAATGGCCAGGATTAAGTGGGTCCAAAGTGCAATGTGCTCCTCGTCCTTTGCTTTGTTGCCTTGTCCTTTGTCGTCGTTGCAGTTGCCGCCCCACATGAGCCCGCAGGCCGGGGCTGTTGCTTGTTTGTTGCTCTTTTGTGTCGGCACAACAACGGGCTTTGCCAGAGAGCTCTTACACGAACATGTCCTTGTTAGTGTGTCCTAGTGGAGTCTCCTTCCTGCCATCGACTCTCGATAGCCCTTGGTTCGCCGGATATACGTATTAGTGCCACGATTCCCGGCAAGATTCGCATTGCAATTGCAAAGTAAATGCCTTAATGCGCTTATCCTTTTAGTGTCGGTTGGGGCACCTAACCATTTCCTCCTTCCAGCAGCAGCAGCAGCAGCAGAACCAGGACCTCTCTCTGCTCAGGTTTTCGTTTAACCTGTTTTATTTCCTTTTTACTATTTTTCTCCTGCTGTGCAAATATTGTCGCCATTGCCGTCGTTGGGTTTAAAAATAATTTGAATGTTCTGTGACTTGCTGCCCACGGTGGAAGTGAGAAGGGAATTACTTTATAAGCAGCTTTTTGCAGCTAAAGAGCAACTTTTAAGTTTTGCTTTTGTGTTTGTTTAACTAAACATACTTGAAAACAATATGCGACACCTTGCTTAGTGGGTGTTAGCCATTAAGAAGCTTGCAAAATATATTCCAACTGAAATGTTGAGATTAAATGCTTCACACTGATGTCGTTTGACCTGAATGCGATGCCCTGTCTGTGCCCCTGTCTACATATATAGATGTTCACCCGAAATCCAGTCAATTTTCGCACTCTCACGCCTCACTGACCGATTGCCACGGCAGGCAGGAAGTGAACCATCATCCGGCTGTCAAATATTTGCACTGTTGTTAAATTCCATCAATGGCATGTCACTGGCAGCGACACACGTCGCCCACCGGCAGCCACTTCATTTTTTCAGCTCTGGTTTGAATTCCCAATCAAGGTTCCGATTTCAGCAAACTGAAACTATGCTAATTAACAAGCAATTAAGAAGGCAGAAGAAGTTTTCAAAAGCACAGCTGTTGCACATCAAGCGGCAATAACTCCGGCAGAGTTAACTTTGCGCCAAAACCCACAAAATGGCGGGCAGGCGACTTCCGCTTTACGATTCACTTACATACGTATATGTGGCACACGAGGAAGTGAACGTGGAAGCGAGGGAACCACGTCGAACGCCATTGTTTATTTAAGCCAATATCCGTTATTTAAGTTGAACTTCCTTCCGCCAGACATTCGTTGTTATTGTTTGCTTTTTGTTTGAAATATTTAGTGCGGCAGCAAGTGCAAATAGCAAGCAACGGCGGCTCTTTATTTGCACAAAAAGTTCCACAGACAGAAACAACAACTGTCCTCGTCTCCGTCGTCTGCGGTGGTGGACAAAGTTCAGCCAACGAAAGTGTGAAGTCGCCGCCATTATATAAACTTTAGCGGAACTCGTAAACCGGAGAGAAGGACATGCAATAAATTACCGTGCGAAATCCTTGTCAAATTTGCTAGGCTATGACCGAAAATTAAGGATCATCGCAAGAACAAAGACAAATTCTGAAATTTAAATTACTTTCTTGTGCAACAATCATGTCTTAAATTTATTATCAAGTCAGCCTAGGTTTTTAATTTATCTTCCGACTATTCCGACAATTTACACATTTTTCAGTTTTAATAGTCAATGTTTAAAATCAAAGTTTAAAAGTATGGACACAAGAGATAATTATAGTGATTGTGGCAGAGTTAGTTCATTCCAGGCAAAGCTGGTACCACCCAAGGCGAAAATACCAAGGCATGGCAAGGATCCCAAAAAGCCTGGCTTAAACTTAAAGAAAATGACGGCGAACATTGTCAAAAAGAAAGATCAGATTTCGCAGATCAACCTATTACACAAAATGCAAAAGGCCTTAAAGAGAAAGAAAATTGTGGCCTCGAAAAAGACAATGATCCCGCAGCCCAAGCTCGAGAAGACAAAAATGTATCCCTTACAGAATTCTGAGCCCAAAGAAGAAACTAAGCGTCAAGCTATCGCAAGAGTAATAGTGCCGAAGAACGAAGTCCCTAGCAAGTCCGTTTCTAGTCTGATGTGCCAGGCTCCGCCACCACTAACAGACTTCAGGACCAAACTGATTCATAAGCCATCTCCAGCTGATTCGGCATCGATGCCGAAGCAAAAGTTTGAATGTGTAGCTCCCAAAGAATTTCCCTGGCCCCGGAAGGCACAAAAGAACATCAAAGTGGAGCCGAGACCTAATCCACATCCAGAAGGCCAAAAGGAATCAATGATAAAGATGGTATTTCCTTCCAAAGACACTTCCAGCCCCCGGAAGCTACAAAAGAACATTCAAAAAGATCCGACACGTAATACAGCTCGACCAGTCCAGAAGAAATTTCTGCCGAATCCTGAAATCCCTATTGTTAAGCCTAAGCCGCAGAACGGATCTGTTAACAAAGACTACTTCCACAATGATCAGTTTCCCAGGAATTCGAAACCGCCAAGGACAAGCAGTGATATAGATTCTGTAAAACCAAACGGAAAAGGCAAGACCACAAAGCCAAGGAAAAACAACCGTTTTTTGAATGAAAGAAATAAGGTTCTCAAACATAAGCCCCGACTGAACTTAGGCAAGAAGCCACCGATTCGTAGCAAGACCAAGAAGACCAAGAATGGAAAGTCAATAGAAGCATTAAAAAAGTCCCCTGACAGATTTTGGCTCTTGCGCTGGTTCTGACCCAAAACAAACCACTCTTCGTCATAAATTCTTAATAGTAATTTGTATATTTGTCAAGATCCGGCCAATATCAAATTATGTGAGAAATGTTTACGATTTTGTAGTCGAGTAACAGTAGTGAATTCTTCGTTATAAATTCTTAATAAGAATTTATACTTTGGTAAGATCCTGCTAACTTCAAATTGTGTGAAAGTATACACCCAAATAAAATTGTTAAGTAAAGCAATAGCTCAGCGTCACTTGGGATCTTAAGATCGTAAGTTCCCATTCGCTTAGCTTGCTCAGTTACCTTACTTTTGTCTTAAATTGCATAATAAACACTCGGCCAGGCACACGGAAAGCACGGAAAGCACCTGCAGATGGCCGAAAACTTTGCCGTTGCCATTGCCATTATCTCTGACCAAAGGGGAGGTCTCTGTTTCAACATGTTTTGGGCTAATTAATGTCAGAATAAGCTATTCCGGCAGCCATTTTGCTTTCCACCTATACTCGGCCAATTGTAATTTAAAGCCGGAAGTTTATTATGGCAACAATAGGGACTCTGGACTCCAGACTCCGGACTCCTCCGTCCGGCGTGTCGTTCAAGAAACGCTGACCAGAACTAGTTCTTGCCGGGCATTGTGCGAGAGGGGAACGTTTTTGTCCGTAAATAAATCCCAGCGAGGAGTACATAGTATAAATGCAATGCAAACTTTTTTCCTCCGGTGAACTGACGCTCTAATTGTTGTCCGGGCATCCAGGTTCTCTTGTTCCCGGTTATCTGCCCCGGGCAGCGTTGGCTCCTGTTTTCATATATATATATATACCTAGCTAGCAACCTGCCTGCCACCGGGTTTCCCTTTTTCTGTTTTATATTCTTTATAAAATTTAGAAGAAAGTACCTTTAAATTGAAATCCTAATGAGCAAACCCCTTGCGAGTGCTGCAAATATTAAATTCAAGAGGCGTTTACGTGCTTCTGCCCGCATAATTGCGCTTAAAATCGTTTAAGTGTTTTATAATCCAGCCTCTGCTGCCCTGTGGCCACTTTAAGCGATGTGCCATCCATTCCGAGTCCTGTGAGGATTTTGCAAAAATAATCAGAAAAAAAAATGAAGAGGGGAAGGCAAACCGAAATGGCTTTTTAAAGCGATCCTTTCACTGCCTTCCTATGGGAGGTATGTGATGTGCGAATGCGTATTTGCTTGTGTGTGCCCCGGTCAGTTAAGGCTCTTATGGACGCACACACTCGCACATGTGAGCCATTAAAAGCGAAGCAAATTTTTGCACGCCGCTTGCGGATTTTTGGCGCTTTTCTTTGTGGCCACCGACGCCACAGTGGCATGCTATTCGCCAGCGGTGCAGCATCCGTGGAAAATGGGTTAATTACGTTGGCGGTTGGCTCTTGTGTAGCCAAGGAAATTAGCTGGCGTTGAGCGGGAGAGACGAGAGATTTCAAAAAAAGCTATTAATTCCTAGGCGGAAGCGGATTAACTAAGACCTATATAAAAATATATAGTTTAAGATTTTTTTTTTGTCACACTCAAGAGTGACTTCAGTTGCTTTAACTTAAGGCCAGAAAAATGAAATTTATTCATAACTCTCCGAGCATATGAAAATGTACTCAAGGCCCCTTTGAGCTTCCGCTCCACATTCGCCGCAACTTTGCCTCAAATTGAGGTCACAATTGTGTGTGGAATCCGTCTGCGAACCCAAATACATTCCATCCCGACAAACACTTCATGGGGCAGCCACTTGAGGCAGCCCAGTAGCACTTGCTGGAATTTTGAGAGAGGGCGGAAAAAAAAAGAGTCCCCACTTACCCGGAACTTAAGACACTCGAGTGCTGCTGGCAGGAGCAACAGATACAGATACAAGTTACAGGTACACATATGTAAATGCCAGGTGAGCCACTTAGGGGATGCCTGCAACCTCACTCTCTTCGCCACGACGTACCTGTAGGAGACAAAGAACAAATAAGCATAAGTAATAATGTCGCATGAATATGAATATATTTCAGTTTTTACATGTATATATTTCCCCTCACTTTCTTTTTGTTTTTTTTTGTTATTTCTCTCTTCCTGGGGAAGTGTGCTTATTTAAATGGCAAACAAATAGACAGGCTACCAGCAAGGAACCGGCTTCGTCCTGTGTAACTGAAACTGTCGACAGCCCTTGCCCTTCTCCCAGAGCGCTTAAATCTTTAGAAAATATCTAAATTGTTCTCTGTGGCTTTTGTGTCAGCTGTCTCGCCCAGACAATGTGTGTGTGTGTGTGTTTGTAGCATGTGCGACGTGCATTATGCTGTGTTTTTGACTCTGCCACAAACTACGTAAAAATGTCCTGCTTGCCTCGTTTCGCCTCGCCTCGTTGCCTGCGAAATGAACTTCATTGTAAGCCGCTCTGGGGATTTGCTGTGACAAATGAAATTTATAGTTCTCCGATCCGATCCCTGGACACGGACAACGGAACTGCAAAGCTGCAAATCTCTGAATGCTGGAAATCTAATTCATCTTTCAAATTAGAAACGTATTTTTCTGCATATGGGATTTTGGTTAAAAAGGAAGTCAAATTGCAGTGTCTTTTACTTGAAAATTCATAGGAAGTATTCGGTTTTTATTCATTTTAATGTGGCTGAACTTTTGGGGCATTGGGAGAGATTTTAAAGTATAATTTAAAGTGAAAGCTGAGTATCTATTATCTTTTTAAATGGGTTATATAGTTAGAAAAATTTTCCAACTTCTAGGCCCTATATAACTATTAAATATATCTTAAAATTGACTTGAATAAATACCGGGTATCACGCTGACCAAACCATGAACGCTTCTAGGCAACTTGCATGGCTCTGGAGCGACCTGCAACCGACAATGGTCTTTTGTGCACATGTGACATGCAGCAGCCCCAAAAGTGGCATAAATAAAATTTCATAGCATGCTTTTTTGCGCCACAAAAAGAGACCGAGAGATACCCATGCGAACCGAAAGATACATAGATAGAGATACCCTTGGCCAAAGCCATTCGTCATGTATTTGCTGGACAAGAGATGTTTTATACATCCCTCCATCCATCATGCCACGAATGGGACACCAGCCCCCGGCCGCCAGCAAGTCATTAGACCCGATGTACTTTAAATTTGTCAAAGGGAAAGGGGTGACGACAGTGGATGGCGAGTTTAATCATATTTATCAAAGGCCCGGGGCGAACGGCTGACAGCTGTTTGTGGTCGGACAGCTACGTGGTCAGCCGACTGCATCCGGGCGGCCTGTTGCATTCCTCCCCCCCACCGAAATTCAAGATAGATCCTGGGCCGTGTGTCCCCTTTTGCTAATCTAATAAGTTGCCTAACAAACCGCAGCGATGGCAGCCTGTAATACCAAGTCCAGTGGCACAGCAGGCGGGAATGCGGCCCTGCAAGTTGTTGTGGTTAATTTTGTGAGAGACAGCTCCTCGAATGCGGATGTATTTGGAGTGTGTCGGTGTATCTGTGTATGGACGAGTGGATGTGCATGTGGCTTGCACTTGCGGTTGCTCAAAGATTTGATTGCAACTGTTATACGAGCACGCTTGGCTGCCCGAAAGTTTCCCCCTTTCACTGAAGAGAAAGTGTCCTCTCTGAAGGGAGTAATTAAGAATTTAAAGTCAAATTTTAGCTTTTAATATTAAATACAGGAATTAAGTGGGCTTGAATTTATGATTTCTAGAACATTTCACTGCTTTCTGATCAATATTTTTATGTTTAAATTATTTGGCCACGAAATAGTAGTAGTAAAAACATAATTTATACACCTTTTTCATGGAAATCGTATTCCTAAACATATTGTAGATAGTTCCTACTAAGACCAGCTTTTATTCTAGATCAAATTCGGTTTCTGGGTGCATCTTGTCCTTCCTCTCTCTAATGCGCTTGACTGACTGCCGAATCTCGAGTGGGGCTCACCAGCATTTGTTTTAAAATTAAAGTGCAGAGCTGCAGCCGGGCAGCATCAGCAGGCTACCCAGCCCCCTTGTCTCCTGCCAGGATAGCACTAGGACCATGGGGCGCTTTTTGCTCTGTCGTGTGTACCGCCTGTACTATATCTGAGTTATGTGCCGCAGCCAGGGCTGCTGCTGATTAAGCGGAGCATCGCAGCGCCGCGGGCACATCCTTATTGTTCCATTCGGTTTTTGCTACTTTCTTTTTCCTGAACTGCGGGCGGTGCGGAATCGCTGGCCCCGTGTTTGCCATTGAACGTAGCGCTCGCAAGTATGCTTTGTGCTTCCTCTTACGGAAAAATATACGAACATTGCAGTGTTCAAAGCAAAGCAGAGCACGAGATTCCCTTCGAGAGGACTTTAAGTGTTAAGTTGGGGGAAAATAGAAGTTAAGCTGATGGGAATCCTTGAGAGGAAGGCATCTAGAAGTTAATGGGAAGTTCGAAAAACTGTACATAATGAATAATGAATTAATAAATGCACAATAAATTCACATGTAAATATTTAAAAATTAGATAAAGTTAATCAATGACAAAAGTGGAAAAGCACTAACTTAACCCCCTCAAACCCTCTATTTTCATATTTATAATCTTTTTTATAATTAATACATTTCGGGTATTAATAGTCCTTCATAAATCTTTAGCTCTTAAAATTAAATGGATTTTATGAACTGTGTTTTGATTATGCATAAGCTAATAACTTACAATTGTACAAACAAAATGATTAATATTTAAGTTGCATTATCCATTTTTTCTTTGTGAAAATTAGTTGTTTATGACATTGGCCAGTTCAACTGTCACTATAATGCAATTAGCAAGTATTTTTTCCACTCAAATGTCAAACACAAACGTTATAAGAGATTATTTAATTAACAATCCATACAAATTAAATACAAATATTTGCACAAAGCGTGTCAAATTAGATTATATAAAATTGTACATAAAGAGTGTTTGTTGCATTTGCCCGCAGACCCACAATTATGGTTGGAGTTGAACCTAAAACATGGCGATAAAAAGTGGAAATTATACAATAGTGTATGTAAATAAATAACTGAATTGGGCTTACAATGTCATTAAAAATAAACGAGTCGGCTGACAATAAATATTTAAACAAGCCGCGAGACGATGCTTAGTTGCTGTCTCGTTTCTGCGGCTGTTAATGTTAATTAATTTCAACTAAGCGGCTTATGCACATAAATAGTGGGAGGCAGGCTCTGTGGCAAAGCCGACAAGATAATTATTAGTTATTTAAACAGCTTTTGTTGCCTGTTTCATGTGCAAATCCGCTGCGTGAACAAATGACAACGGAATTGCAATGCCCAGAGGCTTAAATTGATTGCGCTGTCCCCTCTAGGGATATATACATACAGCTCTCGCTCTCCCCCAGCATCATAACAATAAATAATGGCATAAATCATTTAATTGCCTGACCCCGTTTCCATGTTTTGATACTGAAACATTAAAAAAGCGATATAGACAACGTAAAATCCCTGCGATATCGGGACAATAGAGCGAAGGCTTTAAGCTCGGAATAAATCAGAGGGACCCAGAGCAAAGCAATAAATAATAAATCAGTGCTAACAATTTGCACAGCATGCTTTCTTTCTCTTTCTTTCTTTTTTTGTTGCCTTCCTTCATTCTCGGGGAATCCCGCTGATAGCTCGCAAAGCGCGTCTCGATTCGCCATTCATGGAAATTATGCAGCCAGATGAAAAATAATGAAATTAATTGCTCGGAAAAACAGTCGGGAGAGTCGGGCTGTTGGCAAAACCATGTAAAGCTCCGCCCCTCAATGGCCATGGAAATGCCTGGGCTGGTCAACGAGTTGAGTGAAAATAATGGCCAAGAGACTCAAAGAATTTCGCTTATTGTAAGAGAAAAGGGAAAGTACAATAGTGCATTTCTAAGGTATTACCAGTGATTACAAATTCTTTGTTGTCATAGAAACTTTTTATATTTTATTTAGGGTTTAAAATTATTTATATACCTTATAAAAAACCTATTAAACTTGCAAATAACCTTTTGAGGTATCTAAAAATGTATTTTCTAATGATAGTGCTTGTAATACATCTGTCAATTAATCCGTCATCACGCCTTCCCTCACATATCAATGAAGATAAATTTCATAGTTGCACATTTGTTCTTATTAAGGAGTCAATATACTTTCCACCAGCCATGTCCTTCTGCTATTTCTGCAAATCGCTTTATAAACCCATAAGGCTTAAGTACAAAACTATGTACAAATTCAACGAAATGCTATGACTGCGGATGGTTAAACCAGTTGCAGCGGTTCGGCTGCATCCTGGCATCCTGCGATGCGATCCTAGGCCGTCAGTCGTTAATCAAAGTTAAAATGCGTTAAACAAGCGCAGCGCCAAAGCAACAAAATCCTCATTTCAACGCCTGCAAAAGTCGAAGGGAATATTCGTGATATAGCACAGAGGGTGTTGGGTGTCCATGACCGCGTCCCAGTCCCTGTCCCCGTCCCCGTTCCTGCTTGTGATAGGGCGCAGTGCATTCGACTTCCGCTTCCTTGGCAACTGAACGCTGAGTTTCCGCCTCCATGGGCTCGGCGATCTCTCTCAGCTATGCATTTCCCTCGAAGGTTTGCATGTTTGCCCAAGTTCAGCCGGCGACGCGTTATAAACAAAGTTTATTACAACGACTCAGAATTTGGTTTTTGGCTGTGGACGATTGCTACACAAAGAGAAACGGTCCCGGACTTTGGTTTATATTTTTAGTAGTGGTTGAATGTACTTAAAATACATTTTGTTAATACAAACACTCCCAATAACGTATTTTAACTTCACCCAGATATTTTTTAAGATTTCTTATTTATAAAAAGAACCAAAAAAGAGCTCTCCAAAATCCCTTTTATTGAGTTTTTCTCCCTGTAGAGTACTCTGTGATAGAGCTGGAGCATTGTTGCACATTCTCGGGAGACGCATAACTTGTCCAAAAGTTTATGCGCGCCACGTTGCTGCTGACAAAATGGCAACGGGCCCGACAATGTCCTCCGTTGATATGCTCTTCGTGACCCCAATTACAGACACGTTCCGTAAACCATAGCCAGGCCAAAACCCCTTCCGCTTGGCTTCTTTGTCGACTGCCAGCTTAGCCGGCTATTAAACCAATCGTCTGGCAATTTGTCAAACCTAAAACTATGCAACTTCAATAAGGAAACGGCTGGATAAATTGGAATGTTTGAATCGAGTTACATGCCTTGCAATGCAATTAAGTAACATTTATCGACTCTTCTGCCACACTTGAGTGCAGTTGCCTTAATGGTTCATGTATGTTATGTTTGTAAATTTATTTAATATTCACAAGCCATTGGTAAACCGAGAAATAATTTGTTTCCAAAGCCGATTTGTTATTCCAGGAAAAGGTATTGAATTATCTTTGCAATTTATTGGTCTTTAATTACATCTATCAAAGGGGGAAAATCAACTAGCCAAGATAACAAAGCTTTTCTTTCTCGAAGAAAAGTTGCAATTTTATTGCCAGCTTCCAGTTGGCAGCTCTGCCGTTTTATTAACGAAATTTCTAGCCTGATCTAGGCGTGGTCTCAAGCAGCCAAATGCTTTGATTGCGCCAAGGTTTTTGCCTCTTTTGGCTCTCGAGCTCGTTTTCCTTCGAGTTGAATTTGATTAAAAGCCGTCTATTGATTTGACGCCCCCAAAAGTCACAAAAAAAAAGAAGGGAAAGCAGAGGATAAAAGTCCGGAGGGAGAAAACTTTCCAACTACTATGTATTTTAATTAGAAATTGCCATCGGTTGTTGTCGGCTGTAGAAACTGCTGTTTTGCTTGCTTTTTTGGTTGTTTCCTGTTTGCTTTTTGCTGTTTCCTGTTTTCCGGGCTGCGGTTGTCAGTCAAAACCGCAGGATATTTAAATTAGCCGCTTTCGGTTTCATGCCTGGCCTAATATCCTGCTAATATATCGTTTGTTTAAGTAGTTTTCAGTAACTTTTTCGCAACATCCATCATCTGTAACTAATTGTATGTCGCCATGGCGTATACGCGATGCGTGTGCGTGCTCGTCTAATAAATTTAATTACGTTGATCACAAAAGCTTCATATCAGTCGGAGGAAAATAGCTAAACATTTTTTCACAACAAACTTCTGAGAGTCCCCTTTGCCGTTTAAGCAAACTCCTACATACATACACACGTCCCTCACTCTTCGTTAAAAGTTACTAAAGTTAAAAGTTTACTTTTTAGTGTCTTCGGCGACTTGAGAGCAAAACTTGCCTTGCACTTGGCACATTGCCTACACTAAAAACAAATTGTTGTTGACAATTTTTCTGCTCCTCCTGCGTCTACTTTTTGTTTAATGAAATGTCGGAAAATAGCTCTAATTAAAACAGCACACATGTATGTATGCTCAGCGCTATTTTTGTTTGTCCCATAACTAGCGAAAATAAAATGAAAAGAAAAGGCAATTAGAGCTTCGAGTATTGGCCAAATTACACAGTTTGCGAAACTTTATGATGGCTGTGTCATCTGGCTTTCGTAAGCTGCTGCCAAGTTGGTCAAAAGAAACGATTAGTCAATAAACAATGGAAAAGTGGGGCACACAAAGTGTGTCTTGGAAGTTTGTGGAAGAGACAAAATCCCCTTCTTGCTGACTCTTACTCTTTGACATATTGGTCGGAAAGACTCTAAACAAAGCTGGTTTACTAATGTTGGCAAGAAAATTGGGGGTTTTATAATTAAATAGGCAAAGTTAGCTGCACAAAAAGGAAGATTTTAAGAAAATATGAAGTGAATTGAATCTTAAATTTATAATATTCTTTGAGAGTTGTTTTCTTGAACCCTTTCAAGCTCAATAACTTGTAATTCTTTTGTTATATCTGTCAATATTTGTTTGCATTTTATAAATTTTGAAACTCTTCTTAATTTAGTCTTCAAAATCTCCTTTCCAGCTCTGCAACGCACCACCTCTCCAGCGAACGTAACCCAATTCCTTGTCAAGTTTTCGCACAAAACTCTCTCTCCACTGTTGTCGAGTTACGCAATTTCCTGAAGCGCATTTCGGCTTTGGCCGTAGCTGCAAACTGCAATGCCACATCCTGATTCCGATCCAGCGTCCTGCGCCCTGCCTTCCCCCTTGCCTGCCATAAAGCTGCACAAAAGTACTATTTATGCAGAAAAAGGGCGAAAAATTTATGGCCACCATGGCGCACTTCCTTCTCCAGAGCGGGAGAAGAGGGGCGCTTCCTCCGAAGAGTGGTTCCGTCTTATCAAGAACTTGGCAACCGAAACACTCTGGCTAACACACACACACACACATGCATCGGTAATCCTTTTTTTTCGATATTGAAAGCGCATTAAGCAGAACTCGGTCGCACTTATCTAAGCCGCCTTTGACAGGAACAACAAAAATACTTCTTTGGGCTTGAGCCGGGTCCAGAGTCTGGCCGTAAACCAAAATGAAAATTGCAATTGCAATAAAATGGCCAAAACGCACTTGAGCGTAATTGCAGCCATGAAGCATCCCCAAGTGGGGCCTGGTATGCATTTTGCAATAAAATATGCAGCCAAAATTTAAATGAAAAGAGGCAACTGCAGCAGCACAATATAATTTGGAGCGGTCTTTAAAGCCAGAAGGCAGAAGCTTTTGGCAACGCCACCGAGGCACCATTCCCTCTCCGGGCTACATAAATCGAGCCTGGCCGTGTTTCTGGACTTATCTCCTTAAGCCTGCGATGTCGGGTGTCGTCTGGCTCCGGCCTAGGGCCTAAAATGTTCCATTCTAGAGCAACAGTAAATAGAGGACTGCAGGCCCTAAAAATCTCCACATACAAGCAGGACATTGATGCTGCCCTTAAATTAGCCCCATTGGGCCATTGGGTGTTGAGCCAGAAAATGAGATCCTGCAATGTACTGAGAGTGTTATATGAATGGCTTTTAGTAAAGCAAGCTTTAAAGTAACTTAAAACTTAATAATTTATAGAGGGAGCGGAAAAATAAATTGAAATAAAATATGTTTCCCTTTAATATGACTTACTAAACTTTAGCAATAATAAATCCAATATTTTTAAAGTCTTCCTGGCTACCAAAAAAATATACAAAAATTATAAGAAATGATTTTTCCATATTTTATGTGCCTGAGTGCTCTGACTGGCTGCCTGGCTGGGGCTCTTACCGCAAAAGCTGTTGTAAATATAAACACATTTAATTTTTTTTTAATTTTCCAAACGAATACACAAATTTTTTGAGACCCTCCGCAGCTTGGCTAGGCGCACATGTCGCTATCTCCTCGGAGCGTTGGGCGTTGCAGGCAACCGCAAACACGGCAAGAGCAGCAGCGCGAAATTGAAGTGACATGGCCAAAAGTCTGGGAACGAGTCGAGCCTGCGCCTCTCTGTGTGTGAGCCGCAGAAGGAAAACATATTGTTAATGGAGTCGAGCATGTGAAACAACAAACAGGACGAACCGCTTTCGTCCTGGCAGGACTGCAAAAACGGGTTTTAACCCCACAAAAAAGGGCTGCGAACTGCGCACGTTTGTTGGCTTTAATTACCCTGACCCAAAAGGCGCGATCGGCCTATGGAAATTAATTAAATTGTTGTTGAATTTATGACTAATATACATTTAATTGAACTTTCAAAATTGTTTTAGGGATGGTAACTTTTAATATGAAGAAGGAGGATGTATTTTATAATTTAATAGTTATTATTTTATATAATTTTTCTTACTTCTAGTTTGTATATTTAGTTTAATAAGTTATTTTATTTGACAAGACTTAAAGGTTACTAAATTAACAACCTAAATATTAGAAATGTGTCCCAAAAATATCCTTTGCTGCTTCAATTTATTATTAAAAAATTATGACAACTTTTTATTTTACATATTTTAAAAACATCTTGGCATAAACGATATATTTCACGTATTTGGCTCCTTCCTAAACATCCCTATTCATTATAACTCACTTTCTTAATCGCTAAAAAAGTTCCCCTTTCCTTTTATGGCAAGGTGTTTCAGTGCCAGCTCTTGGGCTTGGTTAAGGCTTAATAAGCATTTAATTGACGCCTTGAGAGAAGGCTCAGCAAAAGTTAAACACAAAGTTCAAAGTGTGTGTACACACGTGCGTAGCCCCCCGACCTATTCACACCCACTGTGCAACCCACTGTGCGTCTGTGTCAGGTTGCCAAAGTTGCCAAAGTTGGAGCTCCTCTGCCAGCCCAGAGCCTTTTTTAAATACTCGAACACAGGCACTCTCTCTCTCTGAGCATTTGATAAGCTGCTTTTATTTAAAAACAATACGCAACGCTTGAGGAGGTCTGACAGGCAACTGACAAGCCCCTTAAATTTAAATTTATATTTTAAAAATTCATTTGACAGACGGTAACGTGAAATATGACGCAGCGACGGGTTTTTGGGATTTTGAATGCAGCCTCTTCTATTTATTTTCATGCCACGTAAACACTTGATAAAACTCGCATAAATTTTTATCAATGTTCGTTTCGTTTCGCTACGTTTTCGGTTTGGATTTGGATTTTGCCTTTGGTCACGCCCCCCTGTGGCAAAAGCCGCTTGGCCCATTTAACTGCGCTTCGATTCGAGCGTAAAATCGCGTTTAGCCCGAAAACATGGCTGGCAAATAAAATAAATAAAATCCGAAACATGCATATCTGTGTGGAGCTAGGCAAATAGAAAGGAAATAAAGCTGGAAAATACTCTTTCCAGAGAAAATAAGGTAAAGGTAAAGAAGTAAAACTAACTAACTAAAAATTAATGAGATTATTTTGAAAAGTATGTACCTTTTCTTACATCAATTTATCTACAGAAATAATATTTTTCAACAAATGGAAGTAGCATTTATAGAGCACAAAAAATTCCGCTTAAATAAACAAACAAGCTTCCTTGTTTATTTTCCGTTTTGATAAGACCAAAAGCAACTTTTAGTGTGGATGTGGGCAGAAATATTTTATTACCTTTTGGCAAAGTGAACACGAATGCGCTTTATTTATTTTCTCTCTGGCTCCTTTTCACTATTCAATACTGCCTTAAAGGCACTCAGCTTAATTTGAGGCCAAAACTGTGTATCCAAGCTCCCAGGCCTAGGCTATAATTGTGATATGGCATAATGCACACTGACATTTTTCGGGTTTTAGATTCTAGATTTGCGGAAAATCTATTTCCATATGTGGGTTACCTCTTTTTCGTTTGCATAAATCCATTCAGGAAGTCGTCCTTTGTTGTAATATATTTTTAGCTGGGAGAGCTCTAACCTGAGCCTGCGCCTGGGCTGCGGCCTGTTGGCATCTATAAAAATAAATCTAACCGCATTTACGCCGCCTCGTTGGCTTTTGCATATTTTATGTTCGCCGGTCGCTGTTGCTTTTACCCCAAAAATATTTTGTTGTTGATTTTATTGATTTTTTTGGGTGTGTTACTGCTGCTGCGTTTTTGGCCAGCCAGGCTGCAACTTTGAGATAGAGCCTAAAAACGCATTTGTTGGCTGAATGGCAAAAATTGCCTACCAGCCAAATGCTAAGCCACTTTGTGCGGGGGAAAATGCAATAAAAAGGAAAGCACTGCGCACAAACAAACCGTAAAAACCGCACACACACCCACAGAAGGGGGGAAAACCCCCTTCTGGCTCCGCGGGCAGTCCACTCTGCAAATATTTACCTGTACAATCAAATTTAAAATAGCCAGCACACGGCCGTAGCGGCACGTTGAGGCATTACTTGTTTTAATATTTTAGGCAATTAGTGGACAAAGCAAGGGTGTCCGGCGACAAAGTGCAGGGAGTCCTGCGACTGGCGAGGGGAAGGTGCCCTCAGAGCTGTCAGACTGCAGTGAGTGTGTCCTACGAGCTGCTTCATTTGCACAGGAGGAGGAGCTGGCTGGCACTCGAGACAGGGCGAAACTTTGCCAATATATCAGGTGCTTAAAAAACATAAACAAAGCAATAATGAAGGGATTCTTGGTGCCTGACTCAGAGCACAGTGGGGTGGAAGATAACTTATTAAATTTTCTATAATATTTGTAAGATTTCCAAAAATTTTGTAACTTGATAATAAGCTTCGTTAAGTAAATATTGATTTAAATTTCTTATTTTAGTTTTGTTTATATTCAAACTAATATTTAAATTTTATTTTTAACTAAAATATTTTATTGTATATTTTTTCTCAACAAATCTGAACTTTTTGAATACCCTAAATGATTCTTTTCAATAATTTATAATGTAAATATATAAAAGAATGGCTCTTTGAAGGAAAGATTAACCCAAATACCTAACAAAGCTTCTTACTAAGTACGAGTTTATCAAATAGTTATCCTCAAATTATTGTTTTTTAATGGTAACTCTCATTTATTGTCCTGTATAAATTAATTTCTTAAGTTATGCCTTTGAATAATTGAATTTAATTTATAAGTATTACCTTTATTGCTATTTAAATCCATAAAAAATATATACATTTCCCCACCACCTCCGACCACTGTGCCCAGGCCACGGCCAATATATGACTTTTGTAACTTCTCCAAACACGCCTCTGCATATTTTCTCGCTCCGTTGTTGAGGGCACAAATGAATGGGGAACTCTTTCAACTTTGTCCGGGGACTCGCAGGCGCACACAATGTGCGAATGTGTCTAATAATGCACGAGCTGTAGGTGTGCGCTGCGTTTTTGCGTAATTAAATGAAAATGCTGGCTCCAAATGGAAATGAAAGGCAGGGGGAAAAGGGAAACGCAATGAAAATGAATATGAAGTGAGTGCTAAGGCGACGGCATAAGCCATTAAGCTAGCGCGAGGCCATCATGTAAATGCCTGTCCCTGCACTAATGGCTGGCACTTTAATTGAACCCCTTTCCTGCTGATGGTTAATGGGACAAGGAGTAGCACTATCAGGACCAGGAACAGGAACAGGGAGCAGGGAGCAGCACTAAGGAGCCGCACCCAGTCAGCAGTCATCACAAGATAGTTTGACCGGAGTTATGGCAGTATGTGCACTATCATAACCTCTGTCAGCTCATTTGCAGCATTTGTTGCAGGCGATGGCTTGGAACTGAGGCGACATCGAGACGACCAGCACAAAGAGAGAGACAGAGAGAGACAGCCAGACAGAGATAGACAGAGAGCGAGCGAAAGGGACAGGCCATTAGCCACAGAACGGCGTCGACAACTCAACAACAAGTTGACAAAGCGTTGCGCATACGCCGCGTGTGCGTTGGTCGGGCAACCATTTCCAAGCTGTTGCACACTTTCGAGCTCACTAAGCAGCAGCGCCTTATTGGCCCTGCCACTTTCCAGATTCTCGCCTCCGACGTGCAGCGGATATAACTGTATTGGAAACTCCACCGCTTATCGGCTCTTCTAAGGCACACGTAATTTTCATGGAAATTTATGCAATTGTTAACTTAACAGCACATGTAGTTGGTATAATTTTAAACTCTGAATCGTTCTTGTAAATAGTATTATGTGGGAAAAATGTTAAAGAAATGCTTGCGTCGAAAAGGAAAATCAAATATAAATGTGTAAGAAAAATCAGAATAAATAAATAAATTTAGTTATTTTTCCAAATAACCAGTAACATTCGCAATAGCAAAAGGATAATTTCCTCATTGAGGATCTCCATTACTTGATTCACTTGTACTATTTTCTATCCAAATATATCCAAAATATTTCTCCTGCTCTCTCTCTTAGAATATGGAAATCACAGAGCAGCTTTTGACAATTTGCTGAGTGCGTTGTCTGCCTTGCCATGCTCTGTAGTCAACGCCCCGCTGTTGTGGCTGCTGTTTGCATAAATACATTTAAATAGCCGTTGTGCAATATGTTACGTATACGCAATGTGGGCCCGGAGCTACTAGCCACTATTGTGTTGCGCTTGCCGTGCTTGTTGTGCTGTGGTTGCCGCCCACCCATGCCATGCATATTTTTAAGCTGCTCGACTTTAATAATGGTTTTTGGTCAGTGGCCCTGACCACAGGCTTGATGGTTTTTGTGAACCCCGACGACTCCGGCTAAACCCCTTCCGGTTCGCCAAGAGGAAAATATGTAACAGTGTTGGCGGGGAAGTATTTAAGATTTAAGCAAATAAAGAAGAAGTAAGCGAGAAATTTAAAGTTTTATCTAATAATCAAATAGTACACTTTTTTTGGTGAATTTAAAGAAATATTCCACGAAATATATTTTAAATAATAAATACTTCTAACCTGCCAGAAAATGTACAAATTTACATCACTGCAATGTAGAGCTCCCCTCCTAATGAAGTGGCATGTGATGTGACGCCGGGGAACTGGCAGTTACCAAGTACGGATGCCTGAAGTCCTTGGCTTGGCCGGAAGTTTGGCATTACCTGCAGACTGTGGTGAGGCTAGGCAATGCGCAGTGTTATTTACTGCACATAAACTTGAATAAATGCCAGGCGAGCCTGCGAGATGCTTACTTAGCCGGGTTCATTAGTGTTACTTTGCACCAGGAATTTCTTGCTCCTCGCAAATGCAAATGAAGTGCAAAGATTCCTAATGCTGGGTAGAGTAGAAAAATGCAACTCATTTTTAATATCCTGCGGCGGCTGGCGGCTGGTAGCAGATGTCGGCAGAGCCAGCAAAAAGATGCCGGAAATTAAAACTCAATATTCGAGTGATTGCGCCAAGCAAAGAGGAATTGTTTGAACCATTGGCATTGCCAGTGCCACCGCCACTGCCATTGCCATTGACTATTTGACTTGGACCGCACAAAAGTGCGCAATTGAGGCGGCAAATCAAATGAAATCCGACGGAACGAATCGAAACGTGCCCGGCAAACTCACACAAATACACCTATACCTATACGTACGTATATATATGGAACGCAATTCGCAGTTCGCAACTAAAACTCGAATTTAAGCAGAGTTTCCCCCATAGCTCTCTGAGTCTCCCCCCTTGAATGCAGCTTTGCAGACGTGCAATTTTCGCAGACGCTCAACGAAATTGTTTGATTTTGGCCAAGTGCAGCTGCGTCTCTGGCATTTTGCTATCTTATGCCATTGCCGTTTGCTAAATGTTAATGCCATTTCAATTGCTGTGTCCCTCGTCCTCCTCCTGAAAGTCCCCCAGCTCTGTGGCCTTTCAGCAATTCGGATCTGCTGGTGACACTGGTTGATCCTTACGAACTATTGATGCACTTTGTATTATATTTTTTTTTCGGTTAAAAGTAGTTTATACAAAATTCTGTTAATTTTCTTTGACTTTTTGAGGATACGGAAAGTCTAATTATGAGATTTTTTATTTACAAGAAAAGTTCTAATAGATTGGGACAATAACTTTTCTCTTATTCACCTGAACTACCTGTAATTATATTTCTTTATTTAATTAAATATGTTATTCAATTCCAAACTCTTAAAGAGTATTTAATCCTGCAAATTGAAACCTCTTTTTACATAATTTTTTAGCCGAACCAATTCAGAGCCTTGAGCACTGTGCACATAGCATATCCCCTTCGTGGAGACACTTTTATATATGTTTGCCGGGCGCCTTGTGGCCTGGAAGCCATAGCCTGGAGTCTGTTTTCGGGCTGGGATTTGACTTTGGCTACCCTTTGGGGCATTGGCAAATTGCTTCATAATTTCCTCATAAAGATTTCATAAAGCTTGGCAGGCAAATGTGCCAACTCGGCAAGTTAAGCAGGTCAAAAGGGGTGTTTGATTTTATCTATGGTAAGACTGCAAGGACATTTCCCCTTAAGTTTAGTCCAAGAAATTATCTCAATTGCAACAGCCAGTTACCTGTGTTAAGCTGCTGAATTATCTGATTTGTGTGAAGCATCCTTGCACTTTAATATTTATTATACGCCACGTTGGCCTGCGTAGCTTGGCACTCTCTCTCTCTCTCTCTGTGCAACATTAAAAAATGTTACTCGATTAGAATGACGCGCACGTCCAGTGGCAGCGCATTGATTGATTGACTGACTAAATGGCTTGAATGGCTGATTGATTGACTCGCCCTTCCACACGTACGCACTCGCCGGAGAATTCGTTCAGTCAACAAACGTTGGCAATCATTGAAATGCGAAATACTCTGCATTCTCCATCAAGGAACTCAGAGCTTACACATCTAATAAGTATAAGTAAATAAATAACTTAAGATTGTTTAATTTTTTAAGCAAATAAAACGAGTCACTCGTTGTAAGAGAAAGTTGTTAAGCCTTTTAAGAGCATTTATCTCACACTATTTCAGTTGTACAGCTTTCTCCCTGCATGTTTCTTCCTTTAAATAATTTCGTGGTATTTTTCTTTTTAACAAAACCCACACCCTTTTGACTCCATTCAAAAGGGTATTTACCTCCATCGTAATTTTGCCCGGAACCTCCAATTGCTTTTCCATTGAGCTTTCATGTGCTGCGTATGTGATTTGTTTTACGCCGAATTGCATAAAACATTCGCAATAGCGAGTGCCTCGTGTGCCGGATGGAGAGCGAGTTAAGGCTTATTTATATTCACTTCAGACACGCCCGATGCCACGCCCCCCTCCAGCTCCTTCAGGCCGTAATCCAATAATGCACCGCATAGACAGCAGCTACAAATTAGCCAGCTTTCGGTGGATGATGAGTTTACATACACATATCGGGGCCCCGTTGGCCATCATAACCTCAGCTGATTAAGGCCAACGAGTTGGGCGGTGAGGAGGGGCTCATGCATTTCGCAAACTTGATTAAGAAGCCAGCTCATAAACGGGGTCGGAATGGGAGCTGAAGTTTGGGGTTAAGGTTTGAGGGGGTGTTGGTGTTGGTGTTGGTGTTGGTGTCGGCGGTGTCGCATGAATAAATTAGACATATTGCAGCCAGCGGCTGCAGGCACAATGTCATCATTCTGATGCGTATCCTGCTCACAGGAGACTTTTCCACGTTTTATTGACAGCCAGGGACAGGCCAAATGTGGTGCCAGGCAGTGCTGGCCATATTAAAATGCATTTTAAAGCCTTTACAGAGGGTTAAAAGGTGGGTCAGGGGTTAACAAGGCATTTATTATTAGCAGATAAATCGAATATGAAAATATTTTACATATAATGCCGCATTAATAATATTTAAAACTGATATCTTTCACGCAAGAAAGGAGGAAGTCATTATGTTGTTATCTATAAGTTAAACAATAAATTATTTTAACTTAAATAATATCATGGCTAGAGTAAAGCCACTTCTTTATAATTAAATCATTAAAAACGAACATTAAGGTGAATATTTATTGCTTGTTCTGGAATTTATTAATCCTTAATTACCTATTAATCGATTTATCAAACAATAAATCTTGCTTAATTCATCATTAATTAATTTCAACAAATCGTTTTCGTTTGATCTGTTTAAGCCAGTAAGTCGTACCCAAGCAGGATTAACTTGTTGTTTTGTATTATTTTTGATATTAAACTTTTGTATACATCGATAAATCCTGGCTATTTCCGACTGCCATCACTGCCAGCCATCAAACGGCTTCATTATTACTTCCCACTGCACTTTCGCTTGCATGTTAACATCGTGTAAAGCAGCAGTTCTGCGGAGGACAACCGTTTAGCCAAGTTGCCCCAAAACTTTAACCCCCCAAATCCCCGATTCCTTGGACCCAGCGCTGGCAGGACGACGTGCTGGTGCCGATTGCTGACGCGTTGATTGCTTTGAAGGCAAATGCGATGGCAGGCAACTAATTAAAAAGTTATACGAGACTTGTGCACGCCTTTAACTTTGGCCAAAGTAATTAAAGTTCGCGCAGGGATCGGGCTCCAGAGCCAAATGTGTGCCGCATGTGCGACTCGTCTTTCTCTGTGTGTGTGGCAAGAGTAAGTCTGTGTGTGTGGCAGGAGCAGCAGCTAGGGCGCATTTACATTTCACACCTGCTCGTGTAAATTTGCCACAAAAACCCAACCGCGCAAAAAGTTAACACACAAAGTTAAGGAAAGCGCTTAACGAACGAACACACAAAAAAAAAAGAATATACAATTTTTCATGTTGCATAGCCTGTAGGCCCAAGTCCTTGCCCTGCTTACCCTGTGAATTATTAAGCATTAACATTGGCAAAACCAAAACGAAACAGTCAAGAAAAAAATGTGAGAAGCGTAAATAATGGAGCATAATTGAGGTGTTAATGGAATAACAAAACAGTGGTACATACAGGAGCCAGACCAAGAGCCTTAATCGGAATTTTATCCTCGAGAAATAAATTTCTCGATATATTTGAAGCTGCCTTTCTGGCACCTAAGCAAATAACCTTTTAAGTAGCTGATTGTTTACACAAACTAAATAATCCAGATTAAGCCTGGCAAGCCTCTCAGAAATCTCAACAATAAACTGATGATGTTCATCATCAACACACTTTCTACAAATTATTCAAAATATTCCTGTGGTAATTCATACTAAAGTGTGGATATTGATGATGGTTGCATGTAACTATGCCTCTGTTATGCTGTGTAATTAAATCAGAATTAGTCGGTTCATGTTGTGTACAATCGCAAGATAATTCCCCATCATTGGGCTTGAGGCAACTTCAGCTTCAGTGTCCACCCGAGGCCTTGAAAGCAGCGCAAAATGTCAAAACATGTCCAAACTGTTGAGCATTATTAATGAAGATGCTTGCCACCTCAAGGGGAAATTTGAGACAACTGCGATTGCAAGTTGTACCTAATTAATTCTGAGCTGGCAGAAGTTTGCCCCCTCATAAGAGGATTACGAAGCTTATCAAGACAGCAGCCTGGCTTTGAATGGAAAACAAAGTCCTAGACAAAGAGCTTTGATATATTTCAAAAGGGTTACAGAATCAATCAAGAAATTTAGGATGAAAATAAATCAAATATTATGAATTTTACGGAATACTTGACTTTACAACCAGTAAACAAGAACTTCTATACTGATATTTAAGTAACTATTATCTACATTTATTTGCCTCTAACTTAGTGAGTTACTTTCATTATATTGTTATCCCTAAATTTTGATATATCTACCTATAGTTCAATATCTTTTTTATGATGATGACTTCCAGTTCAATTTTCTCCAAAAAATAAACTAACAAAAAAAACCAATTAAAAGTTTACAGGAAACCCTGTAGCAATTTCGTCCTTTTATGCATCAACGTCTTTGTTTGGCTATTAATTTGACTTGCGATGCCGGCCCCGAACCCCGGACTCCAGCAATTTGGCATTGTCTGTCTAGACTGGAGACTGTCATGAGCTAATGCAGCGCTCAATTTGCGGTGCAATGAACTCTGGCGGGGCCACTTTGCCCAGTAATTACTGTAATCAGGCAGGGTAATGGCATTAAGCGGGACTTTGACAGCGTTGCGCCGCAGGGAATCTGTGGCCAAGTCACCCAATGGCGCCTCATTAGCCGCCGGCCCAAAATCAGCCACGATAACTTGTTGAAACATCAAAGGGACTACAAAAAAAAACTAATAATTAGACGAAGATTACTGTCATTATTTTGGCTAGAATTTTGTGGGTTTATACGGCTTTAGGTTTCGCATTTCAATAGGTTCTTTAAAGGGTAAGTGATATTGGGATAATTTATTGCTTTATTAACATTCTTCTTAATACCCTTAAATCCATTTAGTTAAATCAACTTTACTAGCTGTAGTTTTTCATAGAAATTAAAATAGTTAAAGAGAAATTACAACGTTTTAAGCCTAATATATAGTCAAGTTCAAACCTTAAATTCCCTTCACCGCTGTGTCCTTTCTTTTGTTCCCAAAAAAAGAATAATGGCTTCCTTGGCTGGTACAATTTCTGCGAGTGCCCTATCTCACACACTCGGACCCGGTCTCGATGGGACTGCACCCGGAGAGCAGCTCTCAAGGGAATTGGTTGAACGCGACGGCAGGAAACTGCGCCGCGCCGGTCCACGCTGCGTATGATTAACAATTTAAGCGTGTGCATATTTCACAGCGCGAAAGCACACGCATTCGGGTAAAGTGAAAATTGCATGCATAGACAATAGAGGAGGGACCTTAAAGCGAATGAATGGGGGGACTGGCTTAAGTGCAGATTCCTCCTCTCTGTTTTTTTTTTTGCGTCACTGTTGCCGAAGCTCTACAAAGCAGACGTCACGTCACACAAAAAGCGGTGAGTCCTGGTCCTGGTCCAGATTGGAGGGCAGACCCTTGCGTTACGCACCGAGCGATTTTAAGTGAGTTTTCACCCCACTGGCCTCTCACCAAACAAAGCCTAAGCAACGAAGGACCTAGGTCCTAAGCCCACCAATTGTCCTGCGAGAGGGGAGAGGAGTGTGTGAGAGGGCAGGACATGCACACCGGTAGGGCGACTGCCTAATAGCTGGTGACTGCCACTCCATTGTGCGACTGGCACTCCAATCACCAGTCCATGCAACACTTCATCCCATCCATTGGGCGCTACAGAGTCCGCTATGCCTCGTCCCATCTCTTATGGTCAAAAAACAGCAAAAGTCCGGCCCCACTTGTCCCCTGTTCGACACATTAAACGCATTTGCTGTCCGAGCAACAGCGACTGTGTCCGGCGGAGAGTAGCGCAAAGTCACTTATTGATTGAACAAGCAACCAGGCTGTCCTTCGCAAACGGCGATTGCATCTTGCTCCCTCGGCAAGTGCAACATAGGTTTGGCCACAGAATTTGCAAATGGAAGCACATTTTTCTAATATTAAAGCAGAAACGGATCTTGTCGAGAAGGTAAAAATTGCGAGAATTTCTATAAATTAAATGGGTTGGATGATAGGGTTAAGGTTTTAAAATTAAAGCTTGTTTTTCAACCAGAAACTTTTAATAAGCTTAGTTGTAACTATTACATTTATTTTCATACAAGTTTATATACTAAAAATATAATCAAAACAATTTGATTAACAAATTATAAATATTTTGAATAACTTTCAGTTCTGAATTGATATAAAATATTATAATTATTTATGTCTCCATTTATATATATATTATAAAGTCAAGGAAATGATGGTAGGTTATGAATTATGTATGTTAGGAAATGTTGAAAGCCAGCCAGAGTTTAATTATGTAACCAAACCGAAATACTCATTACCTAGACAACATATCAACTAGTCAATCTCTTATGAAAACGGAATATGATGGTAACAGCACTGTAAGAAAATTACACACCCTGAAAATATAAACTCTAGACAACTAAAAAGTTGACAAGGGAAGATAAAAGATGACTGACTACAGGGAATTAAATATAAATTTATATGAATTCACCTAATTATAAATTAATGTTTATAAATAATATGGTTTTAAAGTAAGCTAGTGAATAATTATATAACGAAAGCATTATATATTTCAAAGTAATACAATACATATTCTAATTTTCCGTGTAATAAGCCTCTTGTCACCCTCTTGAAAGGAAAAGCCAGTCCAGAGTTGACCTCCTGCTGTCGGGGATTCGGGGAATCCATTAACAGGACACTCCGTCTCCTTGAGCACCTCGAGAGGACTTCAGGCCGGACTTGGGCTCCGACTCGGATGCCATGTTAAGTATCCAGTTCGTAAGGAGCTCCCACACTCACACACACGCTGGCTGTCGACCAGTCACTCACCTGCATAATGGACGAGATTAAGTGAGGCGTGGGAGCAGTGCATTAGAGATTCAAACATAATGCCACTAATTGTATATCTTGATGCTTCGTGTTGGGAGCTGGAGAGCCTGCTCGGCGTATGATTGATTTTCGACACAAGTCCTGGTCACGCAGCGCACGGAGACTCATTACAAAGTCACGACTGCAAACTGGGCCAACGTGGACTTAGCCCAGAGCAGAAACAAGACAAACAACCAGCTATCACAGGAGCAGGACAGCCGAGCAGCAGCAGAGCAACAGCAGAACAGCGGGGGCAAAAGTAATTTTATTATCAAATCTAACTTTAACAACTGCAACAAACCTTGGCCCTCGGTACCTTGGGCTCCTCAAATTCCCATTCCTGCTGCCATTGCCTGGCTGGTTGCTGGGCCAACTTGTTATTTGGCTTGTAAGTTACAAAGTCTTGTTCGTGTCCTCGGGGTAATAAAACAAAACTTTGTGTTGAAAATGAAAATGTACAACAGACGAACAAACGAATGCAGCTTTTCCCTTGCCCCATACCCTTAACTACCGCCAAGCCTGGCGATCTGTGAGTGCAAATGACAGGCGGAGCCAAAGGATTAGAGTGAAATGTAAATTTCATTCCGTCGACTCGTCTTTTTCTTACGGCTCCGGTCATCTCTCTCTCTCTCTCCGCTCTATTTGCAGTTGTCTAATTACGAGCATTTCCATAATACAAAAGCCAGAAGCTCTTAGCTGGAAAAACAAGTGCAACCTTGACCAACACCTTGTGATGGAAAACTCTGGGGAAAAATTTCAATGGGGTTGCTTTGATTCTAGATGAGTGTCTGAAAGTTTATTTGTGCTGATGATTGAAGTTCTTTGGGAGCTCATTGACTTCTCAAGAGTTTTGCTTTTTTATAGGGAAATATCCTTAGGAATGTTGGGGTAGTGATGTGTTTGGCATTTAATAAGAGGCACACTTCCAGAAAGATAGCTTCTCTTATAAAGGTCAGCTTTTAATTGATGGAATTGACTTTGTTTCTGTATCTGTTTACAAAAATTGTAAATAAAGAAGTTATATATAACTTAATTAATAAAAAAAGCTTCATCAGGTCTTAATGCAAATTCCCCAAAGTACACATTTTCCTCATCTAGCAAAACCTCTTAATAACCTTTAATCTCTTTATAAATTTCCTTTTAGGAACACATTTTTTTCGTAGATTTTATCAGCAGAGCGTCAGGTTATAATTCAGAATACGGCTAACCTTGCCGCGGGCAGAATAATTCATACCACCTACCCAAACTCTCGACATATCCTTCTGCCGCACATTAAGGACTCAATTCCCACTTCCCCCATATATGAATGTGCGTGGTCGTGTCCAGATAAGCGCTTTTGCCATTGCCAGAGCTACCTGCTCTTATCTGCCAAGCCATTTACCAGGACTTCAGCTTCCTCTGCCGTCGTTCTAGGCCACGGCTGAAGCGTCGTTTCCCCATTTCACAGCTTATTGTTATTCAACAGCCAAAAGTTTTTTCCCAGCTCCATCTCCTCCCTCTTCTAGCTCTCTGGCAAAAGTCATAAGAAGTTTGAAAGGTTTTTCCCAACTCGTTTTGGGCTGCTGCGCCGCGTAACTCACTCGAGTCCGGAGCGAAGCTCTTCTGCTGCAACGCCTCAATAGTTTTATGAGCTTGCCAAGGGGGCGGAGTTAAATGCATTTTTAAATTGCAGCGAAATTGATCTTTAGTGGTGGAAGCTGCCACTGGCGAGCTGGCGACGTGTAGCCATCAAAATCCGCTTTGCTTTCTCGAGCTGCTATTAAGCCAAGAGCCTGCCAAGTGGCATATAAATCGACTGTATCTGCTCCTGGTCCATGTGTGGAAGGACTTTGCTGGTGGGGAGGGGAACTCAGCAAAAAATTTACACAAAAAAAGGGATAATAAATCATCTTAAGAATATTTTCTTTTGAAAGATTCATTAAATATTTAACACCCTAAAATAGGAATTGCGGTGGTTTAGCTTTGACACTCATTTTCCTATTTTTTTTTCTTCTTTTATTTAAACTACAAAACAAAATAGTTTTTTATAACTCAAACACTTCAAAAACCATTTAATAAACCCTATAATATCTGCTCTTTTTGCTCTAAATACATTTCCCTAACCATTTCTTGCTCATTTCTTCTACTGTTCCCGCATCGTCTTTGCTTTCCTCTCATTTCCGTTGCTCATACGCCATGTAAACACGCGCTGGCAACAATAAGTCATAATGATGGCAGCAACCGCAATAAATGTGGCTGCCAAAGAGTGCCGAAGAGTGCTGTAATTGCAGCACGCACTGCGGCTGGAGGGTGCCTTCGATGCATTTGTCATGGCATTTATTAACTGTTCACGTGCAGCTAACAAATGATATTTTCCCCAGTAAACCCGCCTTCTCTCCCTCAGACTGTTCTTTTCCTTGGTAGATGTTGCTCCGTTTCTATGGAGTAGGAATTAAGCAAGCATTCAGGCATCACTACTCCGTGACAGCATCTTTTTGACAAATTGAATTTGGCGAAAGGACGTGCTGTTGTTTCATGGCATGGCCATGCTCCATTTGTGCTGCATTGATGATGATGCCGGGACTTGGCTGCGGCTAAGTCAGCTGGCCAGGTCCAAACTGTAGACTGCAAACAGCAGAGTGCAGGGGGCCCTGCGTCCTTTGCCAGAAACTTTTCAATTACTTTACAGTTCGCTCCTCAAGTCGATGAAGGAGCGAGCTGCAGCCTGCAGGAGCATGTTGCCCAGGCGCCCGCTGACAAGTCATTAGGAGTGACAAATTGCCGGAGAAGGGAACTGGGGGCGTGGCCGAGAGTCGTTGCCAAAGTTGGGACCACATTTAATTAGACTAAACTTCAGTCCACTCGCCGAGCTAATGCAATTCATTAAACATTTAATGTCCGGCCCACAAACTTTGTTAGCTGGCAAACAACAAGTGTGCACTCCCAGTTATGACGACGGCCTCGTGTGTGTTAAATCGGGCATGGCCCTTCTGCATAACTTATTTGTCCAACAAAAAGGTGCAAGACATTATAATATATATACTGTAAGCAGTTGTCCTAACAAGATTCCGCCTTAAAGTGCTCCCCCTTTGGCCATAATTCAGATTCAGTTTACACCAAGCTTCACACACGAGCCATTATCCCTTAAGGCACAGTGGCTGCATCTCTTGAAATATCTTCCTAATTGGATGGGGTTTTATGTTGGTTTCCTTATATATTATTTATATTATTTAAATTTTACTTTTGGGGGTTTTTTGCTGAAGAAGAATGAAGATTGAGGGAATAGTGCTTGGAACTTGTATCTTAATAGGATAATTTTTCAGGTAAATCAACCTGACTTATTAATAAATTGTATATTTTTCACCACTGTTCAGCCTTAACAATTTACATTTCCGGCTTACAAACTTCTCACGCTTCTCTGTCATTACCATTCTCTGCCAGACAGCCACCATTCGTTGGCTTCGTATTAACTGATTGATGGACTCGGGCCCAATAAATTCAATTGTCAGTGTGTGGTGGTGTGCTGGGGCAGCACTCCTTGGGCACGGACTCGGACTCGGACTCGGACACGGACACCCACGCCCACACTCAACTCCCCAAGGGCGGCAGATTTATGCTCTGTCTCTCGGCGGCCAGCAGGCAGGCAGGCAGGCTGGCTCACTGACCGCCTTTTCGATGAACGCAACTGCGTACGAAACAAATTGTTAAGCTTCTCGCCGCAATTTTTTTACTCCGACTTTCCGACGCTCGCTCGTTACATAAAGCGCACATATGACAGGCAATTTGTGTTTATTGCGTGGCCATAAAGACCTGTCAGGCGACAGTAGCAATGGCCTTTCGTCCAGGAGCCCTGCCACTCCAGCTGGGCAAATCTCGTTTGGTCTTCATCGTTAAAGACGCCATTAGAGAAGCCAGCCACAGCCGCAGACAAATACTCGAAGAGCAGCCACACCTCATAAGCCACAAATGCGCCGCACGATTCGGTCTATCATTAAAGGTACATAAGGTTTTCCCTTCATAGTGATACCCTCTTTTTGATGGGGTATATAACCGGGTTATAGGAGAGGGACTTATGTACTAACATCTACTTAATTTATGTTTTTCTTTTTATAATATTTAGTAAATATACTATGGCAACAACTCAATGAGATTTGTTAAACAAAATCAATTCGGGATATACAGATATTTTGGAACATTGTCTGGGCGCTTATCAATTCTTAATATTTATTTGTAATACAAAAACTGCCTTTGATAAATTATTTCTTAATAAAATATATAACAATGGGATTTATTTTGTTTTTTAAATTATAAAGATAATTAAGTTGAAGATTTTTTAAATATATATTAATCATTATGTGAGGTGTTTAAAGTATATATAAGTCGTTTTAATAGGTATTAAAAATATAGAAATATTTCTTTATGATTTTTTTTAAATGAAAAATCATTTCAAATAAACTTTCAATTCAATTAAATTGGCACAAAATGTGAAATGTAATATTTAGAATATTTTTAAGAGAACTGTTTACGTCCAAAAATTATAAAAAATAAATCAGAATTACAGGGTACCCACAAAACGATCTCCTTAGACTTTCCTACCTTCGTCGGCTTCCTGCCTGCCTTCAGTTGATTAATATGCAATTTCTTGATGGTAGAATCGCCATTAATGCACAATCACACACATATGCAGAGAAACCGCTAACACACACACACACACACGCACACTCCCACTCTGAAGTGGTCCAGATGCAACTGTTAGCTGATGTTTTTTTTTCTTCACTGGTCTTTGGCTTTTGTTTGTCGAGCGGAAAAAAACACAGTGGCAAAAACAAAGGGATAATTTAAACTCTGTCATAAACTAGGTTAGCAATGCTGACACACAGACACAGGCCACGCACACACACACCCGCAGAAGACACACACACACACACCCACCCGTCTGGCTGGCTTCCTTATAATAACTGTCGGTCGGGTTTGGAGTTTTTCCTCATCAGCTTCTGTTGCTGTTGCTCCTTTTCTGCACTTTATTTCCTCTTTTTTCCGCCTTGTTGTCAGACAATACGCGCATTTATATCATTCACTTGTTGTTTTTTTCTCTCCTTTTTTTATGGAGTCTCTGCAAGTGTGTGTGTGTCGGTGGGCGTGCCTCGGCCGGGTCATGCGGCATTATGTGGTGCATTTTTTATGAGTCGCTCTGCTCTGCCTTTTATCACATATGCATATACACACATACATGTATACGTATATAGTATATGTAGGCAGCCTCTGTGCCGCACTCAGCCGCTTTTTGTATTCATGGCGAATCGCAGCCGCCACATAAATTGGCCGCAGAGTTAAAACAGAAATTTTTTCCATCATCATGCCTTCCGGGGGTGAAAATGCAAAAAGTGGAAAGTTCAGCAGCTGATGGAGGAGTTCGGTAAATTAAACTTAAGCAGGTGTGTTTGCTCAAGGCTATTAATTGGGAAAGTTTGGAGCGAAAAATAGTGATATGTACAGCGATCAGGGTAGAGGCATAAGCCTGGGATTTGGGATTTTAAAGATCAGATTTAATTGTAAGAAGAGAAATCACAGGGTCACTATTTTACTAGATCGAGAAAAGCTACAAATGTAGTCTTGAAATAATGCTTAAAGTATGCCAAATAGTATGCTATGATTTTGTTATACTTTTGCATACTAATTTTGTCCTATTTGAATAGTTTTAAGACAAGCAAATGTTTTAATAAATAATCGAAATGTTGTTAAATAAATATACAAATAATAAATATTGATACAGCAGGAACATTAGTTTTATTTTTAATAACATTGTAAGCCACTTATGAAATCTGCGCTTTAAAAAACTACATATTTTTTGTATTAACCCAAAGATCATAGCCATTTCCATTTAGGTTTTTGTCACTACAAAATTATGTTGTAAAACGGCGAGGCAACCGCAACGAATTCCTATTTAGAGTTATTGATAAACCGAGCATTTTGCAGCAATTTGTTGATGGTTTTTTCAACGGAATTTATTAAAAAATATTTCCCACCGTTAAAAAAATAAATCCGTGCTAAAGCAATTGACATAAAAAGCTGCAAAAAAATTGGTAAAAAACCAATGTCAGACAGAGGGCCATAAAACAGCGATTAAATTGCAGATTCAGCTGCAAAGGCGCGTTGCCTGCCCTGGGTTTTCGCCTGTTTTCCTTCTTCTTTTTTTTCTTTATTTGCATTGATTGAAAACCCACACACAAATCGATTATTATTAACGATTTTTTGCCAATACTTTTTCCGATTGTCTGTTGTTGGGCAATTCATTTCAATGGGATCCAAACATAAACATCAATTAAATTCGACTGAAAAATAGCATGGCATGTGTTTTATGGCTTTAAGGGCCACTAGGTATGGCCATATTTTTTAACCATTTAATTAAATTATATGACACGAACCGACCACGCCCCCCGTGGCACAATGTTGCCTGCGTTGAATGGTTTCCCGTCACCCGTTTCCCATTTTCCAGCTGCTTGCCGTGGGTTAACCCCAAGCTCTGTCACATATCACATAGCTATTGTTTAACTCTGCCATCCAGGGGGTCAGAGGTTAATTGATGATTAATGCACACTCCGCGCCACAAATTGAAACATAACCTACCCCCCTGTGGTGCTATCTGGGAAGACACAAAAGCAAGAAAGAAACAAACAAAGGCATTTAATTAATGAGCAATTGATTAAATCATAAACAAAGCGGCGAGAAGCATTCTAAATTGAATTCTCCAACAATGTCGCACATTGGATTTCTCCCCATCAGTCTCGTTGTCCTCGTTTCTCTGTCTCCTCTGCATTTTGCGGCCACAAGTGCAATGATTTCTGGACGTTTGACTCAGTGCCATGTAATTGCCACAGCAATTTGTTCAAATGTCAAAGTGCTTGCCACTGGGAGTGATGCACTCGAATTTGTCAGTAGCAGCATTCCGTCCCGTTTCAACTAAATAATAAATGTCCGAAAAAAAGCGTAAATTGCAGCGGTTGCTCTACATTTTTTACGGACTTTTTGATAAGGTTTTTTTTCTACGGAAAGGTAGGGGCACAATAACAGGTCTCTTAAGTGGTTATACGACGCTCAATGATTCCTTGTTGTTGCACGGTATTTTTTATTGCTTACAAATAATGCGGTTTTGGAGACATAAAAATCAGAGGGACATGAAAAAGATTTGAAGACAAAGCTTCTTTCGATTTTAAGTTCATTTAAATTGTTAAGGAATTTGTAAATATTCGTAGCTTCTTTTTACTTTAACAGTTTTTGCCTGTTTTTGAGATATTTTCAAACCGTTTATCTATAGTGTTTGATCGGAATTTCACCCGTTCTTCTTTATATTTTATATATATGAAAGTATTTGCACTTTTTAATACAAACAACAGAATTTTAAAAATTTTTACAAGCTTTTTGTGCTGCCTGGAAAATACCCCGCAAAAAGCCACTGTTTTTTCCAATTTGCATCCCAATTAACTTCATTTTACCGTCCCTGTAACCATTTGGAAGAATCACAGAATTTGGATCAGACATAACACATTTTGGGTGTTAACAAATTGAGTTCGCCGGCGACGCCTGAGGGCGCACTGGGTGCTGGGTATCGTAATTATTCACGCCGCGGAAAAATCGAGAGATGTGAGGAAAATTGGCAAAAATGGCGTAACTCGGCGGAGCTGTGTCAGTGGCACACATTTAAATGCAGAACCCGACACCACCTGACAGCCACTCTACGTGGAGTGCTTGTCGGATTTTAAAAATAATAACAAAACGAATACTTTTGACACAGCAAAAAAAAAAGAAAAGGACGGTGACACCGAAAATCATGCATGCAAAATGTGAGAGCAGCAAAAAGGGAAAGGAACAGGGAGAGAGCAGTGACTGGCAGCGGAAAACGGAAAGCTCGGAAGGATGACAGGACACTTTTGCAAGTGTCAGTTAAATGAAAGGCACACCAGATCCTCCTTCTCCCCCAACAATGGGCGATTTCTTGTTTGCGGTCGCCTTGCCGACTTCCCGCTGGCGAAAAGGAAGTTCCCCTAAAAACTTAAAAGATGTCAAGGTTGATGATGAGTCCTGGGCTGTATCTCCACACACACACACACACACACATACATACACACACAAGGACCCTTTCACACACGAAAAACTTGGGCAGAAGTCAAAGTTCGGACGACCGACGAAAGTTGAACAAATTCAATAGAAAACACTAAAGCGAGACCAAGTGAGTGGATACCGTTTTGTGGCCTGCTGATGATGCGTACACAGGAAAAAATGTCACAGCTTAGAAGATTATTTAAATATTTTTCAGGATATTATTTATTTATAACTGATTTTATACATTTTAAATTAGTCTTTTATAGAGAAAAGGAGTTTCTTTTTATGATTTAATCAAAATTTTTACTTAAAATTATATTATTTATAATTTATAAGTAACTACTATTTAAAAACCTTAAGTAACTAATGCTTAATAACTTTCTGTTTAAAATTTCACATAAATTTTAGTTACATGACCATTCTTTACAATAAGTAAATGAAATTTAACTTATTTATTATTTTACTACTAGTGAAATTCCTTCTTTAGTATACTACCATTTCCCATTTTTGTAATGTGTTTTTATCATAAATAAAAAGTACCCACAAACTTTGTACATAAACATTACAAATCTCTAAAAATAAAGCCAAAAGTTTGCAATAAAACCTTCCTTTTCCAAATAGTTAGCAAAAAACGGCTTATCCTAAGGCAGCTCCTAAAACTCCTCTCAAAACTCCTTTTCACAATTTAATTTACATTTCCCCTCTTTAATATTTCTAAACTAAAATATATATATAACATATAAACAATATATTGTTGTGGAATGTCACTGTCAGTGTCTCTGCCCCAACTCCATCTCCCCTATCACCATCATCACCCTTTTTCACGACCCGTTGACAGCGCAAATATGCAAAGTCAAGTGGCAATTTATCATGCGCTGCACTGCGCGCCCGCCCTCCGGCCGAAAGCCAAAGGTGGCGCAGCCCCGCCACCGCGTGGGGCACTCTGGGGTTAAGTGGCAAACTAAATTGAATCGCCAGCGCCCGAACTATGCGTGGGCATGCTATATCTCCGCCTGCAACAAACGCACCTCCTCGGCCCTCTCAGCCCTTAGCCCTCGAACGCTAAAGCGACACACTGGAACTGTTGGTGATTTGTTTGTCGACGTTTTATTTATTTTTCAGGATTTGGGGAGAGTGTATTTGGGAAATGCTATAGTAAAAATAAATTTGCACAAGGAAAAGCCAAAATGAAAAGGCAGTTCTATGGAATAAATATTTATTTTTTCGCTTGAAAACATTTTACGTTCTTTTTTAAAGAGTTTTATTTAATTCGAATAACTACTGATTTGTTTGTGGATTTGTTTTTATTGTTTATAATTGAAAAGTATATTTTATTTCTTAATGAATATTGTTGTTATTCCTAAATGTTCTTATAACTAAATGTAGACTTAAAAACAATATATTTGCATCGTTCTTTACCACAATATCTGAGACCTGTAAAGTTGTGTTAATTTTTCTGGCAATGATGTATTTATGTCTTTAAATAAAATGTATTTAATCAAAAACTTTCTAAATATCGATAATATTTAAACTTTGTCATATGAAAACATCTAATAAAATATAAATACCCTTAAAACCTTACTACTTACCTCCCTCTAGAAATAGATTCTAATAAAATAAAATTCTGCACAAAACACATCCTTTCTACCAGAGTATCTATGCTGGTCTTCTGTTTATTTTCCCTTTGCGTTGCATTAAAATCGATGCGACGCTGACCTTTCCCTCAATTAAAAGGCCGACGGCGCACAGTGCCGGACGAGAGTAATGGGACACTTTTTGCGCTGAGGGCGTTGCTGTCGACACTTTACCTCATTAGCAGCATCAGAAGCGTTCAAAGCCGCTTGTTTAATTAATGGATGCCTCTGCTGCAGGCTCCGTATTGATTTTAATTTGCTGAATTCACTAAGTAAATATGATAAATACGAGCCAGCACTTATCTCCCGGCCACCCGCAAAGTAATTAACCAGTCCGAGTTGGCTTCAGCAGCAGCAGAGCCTGCCTGTCACCCTCTAAGCCAGTTGGTCAGCTTCGCACAACCCCATCGGAGCGTTGTCCCCGCCGGAAATGCTTGACAACCGCAGAGCAATACGACCCCATCCGCAATACCACTCCGGAAATGCTCCGCTCCCTGGCGTTGACAAGCCTCAAGAGATCCAAACCAAAGACACTCGTCCTCGTCAGTAAGTGACCACAGCAACAGCACCAGAAACAGGAGCCGGAGCTGGGATTGGGTTGACACTGGCAAGGGAAAGGCGGAGTAATATGCGTAATTAAACAAAACCGCAAGTGGGACACAGCAACAGAAATAAGCGGGGGGAGGGAGCAAAAAGGACATTGCCGCTGGCAAAAGGATAAAAGCAACTGCAGATGCAGCGCATTTTGTACCCTTTGGAGCGAAGTCCTTAAGCTCTGGGAGATTTATTAAGTGAGCTATCTTATTTACTGAAGTTGAGAGTAATTTTATTAATTGTAAAGCACTTAAGCAAAGAATTAAAACCTGCTTTTTTTATAATTTATTTGGTTTTGATAGAATTTCTTGTTAAGTTTACAGAATAACAATAAAATCTTAAAAAATATATCTCCCTAATATGAATATAAATATAAATTAAAATATAAACATTAACCACTTTTCCTTCTCCTACCAAATCCAACACATATGGTAGATACCCTTCAGCGAGGAATGTCGCCAGCCTTAAATTAAACATTTGCAAGGACCAGCGCGGCAAAAGAGAACAAGAACAAGGACGAGGATGGAGAGTGTGGAGTGGAGCCTGGGATGAAATCAAAGAAAGTGGAGGCAAAAGAGCCAAAAACGCAGCGCCACATAAATGTGGAGCATGCAGATTGAAGTGCCAGTCCGGGGACAGAGGCCCATGGAGAATCAGAGAGGCATCACAGGCATCAGAGGTCTCGGAGGCCTCACAGACATCAGAGGCAAGTGGCAGTTGTCCAATGGAGAGAAATGGCATTCGAGAGCGGCTTAACACCCCTTAGACGGCTTTTAGGCAATGGAAATTGATCGAAAGACTGAGAGCAAACATCGTTGACTGACATGGAACATGGGCATGAAAAAAATACCAGCTGCTGGCTCTTTGAGATACACTCTTGTATCTCTCAGCTACTCAACCAAGAGGGAATGGCTTTCATAATGGCCCGCAAAATGTGCAACAATGTGCCATCGATTTTCTATTAGCCACGAAACACTTGAGCCAGAAAACTAAATACCGAAAGCAAATATTGATAAATACGTAACGGCACAAGGAGAGGAAGAAGACTGCCGCCCTAACTTGGCCCCGCCTGTGGAAGACCACAACAAGCCCATTATGAATTCGAACTAAAAACTCGTATCTCGTAACTGTCCGTCGCGACGGCGGTGCCAAGAACATAATAAACGGTGACGGTGGTCGGTGTCGGTGTCGATGTCGGTGTCCATGAGACCGAAAATAAAACGCAGAACGTAACTGGGAAGAGCCCCAGTGCCCCTGCACCTAGCCCTTATAAATGGCACCACGCTTACCGCACAATATCACACTAAAATCTAAAAGGGGGTCAATGCTAATTAAATATATAGAAAATTAGACATTTAAATTAAAAACATGTATACGTTAATATTGTAAGTCAATTACAAATTTATATTTCGAAGCAAATCTTTTGTATCCACTGTACTATGTACATTAAAATCTTAGTATTGAAAATGTTTTGAAAGAATATTTTAAGCATTTCTCAAAACCAATTTTCATGTGTTTTTGTAAAGTCAAAATGCCTAATAGCTTTATTTATATAAGCGAAAAACGTTTTCGCCAAACAGATAAGTTTATAATAACTAGTAAAGAAAACCCCTGAAGTAAATTTGAGATAACTACTAGAGTTTTTGTCCTCTAATCTTGATATATTTATGGAACAGATTTGGTTACATACAAATTTAGTGGCTTACTTATCAAAAACCATAATTTACCTAAATCTTATTTAAATTTTTATCAAATTATATTCAGTTTATCATATAATCTTTGGTTTTGTTATCTTTAATACCAAATCCCTTAAATTTAAATCCTCTCAAGATAAGAGCTCCCACAAAATTAAAGTCTTATTTGTCTAGAAAAAAATTATTCTTTCAATATTGCCTAAAGTATAAACAAATTTAAAATAACCTTATTTAAAATTGATGTATGTAAATATTTAATTTATAAAAATATGGAAAATTTACTGATTTTATTGCTTTTTCGCATGTTTTTATTATAATGATTGAATATGAATATTATAATGATGATGATGATGAATATTATAATGACCTATTTTCTTAGAAGCTTACTTAATCAGCACACATTCTCTTTATTTTTGCGTTATTTCCAAAGGGAACTGATAGGGAACTGATTTATATTTACTCCCGATAATTACATTTTATACATATATTCATGATGCACATTAGTCGCAATTTACTGTCTATTTTTCCCCGTGCAGCTCATCAGTTTTAGGAGTCACTCACCTGTTAGTGCTGCCAAATTCAGCATAAATCCAATTAGTCGTCGCATCGCGATGGCCATTTCCGGTTATTGAATTTCACTCTTTTAATTGTTATTATTACGAATTATTAGAGTAATGTATATATTTTATGGCAATTCCTGTGGAATGATGATAGTACGCACACACACGCGTTCAGCCGCCGGTGGCCTGAATTATTTAATTTATCTAAATATCAAATTGTGCCGCAAGAATTGTTTTTTGGCTTAGTTTATGCAGTTTAAACTACGGTTTGTTGTTGTTTTTGTTGCTCTCAAACGTTCACACCCACGCACACGAACGCACACAGCGACGGAGTCTGAGTCCGGATACCGTTGCTCGGATCTGTGATGTCATTTGATGCTGGACAGAACAATTCTTGATCAAAAACAAATATTAGCTAAGCAAAGCTGAATTAAAAAAATATATATATTACGAATAATTCTGGCTAAGCGGTTGAAGATAATTTCATTTTGTATATATTATTTTGTATGTATTTATATATTTTTTTTTAAGAAAAGCTATAAGCTATAAATAAGCAAATAAACTTTAAGTTTCATAAAAAGAACAACAAAATCGACATCAAAAATGTTGTTTGACGAAGTTTCTTGGACTTAATTATTATTATTTAATTTTTGCAGAATATTTTGAGTTACTCATATTATTTTAAAAACAGTTTTAAAAATTTTTTAAAGTATTTTGATTTTTTTTTTTTTTAATTTTACCCGAAGTCACAATTTAAAAGTAGCCAAAGGCGAAATACCATCACTGGTCCGGATTCGGATTCGGATTCGATCGGCTTGGCCGGAGAGAAGAGCGAGAGAGCGACACACGAAGTTTATATTTTATATTTGAACCAACGCGCACGAATTTCACTTTATCACTGAATTTGATTTTTTTTTCGCGTCTTCGGGGCCCGAGCAACATGTTGCCTTAATTTTCCAACAAAGCTTGGTTCGTTTTTCGAATGTTGCGGAAACAAAGCGCGTTTCAAATCGAATTTCCCCTCAAAAGGGGAAAATGAAAAAGTTCAAGGCTGAGAAACTTTTCACCATTTCTCTTTTTAACGAAGCGAACTTTTTAACAAAAGCCAAAAGTAACGTCACTTAACGAAGCGAGCTTTTTTTTCAACGAAAAAAAACGTGACGTCCTTAACGAAGAAAATAGCTTGTTTTAGAGCTGCCAATATAGGTATTTTCCAGCCAGAGGTATAAACAGTGCCAGAACTGTTATACAGTTATAAACTTGCATACGCCCGTTTATTAACAGTAGTACAGTTTCAGTTTTGTAAAGCACCGTCTAGCGGATGTATACCAGATGAATCAAATTTTGTATACTTGGGCGTCATACATATATATGTCGCCATCTAACGGATATATACCAGATTATTCACATTTTTTATGGCGATAGTTTCAGGAAACTTGGCTTATAATTTATTGACACCGCCATCTAATGGAAGTTTACCAGATTAAACAAGTTAGTGCTTTTTATGATTACTGAGTTTTTTTGATAAGTATGACCAGCTCATGGGATTCTTTTTGGGATTTTTACCACAAATTTGGTATAATTTGTATAGCGACCGATGGTTTAATTTATGTAAAATTCAACGGTCACACACTTGTATTGTTTTTGCTAAAATGCCGGGAAAAAGGTAAATAAGTTTTGTTTTCCTTACATTAACTAATTTTAAAAATGTCCAGAGCTAGGCGGAAGTTAACCAAAAAGAAGCAGCGACAGCGGCGCCGCCAAAAGGCAGCCAGAGAACGAGATAAGCAAGAGGAAGAACGTAAAATCTGTAAACATGATCTAACGGAGGAGTACCGGGAGAAACTAGAGGAATTCCAGCGCCAGGAGGCGGAGAAGGCGTGGCTGCACCGCGAGTACATCGCCCAGGAGCAATTCCGCATCGATGAGGCCAGGCGGCGGCAGAAACAAGAGGAAGTGGAACGCTTGGAGCAGGAAAGAGCATCCAAGGAGCGTGCGAAACGCGAGGAGCACCTGCAGAGGACGGCCAAAGCTGCCGCCGAATTCGAGACCTTGATGCAGAGCATGGAAGAGTATCTCAACGATCCTAGCATAGATCAGCCGCCACAGCATCTCCTCCGAGTGATGGAAACGCATCCCGAGGAGCGCGCCTGCGAGTTCTTCAGCCGCACCAACTGCTGCCGCTATGGTCACAGCTGCACTTTCAACCACCGCCGTCCCATGCTGTCCCGGATCCTGCTCATCCGTCACTTCTTCCGCCACTCGCTGCTGCAGGAGCAACGCACAAAGCCCAACGAGTACTCTGGAGCGGACGAGAACCTAGAGGTAACGGAGCAGGAAATGCGCCACGACTACGACGAGTTCTTTGCCGATGCCGTTGAGGAGCTGCAAAAGTTTGGGACCATCGTGAACTTTCGGACAGTGCGAAATACGCTGGAGCACCTGAGAGGTCATGTCTTTGTGGAATACACCGATGAACGGTTTGTGGGAGAGGATTTGGTTATTAATTATAATTATTTTTAGTATAAATAGTTGTCTGGGAATTTATTTATACATATGTGTCTACAAGAAATACTTTAATCAATTGTTTCTACGCAAATTTTAAAAGTTTGTCACGACAAGTTCCCAACATTTGCATGTAGAAAAAGGGTTAACTTGTATGCAAATAGCGTATTTTTTATATTTTAAACCTAACGAGAGCTTGACAGCTTAATTATCTGCAAATTTTGGTAGTTTCTTAATTATATTGCATTGTTTTATGTCTTGGCTTTAAGTGAGCACACATTCCTCAGCATCTTATTAATATTTTATAGAATGGTTAAGCTCTTTTGCTAATTTTTAAAAACATTTGTACATTTCCCCTTTCTAGATCCGCTCTCCGCGCCTTTACCAACCTCCAGGGTCGGTACTACGCCTGTAAGCGCCTCAATGTGGAATTCTCGAATCTGAAGACCTGGCGTGGCGCAGTTTGCGGTACGTGAACTGTATGCCGAAATGAGCCGTATCCTTTGACAACCTCAAGAATCAATACTGCATCTTTAAACCTATATAAATCACCCATATATTTCTTTATCACACTTTGTTGCTTTTTAAAGGTTTGTCCTTAACACGTATATGTCCCAAAGGTAACCAGTGCGGCTATTTGCATTTGTTTCGAAACAAGGACAACCTGTACAACACGGAACTGGAGTACACAACAGGTCTGAAGAGTAAAACGAGCTTAAGTAAGACTCCCACAGCCAAGACGCCCAGGTAAAGGCATCGTTTGAAATAAATTTTGTAGTTACATTTCATGATTTATGTTGTTATAGTTGGGATGATCAGTCAGAGCATGGCAGAAACTGGCGCTGGTCTGAAAGTCCTGAACCGCGGCCGGAACCCTCCAAGGAGTCAAAGACTCGCAGAGGTCAAGATCTCAAAAGTCATCATACTGCGGAGCCTCAATCCAGGTCCAGACGTGATAAAGACTCCCATCGATCTAGCTCCAAGAGAGATCGCAGCTCTTCGGACTCACATAGAAGAGAGCATCACAGATCAAATGGTTATAAACATTCCAGGAGCCACTCCCAGACCCTGGAGCATCGTTAATAAAAGCCAAAGTCATTAATTTAAGTTTTTTTTTGTTTGTTTTTGTTTTAATGGGATCTTTTTCAAAGTTTTATTCAATCTCTTTTTGTGGGGAAGAACAGGTGAGTGTCTCAAACATAAAATACTCAAGAGATTCCAAATGTTTTCGCAATTGAAGACTGCGATCGCTCCATAAATATTCAAGTTAAGGAAGGCTCTGCGAAGCAACCCAATTGTTTACAACGGAAATGGGTATTCTACGCGTAAAATTGGCAGTTTCGAAACGATATATATATAGATAGGATAGTGATAGTGGGTGCTGGAATGATGACAGTATTATAGGTGGTAAGATCGGGAATTGTAAATTCTAAAGTCTATTTGTCTTGCTTTCTTCCGTTTTCGTACGTCGTACATCATCATACAAACAAAAATGATACAAAAACTCGTGTGTGTTTAAGGAATATTATAATAAGTAGCTTTAAAATTAGGCAAACAGCGCGAACCGCTTATAGACGGATGCCGGGATTCGTGGCAGCCACATAGCGCAGCAGCTCCTCGTTGTCCTCGCAGATCACGGGCTTCTCGTGGTAGCAGGCCACGTCGTGCCAGGCGATGCCATCGTTGTACACATTGTTCAGCACGGACAGGCACTGCTCCTTGGTCTGGTTGATGTCGTACTCAGCGTTATCCGGCTGCGGGCGCTTCTTGTGTCCGGTCTGAGACCAGGGGTTGTAGCCCCAGCCCTGTGGGATGCGGTTGGTGGCCTGGATCTTCTCGCGAGTTGCAGACCAGAACCATCCATAGACATGCTTGGGCTCCAGATCCGGGCGGTTCTCGCAGCCGGCAAAGTCACAGATACGGCCAGCCGTCCAGATGTAGGGCACATCGTTCTGCTGGATCACACGGAAGATCAGGTTGTTCTTCTCTTGGGTCTCCAGGGCGACCAGATCCATGCAGTATTCGCGGCACAGGTTACGGCCATCCAGCCAGTCGACCTTCTTGTTGGCCAGAGCGGGCACGTGGGTGGTTAGGAACATGTTTTTGCCGCGGTAGGAGAACTCCTTGGGGCCTGTAAAAGGAAAAAAGTAGATAAATTAGATATTTATAATGGTTTGTTTTAGTTTTGAGAGAGATTAGATGGGTATTTGATGGATAGAATGTAAAGGAAGCTCTTTAAAATATATGTAAACTCAAGAATATCCTTGGCATCCCTGAGGAATATTTTTCAATATTTATATATATTATATCCATTAAAATATTTTATATTCATTAAAAAATAATCAAATTTGATCTGAACGTTCTTTAATATATTCGTAATTTCATAGATCTCCCTTGCATCTTCAGGATACATTTTAAAATATAAAATGATATCCTTTTTCTTGTATAAAAATCTGCCAAAATAGTGTCAAGTTTGCGGATATATTTCTCCCCGTGTGGGTGTGGTCTTTGCCAACCGGTTTCCCGCCGCCAACTGCAGTCTCATCTTCAGCTTGGCGTCCGCAGTGCAATGTCTCGGAGCCTGCCCCATCGCCGAAACCGAAAGCAAGTAGCGCCAAAAATAAAAATAAGAGACTTTGCCCCGGGCCTTACACAACTTCCCCAAGATGCCAGAGGCGGCGGCGGGTTACGCAATCTGTGCGATTTATGCAGCATGCTTCTTTGCTTTCCTTTCGCGGTGTCAAAAGGTTTTCTGTTTTTTTTTTTCTTTAACTTTGGAACAACAATGGGAGTCCCCCGCTGCTGCTGCTGCTGCATCCTCGAACTTGTTTCACTTGAGTGAAGCCGAAGCCCAAGCTGAAGCCATGGCAGCTTCCATTTGATTAGCTTGAAAAGAGGCAGCAGCAGAAAAAAAAGAGGTAACAAAAATAAAGCCTGTTGCCACAGCTGCTGCTGGCACGCGTCATTAGCCGCACTTTAAGCCCACTTTTGCAACCAATCGCCACTCCCCTCGGGCGTCAAATCAGCTTAACTTCCAACATAATGGCCTTATTTGCCATTGTTTGCACATTATTATTTATTTTGCTGGCCGGCTGTCTGCCTGCCTGTCTGTCTCTGGCAATTTCCTCACATTTCTGGCCCTTTTGTGACGCGGGTCAAGGCAAATTTGCTAAAAAGTCATCTTTAAAAATATATATTTTTCCAAACCGAAACTTGCATAATAATCATGAAAGCCTGCTGCATTCCCCAATTTGCGATTGGCATCTCTCTCTCTCCCCCTCTAGCTTAGAAAAGAAATCTTAATTATCGAGAGAAAAAATCGGGTAATTAAGTCGGAATAGTTAATCAGGTGATTTAACTATTGGAGAGACCTAAAAAGCTGCGCTTGTATAACTGGAAATGTTTTCCAAAGAGATGAAAGATCTAAATCGCATTCAACGGCACCTCGAAAAACTGGCTAGGCGACTCGGTGACGCCCCAAAAATTAAGTTGCATGTTTAACGGCAAGTTTCTATATATATTTTTTTGTATATATAACATAGTGTGTATAGTGTGAGTTGGGTAGGGTTTTTGTCTAATTAGCAATAACTGCAAAGTGTTCATTAGTGTACCGGATATGCAGCAGCGATGATGCTATTGTTCAGACGCCTCAACCTGATGCAATGTTTGCAATCTCTGGCGATGACTTGCTGGCTAGATTGAGGAAAACCCACTTTAGGTGAAACACTTACGGATTAACCACTTTAAATGTATAATTGAGAGTTGCTATCGAGCACTACACTGGGGAAATAAGGTTTATACTTTAAAGGGTTCATGAGAAACTTGATTAAATATTTATATTTCAAGAGAAAGTATTGCTCTTTTAGTAATCTTCAATATTCAAGAGTTTCTATTAAATTCATAAAAAACCCTGATTATCCATATGGAAACTGGAATTTCTGTTTACGAAAAAGGCGAGCAATGAAAGTGAACACAAACTGCAAACTATATAAAATTCCAGCTCACGTCAGCGACCTTCGGACTGACACCCCCTGCCTGCTCTGGCTATATAGTTGTGGTTACACCCACACGTCGCATTGCCAAACAATTTCAAGTGCAAACTTGGCAACCAAAAGCCGCTTAATATTCTCGCGGCATTCGTCACTTTTACTTTTCGGACTGAGTGGGGATGATGGGTTAATGGCTGGGATGGGTTAATACTTACGGCTAGCGCACTTGGCGGGCACGGGCAGTGAGAGGAAGCGACCCGGCTTGGTCGCTGTGGTGGTTGTGGTTCTGGCCGCATTGGCGCAGGCAGCCACCACGCAGAAAGTCGCTAACGCCAAAGTGACTTTCATCTGCAAGGAAAAGAGGGGAAAACCCAGGTAAGAAAACAGGTAAAAGACAGTAACACCAGACAATTTGGCAAGCAACAGCTACAGATATGCAAATTGTTAACACGTTGTCATTAACATAAATTTGTACACGATTATCGGGGCGATAAAGATGCCGCCGCTTTGTGCCGCGCCCTTTTGCGTATACGCAATTTTTTTTTTGTATAAATTTCCAGCTCGCTTCGGCGATCCAAAGATGTAAGCTGGCGCTGGCGCTGGCTGTCGTGCAAGATCGAGATCGCTTTTTATGTCAAGGATGCGCAACCGGTTGCCCCCGGCGGCCACTGACACAGTGCCACAGTGACTACCAGAAACTACCGCCAAACAACGATGGCAACTCGCCATCGACGACACTTGAAACTTTATTATTTTCATTTTCATTTTGGATTTTTTATTGTGGCGCAGCAGCGGCAACGTGATCAGCATCACCATCGGCATCAAGCATCGATCGGCAGCGACGTCAGCACATCACATTATTCATAAATATAAAAATATATTTAGCATCTGCAGCGGCAGTGGCAAACATGTTGATTACACAAGCATAAAGCGTCGAGCTGACCTTAACTGGTTTTATTGACTTTTCATCGCCTGACTCTTCGCACGCCGCTGCGTGTGTCTCTTCGGCTAGAACCTTCCACGTCGTCAGCTAGCCAGCATTTTAATAAGGCCCCGTTTCTTCCTCCTTATGCTAATGCCAGTCAGAGCGCAATGTCCCCGTTGGATCCAGTCGGATTAAGCTTGGAAATTGTTGCATATTAATTGGATTCGATGCGACAGCGGCGGCGATTGCGTGTCTGCGATGTTTATCGACAGTATTTATTTGATCGCCTGCTGACCGCCGATTTGGCAACTATAAATCATTAACGACGCCGCTTATCAGCGCCTTAATTTGGTAACAATACATAATGAAATGTGGATTTCGGCGGCGGCCCGCTTATTATTGATTTCATTTTCGACAGCGACATTTCCAAAAAAATAAAAACTAAAGAGTTCAAGCGCGCTTGGGAAATATGCATTTCAATATATCTTCGCTGGGTTGTTTTTGTTGTTGTTTCTGTTACTTTTGGTTTGTTCATTTGTTGCGTTTTGTAATTTGTGTCCATCGGGCGCTTTGTCCATTTCTTGTTTCATGCATGTTAATCAATCAGCGGAGCTGAGCGACGCGTCGAGCTGATGATGCATTTAATTATACTCGTAGATACTCATAGATGATGCCCTTTTGGTGTTGGCTTTTTGGGCAAATTACAGGCCCCGGAGTGGGCCTAATGCATTATCGCCTGTTTCGCTTCTCGTGCGGCGGTTATGGGTGATGGAAAATTTCATGTGCACGGCTCTTGCGCAAATCACGTTTCAGTGGGGGAAGCTGTTGTGGTTTTTAGGTTTTTTTTTTCTAAATTGAATTTATTTTTATGACGGGCATTTCGTATGTAAATTATCAGAAGATAACTTTAAAATCTTGTTGTATTTGGTCATAAAAGAATGAACTTTGACTTTGTATGCTGCTAAACGAAAGACTTGGACATCGAACTGGGTTCTCAAATGAAAGAAAGGCCAGGAGCTGTATATTAACGAACGAACTGTTTTCTTAGTAGGTTCTCGAACGAAAGACTCAGGCAACGAACTTTTGCTAAGCAAGTTCCTGGGGCAAAAGACTCAGGCAACGAACTTTTTTCTATGCGAGTTCTCAAACGAAAGACTTAGGCAACGAACTCGTTTACTAAAGGCCCTCCGCGACCGCAATTATTTAAGTTATCTTAGCTTCTTGTCTCCAACGGATTTTTGTAATATCATAACTATTCCATATGATTACAATTTTAGCTGCTTATAAATCCATATCCTTGAACAGCTCACGGCACACTGAATTGTTGTACAATTTTCTTGCGATTATTTATTGTCACATTATGGCATTTTGCACAGTCCTTCGAATGTCCACACACACGTAGGAGTCGTAGTGGTAGTTGTAGTATAGTACACTGTATATCCTTGGCCGCGGCTCGGCTCGGCTTACCTTTGCTTTGCTATTTTGGAATAACACTGCACACAGAGCACACGGTTTCTATATTCTGTAGTCGCCGAATTGTCCAAGCAGACAACCAGACGAGACCAGACGCAAACGAAAACAAAAGTCAATTGGCAGCAGCAAACTGTTTTATAGTCGCGCCACCGCCGCCCGTCCACCAACAACTTGCGCCGTGCAGCTTTGAAAAGCTGAGACGCCGACAGAGGACGTCGACAGCGGCTGCAGCGAAGCTTTAACAGCAGCAGCAGCACCAGCCGGAGCCAGAGCCAGCAGCAACAACTTGGCTGTGAGATGAGTTGCTCAGAACATCTTTAGACAACGACAACTTTTGTCTATAAATATTTATGTGAGCCTCAATCTTGTTGTTTCTTTTTTTTTTTTTTGTTCTCTTATTTATTTACTTTTTATTTAAAGCAACTTCTCGAGCTGGGGGTTTGAAACTGTAGTTTGATAATTTTTATAGCCGCCGATCCATTAAGTAGTTGTTGCCGCGTCGAGTGCCAGGCACTAGAAACTCAAGCTCGGTAGATTTTGTGATATTTCGAAATGTATTTATGCAAACAACGCTGGCATCCATCTCCGGCATGCTTCATATATCAATTTTTGGTTAAGTGTTTGTCTTCTCCGGGTCTCTTTCTTGTATAGGCCTTGATCTTGAAAAGCCTTTCGAAATGCCACTAAAGAGCTGATGATTTGACTTCTTTTTTTGTTCGGCTTCCGCGCTGCTGATGCTGCTGCCCCACGCACGCGTTCAACAAAAAAAAAACCCAAAAGCGGTTCGATTGGTTGCGTCTTCTCTTCTGGCATTTACAAAAACTCGGTTGCTTGATTTTATTTTTGTTTTAATTGCCATGTGAATGAACTGGCGGCGATTGGGGGAAAGGACCCATAGCTCATCGCACCCCCGCCCTCGCGGGCCTTCTCGTGCTCGGCGGTGCCAGCCGGATCTGTGGGTTTTCGTCTCTCTATATTGAGATTGTTCTGAAAACAGTTTTATGTTTGCTTTTTATTTTCGCTCATAAATATGCAAATTGATCTCTCTTGATTATGTAATTTATTTAGTGCGACTTTTGCGCGAGTGAATCCCCCACGCTCCCCTGCCGCGTCGCCTGTATAAAAAAAAAAAACCAAAGAGGGGAAAAAAATCTGTCGCAATGCGTCATTCGCGGGGGGCAAGTTCAAGTCGCTCGCTAATCCTGTTTAATTGTCATCATCAACTTGACATTTTGACTGGGATTTGAACCCGTGACTCTTGGATAGCTTAAATGTTTAACCTCAGTTGTTGGCGCTCGCTCGTTGCTTCGTTTTTGTTACCTTTTTTTTACGTTTCTGTCATATTTCTGTTGTCTGCTAATTGACCATGAAGATGATTTCGGACGCGTTGTTTGGGTGGCACTTTTGTTTGCCATTTGGCTATGGCTATCTTTAATAGCGAGCTAATTTTGAAAGCGGATTCGATCCACTGCGAGGCGTGGCCCAGCTCCAGTTCCAGCTTCTGTCTCGGGCTCTCCTCCCTTTTGCATATTTTAATTAGCCTTATTAATGCTTGGCAGTTGCCTTGGGGCGGGACGCTGCTGAATGCAAAAGCCGTGAATTGTGTTGGCCCAACAGATTAACACTAACATCAAATTAATTACATATTTAGCTGGCGAGTGTTAAGTTCACGTTGCCAAAAAAAATGTATGAAACATGCATGTGTTGGGAAACTTTCAGTTGGAGGTGACTGGTAGATCAAGGATGTAATGGTTAAGGAAGTGCAGAGAGGCCTATTCCCCCGAATTATTCATTCGCGCAGATCAAAGGTGCCAGAGTCACATGATTTCGGACACTTGGAAGTGTTATTTAATTAGTTTTATGTGTGCTCATCTCGGCTTCCAAAGAAATATTTAAATGGACTTAAGTCAGGTGACTTTTAAGGCAATTAATGTGATGCATTTAAGTGGCGGTTATGTGTTAGAGCTGTTATTAAATCCAAATTTATGGCTTTCGTTTTTATTTTAAGCGACAATTTTGGCTAAACTTGAATTAGATAAGTAAATAAAATTAACAATTAAATAAAAAGCTTGAATAGGAAAAAAACTCAAGAATAAGCTTCTAGAATCAAGAATACAGATCCTACAATTAGTAGGAAATGTTAAATACATTAATAAAAGGAATAAGCTGAAAAATGAAACAAAAATTAACTAAAAAAAGCTTTTAGACCGTATATACTTCATTTTAATCTATATTGCTGCTTATAAAATACATTGCAACATCAAAAACAAATACTTCTTTGTTATTTCACAACTGTCATAACTCTTTAAAAGTTCCTTTTACTAATGAAAAACTCATTAACACCTCATTGTTGGAGCCTCTCAGAGGGAAGTCTTTCATGTTCTCGTCGCCTCTTTATCGTTGCAACATCCGCAGTTGCCTGTCTCTCTGTACATTTTGCATCTGCCGCTTCTGCTGCATCCGCTGTATCCGCTGTTGTCGATGTTTTTGTTACATTTCCAGTTGTTGCACATTGAACGCCCTTGAATGGGCCTCCGATTTCGGGTTTTTTCTTGACTGACTGCACTTCCTCCGTACGACCTTGGGTCGTTCAAAAACCGCTGGGAGCAGCGTAAACAATTCCATGAATTAAGAAACTATTCTGGGTAAATTGGTTTAATCATCGGCGGACAGAGATGATTCTGGTCGACGCACATTACTAATACGCAGCGTGAGCCCCTCGATCTGATTGATAGTTTTATGCGATGCTCGACCTTCGCTAAGCTAAAACATAAAACCTTTTGCAACTACAATAGGCAGCATGCCGAGTGGCTTATGCTTTATTTTCATGCGCAGATGTTGCCTTTCTGCCGCATTTCCATAATCTAAGCCAAAAAAAATCGAAAAAATACCAAAATAAAAGCATCAAAAGATGTTCAAGCCAAATCGAAAATAAGACAAAAATCCACAAATATAAACAGTGGAAAAAGGCGAATCTTTAAACAAGATCAGATTGCCCCGAGCACGGAAGCACCCGTCGACAGCTCGAGCAGATCTGAAGCAGACTTAACGCAGCTTCCGCTTTATTGCGATGCGTTTGAAATGTACACTGAGGAAAAAGTGTAAGTGATTTATATGAGTTTGCATTGATTTGACCTTCAAGCAGGGGTAAATGTTTATTTGATGATTGTTTCTTATCATGATTATTAAAATGTCTTTACTGAAAGGAACAGTAAAGTATTTAGTATTTTGGTAATATTAAATCATAATTCTTCTTTAAATCTACATTTTGTTATTCGTTAATACTTTTTTCAAGTTCTGTGCTTATATCTAAAACCCCTTAAAAATTAAAATAAAGTTCACAATTATTATTATCCCCAAAAAAAAGAATCAAATAATTTCCTAACATGGTTCTTCTCTTATTTATTTAAAATAAGTCTTTAAACCAATTTTATTTCTGCGTGCACCCAAATACAACAAAAAAATAGACAAAAACACATCGCACAATCAAGATGCAAATTGTTGAAACAACAATGGCACAGAGCCACCGCCAGCACAAATAGCAACAAAATAATCAATCTATTTAAACAACAGACTCAAAGAATGGCCTGCGGCTGACCTTAGCTCGAATTATGAGATTTGATTGGCTTGGATTGGATTGGATGGATTTTGGAAGCTTGAATTGAACTTTGGCTCACTTAGAGTTTTTCCTGCGGTTTTTCGGCATCGGTATAGCATTGATTGGCCGTATAGAATTTCTATCATTAACATTGAATGGGTCAACTCATCTGGGGAATGCGTGAAGGTTGAGCGCGGGCCGAGCGTAATTGCAACTTGTTTTTACGGCCAAGAAGCTAGGCCGCGGCAAATGGGAAAAAAATTGAAAAAAAATTAAACAAAAAAATGAAAAAAAAAAATAATACTTTTTAAATGGTTTTGCCCGATCGGCAGATGAGAAATGTTGCCAAATTTGACCCCAAGAGGCCGTCGCTTGTTCATTTACACATTAGTTGAGATTTAAATGCCGCTTGCCAGTGAGTGTGCGAGTGTGGTGTGTGTGTGTTTGCGTTGGCCGTTTTGTCACACACACATTCGAAAAGTGATTGGCAACAAATTAATCAAGACCTTGCCAAGAGTCTCCAGTGCAAAGGCAGCATCTGAGCATCAGCAATCATGAAACCAAAACCAAAAATCAAAACCTTTTATTCAGGCGCTAAGTGTGAAGCCAAGAAGAAGAACCAAGATTACGCAATGAGCGCGAATCATAAAATAAAAACAACAAAAATATCTTAAAATGATTGATGTCTGCAATTTAGCGCATCTGTGTAAAATGTGAAGACGAAAAACGGTCTCCGCTTCGTTGTGACACAAAAGAATTAAGTGCCCGGGCGCATTTTAAATTCGTCACGGAAAACGTGACAAAAATTTTCCATATGCGAAAAACAAAAACAAAAAACTGAAAAAAATATAAAACAGAAACAACAAACGAAAACGAAAATGAAAATGAAACGAAACAACAGCCGCCAAGAGATGATTGCGAAAATGTTCGCCGCACAGCAAACTTTGACACACATTTCGCGTCGTCAGAGCCAAGAATCTTCGTTGCTGCTTATGAATGGATCGTATCTCCCTCCTCCTAGAGAGACCCAGACCCGACCCCGCCTCCCACACATCTTGTAATATTAACAAGAAGACAATGCAGCATAAACAACAACCGGCGGGCTAATTGCACAAGAGACAGAGGGCACTAGGCACTAGACAGACAGACCCTCTTGCATTTAGAATCGCCTTAGCCATTTGTCTAATCAGCGCCATAAATCTGACAAATTATATAAACGCTGAAAAGAGGGTGTGTGCGGAATTGTTCACCAGACGACAGTCAGATAGTCAGTCAGGGGCAGATGCGGATGCATCTGTCTGATTCAACAGAATCTATAGCCTCATCCCGTTGAATCTACATAAGCAATAATTACACATTAAAAAAAATGTATGAGAAGTAAGTAAAAATATAAATATGTTATAGCAAAATACAAATACAACCTTTAATTATTTTATTGCATTGTCAAAACATGCCATAGAGAATATAAAATATATATGATATTAAAGAAATTCCCATAAAAGTATCCCTTTGAAAACCTATCACCTTAAAGACCCATTTTATTTGCTTAACATTTTACTGTGTGCAACGTTTTGCATAATTTGTGTGTGTATTTTACATTCAGCTTTTCATATTTCTTGTTGCTGTAACTTTTACATCATCATCAGTGCGGCTATACAGCCATCCATCCGGCAGTTAGCACAGGCAACAGTCGGACGCCGTCGTGGAGGAAGTTGCATATTTATAAGGCAAAAGTTAATTTTCGTTTTGCCAAGCCAGCCGTTGGGGTGTCATGCTTATGAAATCAATTGAACATATGTTTCCACCACCGGCTGGCTCTGGTCATAAATCAGAAGCGCTTAGTCAGACCTCAGATGGTTTTCCGCTTGGAACAGATGAGAACTGGCAAACAAAAGACTTAGGCAACGAACGCGAGCGAACCTTGGACGATTGTCCGCACACAAAGCGATCTGATTCCTTAACGGAATCACTTCAAAACGGTAAACTAGTTCAACCATATTTTTGGAATGTTTTAACTACTTAACAATGCTGATGTTGGACAACGTTTAGCAAAGCCCTAAGGCGGTTATAGCTTAATTCGAAAGGGTTATTCTTTATGAGCTTTATTTAATCATAATCTTATACTGGTTGTAATTGCTAAATTTATAATTAAGTTTATATTTTTAATTATTTAATTAACCTAAGGCTTGCTGTCTGCTTCCGAAATTCTTGTTGATTAACCTTATTTTTAGTTGTCTAGATCGATTTTCAAGTTCCTTTATTTAATATGCATTAGTTTGTGAAATTTCAACCTGTTATTAATAGAACCCCCAAAAAATAAATTCATAAAAACACACAAACTAGTTTAATTTTAAAAGCAGTTTTTTCTTATTTACGCGTCATATATATATACCTATATTTTTTTTGTTAACAAATTGCATAATTTGAAAGCTTTATTTCATTTTATTTTATGTTTAAGTAAACAATTTCAATCTGAATTCCAAAAGCTAAACTAGTTATAACCAAATCTATAAAAGCCTGTGTTCTATTAACGTAATTTTTGTTATTTTCTATTATGTTTTGCACAGATTTTTATTAAATTCTATTGTCAGTCTTTAAACCCATTTGTACTCATCCAAAAAACATAGCTAGCCCAGAAAAGCAATCACGAGTCTGAGGAATCTATTTTCTTGCTGCAACTTGGATTGCTGCAACGCGTTTGTAAAAACTAGGCTCAACCCCACCCAACCCCAACTCGGGTAGCTAGGCAAGTTGCGTTGTGTAAAGTTCATGGGTCGCCGGCAGATGTTGCTCATGATGATGCCGCTGCTGCTGGTGCTGCTGCAGTCCGTTTAACAGTTTCAGGGTTGGCTGGTTTCCACTTTGTTTATTTTGCTGAAGTTTTTTTAGTCATCACACACACAGCAAACACAAGCCGCAGCAGCAACGTTGGTGGCGACCTCATCTGTCAGCAGAATTAGAAGCAGCCTCAGAGGATCTCTCATAGCCGTTTGTCAGATCTCGTCACATGTCTGCCATCCCCTCGAGATGCGTGCCAAGTCGCCTCGAAATTACATTTTCAAAATCGAAAAAAAAAAACAAAATAAAAATAAAGCGAAACAAAAATTAACAGACCCGTCCAACCTGTGTTGTTAGTCTCTGCGGTCAAACAAGTGCACTTTAGAAATTGTTCATAAATCATAAACACCAATGGCCAGGGACCGCAAAACGAGCCAGCGAGAAGAAGTGCTAAGTGCATTCCGTGCAGTCATTAACAACATTTTTATTGTTTACAATAATGTACGCAGATAATGTTTACCACACACAGAACTCTTTTAGAGTCTGTTTCAAAATATAACATATATAAATAACATATATCTGTAGTGTGTGCCTTTTGATCTCTCCGATTTTGGCATCGCTTCAAGGGCACTATATGTAGTAGTAGTAGTAGAAGACACATCTCATCAGATTTATGGGACAAGCGAAAGGCTTCTAGTTTTTTTTTCGGCTTTCTGGCTTAGTCTCCGAGAACATCTTCGGCGGGCTAAATGGACATGGGTATTAATTAATCCACGGCGACTCGTGCCAAGCCGCGACCACAATCGCGCCTCGGATCGGCCAACAGTTTAGCAGCTCTGCTCTACACTTGACGAAATAATTTGTATTAAATTATGGGATGATATTAAATAAGGGTAACTTAATATTATATAATTTAAATGCATCTTTTAAAAAGAACCATTGAGCTTGTTTTTTGATTAACACAGGAATTGCATATTTCTAGAGATTAAAGTCAATTCTTATTTTTCCCTTTAAAACAGTTTTATAAACACATTTTTCCTAAATATAAAAAAACAAAAAAAAATATTTTAAAAAAAATAAGAGACAACAAAGATCAAACCTTTTACTTAAAAATATTTTTGTTTTGTGTACACTTTGGTGAAAAAAATTAAAAACAACAAATCGTCCACAATCATGTGGATGATGATACCAGTTTGCCTCAACCTTGAGCGAAGCAGATCTCGGATCTCGACGGCGACAACAACATTTGCGTGCGAGGTACGAGTTACCAGTTACCAGTACCATGAAGAGCACTCTTCTTGAATCGCGGCGGTGACTTTGTTGCTGTTGTCGCCCCGGCGATAACGCGGATGCGAAAAAAAGTGAATGTATATAGCCATTCAGCCAACTCGATGACGTTGTCCGAGCGAAAAGAGTGAAGCTAGCAAAGAAGCAGCCTCCGATGCGGGTCTGGTACGTGACAGAACCATTAACTGCCATGTGACTGGTTCCGATGTGGGCCCAAAAAAATAAAACATAATAATCGGAAGCAGCTACATAATATTAAAGGGGTTGATCAAAAAGAGGGGGAGAAATGGGGCCGGAATATCTTTTTGGAAAGTTATGATGTATAATTAGAATTTCGTAATGCTAAATGCTTGAAAAATACTTTAAAACTGTTGTTAACTTGAAAAGTACTTGTTCTATAAAATAAATATTAAATATATATAATAAAATATGTCTTTATAGTTAGTAATTCTATATAAATATATATATAAAATATGTCTTTATAGTTAGTAATTCTATAAAGAAATAATTCGAAATTCCCCAAAAACATGATTCATCTATTATGTTTCATTGATGACTAAACCAAATTAGAAAAATCTCCCTCTAAAAATCAGATTGAGAACCCTCTTTCATTAATGTTGATTGATATCGGTTAATTAATTGCCAAAAAGGTTTCAGTTCAGTTTCAGCAAATCCATCAAATCATTTTTACCTATTCATTCTCACAAAAATACTTCGAAAATCAAGCAGAAATACATTTTCATTTCTATTTATCTTAGTTCATTGCACCTCTGGCTCATAATTTGTATTTTGTGACTGACATTTTTGCTTTATTTAATCTCCACCATATTCGACTTTTTTATTTCTCGCTTCGTGTAAAGCCTGAGAACAGGTTAAGGGGAACACGACACCAACTCCATGGGATTATATTTCAAAGATTGACACAAGCGAATCAAACACATATCTCATGCGATATTTCATTAATATTTATAATACCAAACCCCGAAAAAAAAAACGGAAAAAATGAAAAAAATAATGTGTAATCGAATGCAGCGGCAAAGCAAAAGCAACAACAACATTAATCTCATTTAAATTAAATTAATTCCACACTTTGAAGCGTCCGTATATTTCTGTATTATAAAATTAATGCACAGATATTATAATAATAAATAAATATTTATAGAAAACAAAAGCTTAAGCATATGCAGCCGTTGTGTTGAAGTTATGTTTAATTATATATTTAATGTTAGTGAACGCTAAGTAAGAATGATGGGTTTAACTTGATAGTTTGCAAAGCTTTCCCAGTATCGGATAAAATCATACGAGAACTTTAGTTTCCGACAGATAGAGTTTTTTTAATCTAGAAGGCAATAAATGGGTTCCATTTAAACAGCATTGACGCTTCCAAAGAATGGCTAATGGAATCATTTATCATCTGTAAAGCCGCCTGACCTTAGCTTTTAGTCTGCGCTTCAGTTTATAAAGTTTGTTTAATTAAAGTAGAGGCGAGTTGCGTTAAATATTTGCAGTTATACGTGTGACCCTTGCCGCTTGATTAAATATTAAGTCTACTTGCTGTCCAAAATGTGGCGGAATTATCCAAAGGTGGGTCCACTTTGGAGAGGGACTGGCTCGGAAATTGCAAGGCAAACTTAACTTCACTTGGGAAGATATTTTAAATATTTAGTTGATGTTTATTTACGGATTTATTAATCAAATAAACAATTACTTTATCTAGTCACTTGTATATTTGATGGTTTATTACTTTTAACACTACTATTAACTTACGTAACTATTTGCCATAAGTAAACTTAAAGCAAATACTGTTTATTTAATTTATAATGATAGCCACATTATGAATAAGAATATACAGCCTATATTTTTAAAATTTCAGAGCCTATATTTTATACTTTCTTAAAAATTATTCCCAAAAATAATGTTACTTAAAGTTAACCTAAACAGGAACAATAAATATAAATAAAATAATCTGTTTTTGATAATATCACTTTGAAAAGAATTGTGTAAAGAACTATTTTTTTATTTAAAATCCAAAAGTTAAACATGAGCAAAATAATATTTTTTGTATAAATATAAACGAAATAAAAAAAAAAACATAAACAAACACCTTGTTTCTAAACCAGAAATCAACTGTAAAAAGTCTTTAGCAGGGATCCACACCCGCATGCAAGCTCTGCACCATGTAGTTATCCCTCTCCCACACGCAGCAAAAACGCCGGCCACAGTATAGCCGTCCCGCTCCTCACCCACATCGACCAAGCAAGAGCGAGACTGCAAAAATGTCGAATATCCGCTGGCTTTTTCCGCTGCGGGCCTGGTAAATGACGCGCGATACAACAAATCGCACTACACAAAGTGTGATTCCGAAAAAGGCGGCGACGGCGGCGGCGGCGGCAAGGCAGCCAACGGGCGATGTCTTTGCTGCTGGCCCCATTTTTCTAACACCCAGAGAGAGACACAGTGCCCCGCCAGAGTCACCGGAAGTCACACGAGTCACCTGTTGCTGGCGCCCTTTAAAATGCAGCGACTTTAACGATGGGCCTTGTAGAGGGGGGTTAAGGGACCGGAAGGGCTGGGGGTGAGTCAATTGGACAAGAGGCCAATTACAATTGTGATTGCCAATAGGCCCGGGACCTATCATCGAATGCAATGGCCAAACAATGGCCAATGCGGCATGAAGGCCCGACGAACTCCACCCACATAATTGTGGCCAGGATATAACCTGTTCTTCTGCCGAAGAATGCCGCAGAGGGTCTTCGCTTAAAGGCTTCTTAATCGACTCTTCTGCCGTTCTGTTCGGTTGTGTTCTTTTTTCATTTTCGGGCACCTTGGCCAGTAATGGTTATTATATGCCCGCTTTAAAGCCGCTCTGGTTGGTCTGCGACTGGCGCACCAGTCACAGTAATCAGCTGACGCCGTCCGGACCGCTATCACTCGAGAAACAGCACACACAGGGAGTCCATGAGCAGCTGCGACGGCAGCCAATAAGAGCCGCCATCCAACTATGTGAGGGCAACCACCATCTGGAAGATGCTGAGCGCCTGCTGCGCGGTTTGTGTCATTCGACCAACACAAATTTTCAACGTTCCAGTTGGAACACGGGCGAACGCTCCTCGACCAATAAACTGTAGCAGCGGACGGCGGGCCAGCGGTACGGCGCTCCCACATCCCGGGCTGCTTGCCGCCCCCTGCCCGCGTCGGCGTCGGAAAACCAACCACGCCAGCCAAAGAGCGGCGACGAATAAAACAAGCACAAACCGAAGCGAACACGACCAGCGAGTGTATCTGTATCTGTGCGCTACGCAGCTGTGTTGGCTGTGTATCTGTGTAGCTGTGCAGTTGTGTATCTGTGCCTGCCGCCCTGCCTCGGTGTGTATCCGTCGGATTGCGACGTACCGATAGAGCGGAGCTCGTTGTTCGCGTTTATGAACGCCTGGCCAAAATATCGGTAGTTTTGTTGGCCGCGTGACGATTGCCGCGTGACAGGAATCGCCGCCATTGATTGAAATCGCTATCGATACGGCCCAAAAGGTGATGTAGGTCTCCGATCGCAAATCGGAATTTATTACATTAAAATAAGCAAATAAATTAGTGTCAAAGAGCATTTTATTTGAAGCGGCATGTTTGACATATAGAGAGAATAAGTTGGTATAAATTATTTGTTATCAAAAAATGTTAATAACACATATATGAAGATCACCTTTTGGTCGGAAATATGCATAAATTTTATCCGTAATAAGATCTGAAAAATTTCTTACACATTTAAATTATTGCACTATGGATTGTTTGCGAAGTTTGAGCAGAATGAGCGAGACAATTTATAATTATGAATTATCAGACTTAATATTATTTTAAAACAAAATATATACATGCATTAAAAGAAGCAAAAAAATTCAGACAATTTCAAGGTAGTTTTTTTGTAAATCTAATAGATACATAACAAGAATACAGAAGACAGCCTCATATATTTTATCCGTTTTAAGCGGTGCCCTTAGGAACAAATTTGAAAACATTCATTTTACTAAGCCATTGCTTAAGCGAGTAACGAAATCTATTTTTTCGTTTTAGGTAAACCCAAAAAGACTTTTCGGTACTAATGTTGCAATTATTGTTAAAAATTAATATCCACTTAAGATATCATATGGAAATTGGATTATTTATAATAACAAAATAGATTTCATAGCATATTTTAAGGTGTTTTTATACAAATTTGTATATTTTTGGGATAATACAAAAAAAAAACGTTAAAATAACAAATACATTTAGCATGTAGAATATATTTGAAAGGTAAAACTTTGTTATTTAATTTTTTTGGACATAAAAGAACAAAATATATGCTTTATCTGAGTCAAAATCTTGTGATTGATAATATCTCTTAACAAAAAAGTAAGAAATTTAAAGCATTTATTTTATTTTACAAGTTTACAAACTTCTTTAATCTCTTACCAATTAACTAAATTAAATCAATAATAAAAATATCTCTACCAGTTTCCCTCACCAAATAGAGCCTGCGAATAGAAGCGGGGAAGTCTCGACATCAAACATAATCAAATACTCAGCGGAACCGACTAAGACAATAAAATGAGCCAAGAAACAGGTCGAGTGGGCCCACCTGGCCTAGCTGCTTAGGCCCGAAAGAGCCAAAGCCAAGAGCCAAAAGGCAAGTTAAGAAAGTGCTCAAAATGTTTTCCATTTCTTCTATCGCGCAGCCATTTCGACCATTGTGAATCTCGTGGAATAATAGAAAAAGGCAACAAAAATAGAAACAGCGACGGTCTGAGCCGAGTCGAGGCTCTATGCTTTTTTTGCATCGCCGTTCAGTCGAATTTGTGACTCCAGCCCAGGCGGACGTGGACGTGATCGTGAGTGAGGAGGCTTCGGCCAGCATAAAGTTCAGATAATAGGCGCGTTGCGATTCGAATTCCGAGACGGCGGAAGACCGAGAGAGAGAAATTCAAGCGAATTTCATTTGCATTTCCATCATTAACATGCACAGCTGATCTCCGGCGATAAAAGTGATCAAAACGTGCATTTTCGTGGTGTGCCACAGCCCTAATCAGGCATAATACAGCCGCGCATGCGGAGGGAATCCATAATACCCGTAATCCAAACCCAAATCGCAAACTCCCTCGCACGCGTATAATTGCCAAGGGCGACAGATCCATCATCATGACTGCCTCACCGGGACTCCTCCACATGGATCATCCTGTGCGAGCCTTCCTTCAGTTCTTTCTCGACCTGATAGTGTTTGGCATTAAATCCATATTTTACATAATGGAATCAGTATACTATACCCTGTTGCCGCAACGTTTTAGAAAGTTAAAGGTAATCTGATCGTCAAAAGTCAAACCAAATGTCGCATGTGCATAATTTAAATTACATTTTGATAGACTTTCTTTCTCGACTCGGTTGACCCTGGCTGAGTGTGGATTACACAATGAAAAAATCCCGCAAGACACCCACCAAAATTTATGTTTTGTTTTTTAATCAACTTGCTGGTAGCCACTTGAGATCAATCAATGGGTCCATAGAGCTACCACAAAGTCATTTCTCTTGTTTTTCTTTGGCCAAACTTCAATTTTTGGCAGTTTCACAAACCCTAATGAGCCACGCGCAATTTTTTGTGGTAATAAAAACAAACCATGCTTCGATAAAATCAAGAAATTCGAACTTATGATACTCTTTGCCAAATCAATATTTCTTTTAAATTAAATTTTGTTGTGCAGTTAAGCAGTTTCTCTTTATAAATTATAGTGTTATTTTGTGCCTATTATAATTACTCGGTTACAGTCCATATAGTCTACAATTTAAATATTACATTTTAGCATGATAATTTCACAGGACTATAAACTTTTCGTTGAAAACGTTTGAACAAATCTTTGGCTTTGTTTTGATTTGCTTCGATGGCTAAGCAATTTTGTTCACTCGCTTTGCTGGCTCATTCATGACTAAATAAAAACTCTTCTCTATTTACCATTTTTTTGGCATTCGAGCTACCTAAGCGGGCACTTAAAAAATTTGTTTAAATATTTGCTTCGTTATGTTTGAGTTTAGGCAACTTGGTTTTCAATTAACCAGGCCTTAGGGTGACATTGAACTTAAGATATTTACTGTTTTTTGGAATAAACATTTGGCTTGGCTGAATACATTTTCTGGCCGAAAATATATGTACATATAATACATTCGTGACTGAAGACGACCAAGCAGAAAACACCTTAGTATGACAACGAGTTTTTCCGCATCTCTGTGTGCAATGCCTTTTCCTTCGGCCTTATAACTAAAGAGTTAGTTACGCTTCAAGCACACACAGAGTGTGGAAATAGAGGAGGAATATACTTGTATACATTATTGCAAAAAGGAAAAGTTATGACTTGTCTAGCAGACAGCGCTAAAGAGCTTCACCTTCCCTTTGGCGTAGGAGATTGAAGTTTGCTTAGCTTGATTTAACTCTGTCGCAGTTCCAATCGAATGACAATGCTTGCAACATACACACATCTTTTATTATGGTTCGAAATGATGTGGCAAGACAGTTTTATGCCAAAATAAAATAAAAGAAATATTTATGCAAAATGCTGTCATTAAATGCAACATCATGGCGCTGTCGTGCCTTTTTTGTATGCTAAATAGGTTTAGCTTACAGACGAACGTATATGATTTCCGACTTCAACACCTAAATCAAGCAAAGGGGTTTAAATTTGAAGGGAAACTTCATTTTCTTGAGTCAAAATTAAAATTTAATCTTTTAAAAGTAAAGTGTTTTATCTATTACATATTTACATATGTACCTAATTAATTACTTACTTGTACATACATCTTTAACTAGATTTCCTAGGCTAATAACAACTATTAAGAGGCTTATACAAACTTATCTGTTTACAAAATACTTTAAACTAAACACCATTTCACTTTCAATTGTCCACAGAACATCTCCGGCCAGGTGGTGCTCATCACAGGCGGCGGCGGTGGCGTTGGTCGCTTGATAGCCCTAAACTTTGCGCGACTACAGGCCCGCATTGTCATCTGGGATATCAATCAAGAAGGTAAGACTTCGTCTTCGACTTCCACTTCGCACCAGCATGCTAAGTGCCTGGTCACAGCTTCTGCGCAGCGGGTCAAGAAACCCCAGTCCGGCGGCGAGTGAAAGCTGTTACATTTACAATTTTTATTAGCTCGATTTGACAATAATTTTCCGTTCAGCCATCAAGACAACCGTGGATCTGTTGGCCAAGCATGGCTATGACTGCAAGGGCTATGTGGTGGACATCTCGGATCGGGAACAGGTCTACCAGCGGGCCAGCCAGGTGACGGCGGATGTGGGCGCCGTGGACATACTGATCAACAATGCGGGCATCGTTTGCTGTAAGCCCTTCTGGGAGCTGCACGATCGGGTGATCCAAAATACGTACAACATCAACATCATCTCGCATTACTGGACAGTGAAGGCCTTTCTGCCACACATGATGCAGAATAATCGCGGCCACATAGTCACCGTGGGCTCGGTCACGGGAATGCTGGGCACCTATGGCTGCAGCGACTATGCAGCCACCAAATATGCCTGCATTGGCTTTCATGAGAGCCTTTTAACGGATTTGAAGGCTCATGGCTATGATCAAATCCAGATGAGTCTGATCTGTCCGTATTACATCAACACGGGCATGTTTTCCGGGGTTCGTCCGCGCATGATGCCCATGCTGGAGCCTCAGTATGTGGCGGATCGTATCGAGAATGCTGTCCGCTGCAACGAGGTGTGGTGCGTCCTTCCAAACTCCATACGTCTGCTGACGCCTCTCAAATGGTAAGTAATCCTTAATAGCTTTCTTATGGGTATTGTAAGTCCTTGGTTTTCCTTTCTGTTTCAGTCTTTTGCCCGCCAAAATGTGCTGGGAGCTGATGTCGCGGGTTATCCGAGGTCCGGAGTCTATGATGTTGTTCCAGGGACGCGGTCGCGTTGCAGCTGGCTAAATCTGCAAGGGTAGTTAAAATATTTGACATAATTTCTAGTTAATAAGTTGTTTTCAAGAGGCGTTTATCTATAAAGTAAATAATACATTTAAAGGAATGACAATGGTCTCCACAAACTCACTCTGTCATAATAAATGTCTTCATTTTCCCTGCTAATCCCGCACTGTGGTCTGCTGGTAGTAATGCGGAGCCAATTCCGTCAGCCACTCCCTTTTGATCACTGTCACATGGTTCATAAATAGCTTCGTTGTTTGGAGCAGCTCCCCATAGACCACATACTGGGCCTGGGGTAAAGTGTACAGCGTGGAGTTGGGATGAATGGATAGTTCGGTGCCGCTACTGATCTGCCGGTAGACTCCTGAGTGATGCAGATAGGCAACCTGGGTAAAGAAGCCTGCGGTGATGCACTTGCACAATGTTTCCACATCGCCCTTGCACGAAAAGATTGGAATGCCGTACTTTTTCCGTGCCAAGGTGACCAGCTGCTCCCTCAGCTCGTAGGCTCGCTTCATGTTCCTGTAGATGAGGTAGTACTGGCCACAGAACTCTTTGGTCATGCCCTCCTCCACGAAGCCGGTGAAAACGTTCAGGAGCGTGATGAAGTCTCCCTCTGCCACCTCAAAATGTCGATGGGCGATGCGTCCACTTTGCTGGGCAACCGCCGACACGGGACGCGAGAAGACAGACTGCACTTGGAGCATGGCAATGATGGTGATGATCTCCTCGGAGCAGCCCATCTGTCCGGATACGAACAGCATTTTTGAGAGCATGGCACTAAAGGGCAACTCGGCAAGCAGATAACCAACCGGCTTGGTCAGATTACCCTGTTCATCGATGGCATCCAAAGCGAAGAGTGTCTCCAGGGCAGAGAGTAGGTTTTGTGCAGGCGGCGGCGATGGGAAATCGAAGCGGAGTATGTTCGCAATACCCAGAGCCTTTAGCTGGAGCACAGCTCCGCTCATCTCGCTCCGCCGCATCTCTGGGGGCTGTCGCGGAGCCAGAGCCTCGTAGTCTCCCTTTGTGTACAGTCGATACACTTTTCCGGGACGCATTCGGCCTGCTCTGCCCGCTCTCTGCACCGCCGAGGCCTTGCTAACCGGCACCACCACCAGGCTGTCGCTGCAGGTCTTGGGATTGTACCACTTCACCTTGACGTAGCCACAATCGATAACATATACGATTCCCGGAATGGTAATGGAGGTCTCCGCTATGTTCGTGGCCAGCACCACCTTCCGCACTCCCTTGGGCGGCGTGAAAAACACAGCCAGCTGATCCGTGCTCGACATGCTGCCATACATGGGCAGCACCTTGAGGTTCTGCTGCTCCGAACTGGCTATATACTCGCGCAGGAGATCCAGTGCCTCTAGAACCTCCTCCTGACCGGTTAGGAAGGCCAAAATGTCACCGGGCGGCTCCTTTTGGTGCAGCTTCCACACCGTTTCCACGGTTTCCTTGACGTAGTCGGCGCAGGGTTCGTTCAGATAGAAATTACTCACAGCATGCATGCGTCCCTCAATGCTGAGCTTCACGCTCACCTCTCCCGATCCTGGCCAGCTGAAGAACTCGCTGAAGAAGCCCGCGTCGATGGTGGCCGACGAGATGATGAGCTTGAGACTGCTTCGCTTGCGCAGGATCTTCTTCAGCAGTCCCAGGACCATGTCGGTGAGCATGTTGCGCTCGTGGGCCTCGTCCACGATGATGACTCCGTACTGGGTGAGCAGGGGATCGGCGAGGAGTTCGCGCAGCAGGATGCCCTCGGTCATGAACTTGATTTTGGTCTCTGCGGTAATCCGCTCCAGAAAGCGCACCACATAGCCCACAGTGTCCCCAACGAGTTCGCCACGTTCCTGGGCCACTCGATTCGCCAAAGTAACCTGGGGATGATTGGTATTTAGTGGTCGGTATTCTGGGGACAAAAAGAAGGGCTTACTGTGGACACCCGTCGGGGCTCGGTGATGCCAATCAGGCCCTTGGAGTGCCAACCCCATTCGTACAAATACTGCGGTACTTGAGTGCTTTTGCCACTAAAAAACGCGCAACAATAACATAAAATTAAAGGAAATTTCTTTGACTATCCAAAGAATCTCTCTCACCTGCCCGTCTCGCCCACAAGGATCACCACCTGGTGCTTCTCCAGGCAGTACAGGATCTGATCCCGGTACTGTCGTATAGGCAAGCGCTCCCGCTACAATAAAAAGGTTAGATTTTTGTTAATTTCATAAAATTGTTCAATTCTCATTTTTTACCTGTTCCACCAAACCCAGATTGTGGTGGGCATTGAAAACAAAGGCCGAGGACTGCTGCTCGCCGCCCGTGCTATCCGATATGGCATCGTCTGTGTCTGGTTTAAGAAATTTCGGCTTAAAAGTAGACATTTCCAATTATTTCGCCGATTTTAATTATTGTTTTTAGGCGGTGTGCCCTTTTTCTTTTTTTTTAAACATGGAAGAGATTTCTGCCTGCACGGTTGCTGGTCACACATTTCGCTTCTTAAACAACGTTGCCAGACGGTGAGCTTAGTAAAATCTGGTTGCAATAAGACTATAAAGTCGGTTACTTTTATTTCAAAACTTTTATTTTGTTATTTGTTACATATAATTTATTTATATCTGTAATTCGAAATTAGGACCTACTACACATCAAAGAAAAGAATAATTAGACAAGTAAATATCTCTATTTAACGAATAAATATGATAAAACTTCAAATAAAAGGACAGTGAAATCAAGTTTAAGGTTTCAAGAAAGTATACAATTATGATCTGCCGACAACCGATGCATCTTCATAGTTTATTTACATGTTTTTAAGCCATTTGCGGGCACACTGCAGTGCTCCTAAAATGTCCCCAGAAATGTAAATGAAAATGAATAACTCTAATTGCCAGGGGCAAGGCCACCGTTATTCTCTGTTTATATTTATATGTATATATATATACATACACATATGTCATCTATTATGGGAGTGTGGTGGTGGCCACGTGTGTGCGTCAAAAGTGTCCCCAGCGTGCAGCTGTCGACGACAGAAGCGCCCGGCCAATTGCTTTTGAATAAATATTGTATATATCCTATCTCGGTTGAGCAACAAAAAACTTTACATTGTAAACCCAACCATTGTCTTTCCCCCTTTTTTTCTGTGGCATTTTGATTTATGCAACGTGTCCGCATGCATTATAGGTATATACCTCAAATATGGGGGCCAATCCGACGAATTGGCCATAGCACACATGCAAGGGCCCCTGCATTGACCCTGACATTAAGCTCGCTCGCTCGCCTTAACTTTAACCCGCCGAACACCCGAACACGTGCCAGACATGCACGTTTGACCAGCTACCAGGCCACATCCGCATGCCAGCGCTGAAACAATGGCTCCACTTTATCCTCCGCCTCCCCCCAGACCCCGGGTCGTATGAGTAATCCCAGAAAAGCTAATTAAAGGCCAGCAGCAGCGAACTTCATGCCAAGGACGAGTCGCCGAGTCGCCAAAGTGAAGGCAAAAAGCCGACGAAGCCAAAAACTCTTCGAACAGTTTGTCAACACCGCAATTCGAGGAAAGCCCCCGAACTGTAGGGCACTGGGAAAAACTAGGATACCATTTTATTAATTTCATAATGTTTAAAATTGCTTTAAAAAGACTTTAATGTTTTTGCCTTTTGTTAAGCCAATAAGCAAAGTTAATACAATCTAATTAGGAATCATATATTTACATTTTATTTCCCGATTCAAAGTTATATATTTTTTATTATTAATAAGAGTATACTAAATCACTTTTTTGTGTGCGCATACAAATGACGTATTGTGCAGATTATTTTTTATTCCACGCTTTACTCATTTAGGCAATAAAATCCCACATTGATAGCTATTGTTTACATCGAATGGTTATTCCCCCATTTCCGTTCAGTGCTTATCTGTCTGCTGACGTCCAGTTCCGCAGTTTCAGTTTCGGTTGCATATAAATTTTAATAAATGCCACCAAGGACAGAGTTTTACTACTGTCAAATGGCTGTCGGCACCTCCTCAATTCACTTCTGGGGAACCGGATTCCCGGACGACGGATCCATCAGGGCACCTGACTAAATGCCATAGACCCCGTTAGACGGCATGAAAGCTAACAGTTATTCTCGCTTTTACGAGCAAAGTTTCCTTGGAAATGCCAAGGAACTGGAGCCGGGGTGGTAACTAGCTATTGTAACTGCTGTATCTATTATAACTATAGTTTGGCGATGACGACTATGGACTACAAGCCCCGGGAGTTATGCGTCCTCGACACCCAGCGAGTGGTGCGAAAAGGGGCGAAAGGGGCTGGCGTCATTGTCTTTGCGTGCTCGGAATTTGCGTGATTCATGATGCATGTCGTGGCATGGCGCAAAAGTCGCAACTCGAATGCAACACACAGACACAAACTAAGAACCTCTGAACAATCCCAACACCCAAACACTCAGGGTGTGTTTTTATATCCGGAATTTGCAGGATATCGAAAAGGGTATCTTGTATTCGTTAAAGGACATGTTAAAAAACTTCAAGAGATCAAGTTCAAGCACAGATCTTGCTAGTAAGGACCAAATTTTTCAAGATAGAGATTTCCATTCTAGAAAATGATTAGTTTTTTATTTCCTACGCACCTATTAAAATACCCACTATTAGTTATATGAAAATAGGCCTTACGTTATTATTATTATTAAATATTTACCAAACACAGCACCAAAAAGTATGCTAGGATTTTTTCAACCACACAGTATTTTATGGTCGTAACTCCCCCTTGTTACTGGTTTTGCTTAGTTAGTCCTTGTTTTGGCGCGTCTTCATGTCTGCTTTAATTACTGGAACTGGAAGTACTAGTACGACTGAAACCGAAACTTGTCCCTGCACCACTTAATGCCAATAAAAATGTCAATTGCACACTCACTTACGTTGGGCGGCGGCGACCTTGGGCCGCCGGAACGTTTTCCGGTCAAGTCCGCCGGATTCGGATTGGATGGGATTGGGGAATTGGGGATTGGGGAGCACACCATACACATATCAGTTCAAATTATGGCGATTAAAATGGATTTTTTGCGGCACCAACGGCTTTTCGTCCTCACAGCTGAGCGGTGTAAACAAAGCAAGAACAACAGGCCGCTCAGAGAGAGAGAGAGAGAGAAAATGAGAGGATGGGATGAAGTATGGAGAACGGAGAGCGGGAGAGTGCCGGTTTTTTGTGACACGTGCTCCGAAAGTGTCGGCACTACGTGGCGTATACGTATTGCGCTGACTCCGTGGCCATTTTCCCATTTGTTTGCTTTTTCGCTTGTGCTGTGCTGCCTTGCTCCTTTGGTGTGCGATTTCGTTGGCCTAATGTGTTTTGAAAACGCATCCCAATCCAGCACGAATTTCCACGCTGCTCCGGTGTACAGTTACGTTACGCTGGGCAACGTGCAAAACAAAGCCAAAGCCAGAACCAAATTCAACTCCTGATCCAGCAAGGAGTTGGAGTGAGTCGAACGGTCGGCATTTCGCCTGCCACTCTCGTGCTCTCGCTCGCTCTCGCATCTCTCCCAAAGGAAGAGAGCCCTTCCGATGGGGATGGCAACATGTAAGTAAGTACGAACACAATTGCAAGGCGTCAGTGGGAGGTAAACAGAAAGAGGACAGGCAAAAACAAAGAGCGCGTGCACAGCGAGAAATTGCATGGATTATAAGGGGGTAAATAAACAGGGAGTTTCCACTATAACCAGCTTAAAAAGGATTAGAGAAACAACCAAAATGTATTGCATACTTCAAGGCAATCGGATTTTGAATGGCCCTTTTTTACCCAATTACATTTATGAGTCAATATAAGCCACCGAATAAACCACATATAAAATTACTCATAACCAGGCTGAATAATGACCAGCTGTTTCCCTAATTTGCAATTATTTTTACATGTGCACCTAAGAGAGAATGAGCAGCTTGCAAAGGGTGCGGGGGATGGAGCCCAGAGAGCGTGAGAGAGTGAAACGAATCCACGAAGGCGAAAAATGACGACGTCTCTGCCACGTTGCAGTTGCCTTCGTTCTCAAATTTGCAAGCGGTGCACAGTGGTCCGACCAGGGGAAATTGGTTTCTAGGTACTGATATTACATTTCATGTATATTAGAAAAAATTAATTTGCAAGGAAATGTTTCTTAAACGTAAATTTTTTTAGTTATAATATTATTTTTTCTAAAAGATTTGGCTTGTAAATTATTCTTAGTTGTTGTTCTAAAATTTTCTTTAAACAAAGACCTTGTGGTGTACATGATGTTGGGAGAAAGATTTTATAAGACATTGTTTATAAAAATTTAAAACTAATCTTACTTTCCTAAACCAGCTCGAACCTTCGGTTATTGCAGGAAAAACCCTGTTGTCACTCCACTGTGCAATGGGCAGCAACAACAACAGGCTGCTGCGAAAAACAGCCACATCTGCTGCTGCTGGTGCTGCTGCTGCCTTCATTGCTGCGGCTCCTTGGGCCGCGAAATCAGTTCGTTGTCGTCAGTCAGTCAGTTCAGTTCGGTTTCCCAGTCAGCCACAGCCCGAGAAAAACCACCCAAGGCAGCGAATTGGAGCAGGAACAACAACACCAGCAGATGCAGAAGTTCCCCAAATAAAGCAGCCGCAATCGAATTAGTAGAACTCGAGAGGAAACTCAATTCCACGGTGCGTGGACTGTCCCGTGGGCGTGCGTGTCGTGTCGGTGCTTGTGTGCGTGAGTGTCCTTGGCTGGCTGGCCAAAAACAAAAACAAGAAATCAGAGAACACAGAAAACAGAAAGCGGAGGAGTAAACCGTCAAAAAAATAATAACCAAGTGCAAAAATTTGGAGCAGGCGCCGCCGCCAGGACTCAGGCAGAGGCATAGACCATACATATGCACTGCAGCAAATCAGGCCAGGCCGCAGCAGGAAAATCAATGCTCGGTTAAAAGCCACAAATTGCAGCGATAGACGCGCGCCGCGAATCGAAAGCGATAAAAAACCAGCGAGAATAATAATCGACTGCAAAACTCCGACCGCCCCACTCCACTCCGCCCCCCTCCGGTCGCCATGTTGCTGGGCTAGCACACACACACACACACACAGCGCAAAACGCACGCAGCTGAATCGCCAGGACAACAGCAGCAGCCGAGCTGAGCTAACTGTAAAAAGCGAAGAGACGCCGACGCCGCCTGGTTAGGCCATCAGTGTGGAGGTGCAACGGGGGCAAGCGACCGAACCGGAGAAACAGGGAGGAAGCGACGAAGAGAGCAGCAGCAGCAGCGGCCCAGCAGAGCTAACTGTATTCAGGAAGAGGCTGCTGCCACTACAGTAGCGTCCATCGAATTAGGCTCATCCCAATAATCAATCGCGGCCGAGAACTAATCAATCGCTCTCAAGCCTGCCGACATCTCCATTCGAAAAAGGCCTAACCAAAGCAGCAAAGTAAATCAAGAAAAACAAGCCAATTCCGGGAAGAAAAAACCAAAATAAATAGAAAAAAAAAACTATCAACAAAAAAAATATAAAAACTATAATAACTAAATTTTCTAATGAAGACATCTGTGATTTGCCTATAAAAACATAAATTTATAAAAAACCAAACAACAATTATTTTCATACTGCACTTTTTCAAAAAACCAAAAACAAAACATAACTGAAAGCAAAACCGAAAACAATTTATTTAATAAATTTCGAAGCATTCAAATAACGAATTATTCGGTGAGCGCATAAAATAGAAAATAAATAAATATATTTCGCGCACGCAAAGCTGACACGCCTCGAGGATAAATACGAAAAAGCCGCAAACTAAGAAGACGAAGCCGCACCACACCAACCAGCAGAAACCGCAGCGGAGGCAGCCACAAATTCACACAAGGTCAACGGAATTAATATTTTTTGTAAGTGTGTGTGTGTTGCCGAATCCGATTTTCTCGATTTAATTGAGAAAATGTCGCTAACTTTTCTGCGCGCCATTCCCGAAAATGCACATGTGCATGTCAATTAGCGTGGATGCGGCCCAAAAACCAGCGTCTGCAATCAGAGGACAGATCACTTGAAATTTGTCATTCGATGGCTGTGTACCCTTTAAAACATAATGGTACTTTCCCTTTCGATATCTCTTGTATCTTGAAAGTTTCATCAAAGTACTTAATACCTTCAAAATTAAGAATACAAGCGACATGAGATAACGGCCTTAAAGGATGCTTTATAGATTGTTTTAAAATTTGATTTAACTTAAATTATATATCAAAATTTTAATTTTTGAGATAGTATTTCTTTGCTATATTTAAAAACCAATATAGAGAAGTTGTAAAGCTAATTTTCCTTTAATTTATATATTTTTAATACCACACTCATTATGTTAATTAAATTCACATCTCTCATATTTCCTACGATTATATTCCCATTATATATTTTGCGTACCTTGCCATCTTACTACCATTTATTTATCTCTCTTGTCCCTTAACGAGTTCGTGGTCGTCTTTCCATTGATCTTGGTACATTTTTTAACCAGAAATCGTTCTTTTCAAATGTCATTGATCCTTAGCAGGAATTCCTTAGCTGATCCCTCCAGATCCCCCTATTATCTATTCCTCTTAAATGTTTTTCTTTCCTCTTATCTCTTTTAACGTCTACAAACTACCTGAAACTCCTGCCCTGATTCATTCAAGTTCTTTGCGTGCATTATTTTCGTTTGCTCCTTTGTTTGCAAATTCCTTGTTCCTGGAAAATTCCGCAAAATTGTGCCTGCCCACCATCCTCGCCTCCTTTTGGCATTCTGCACGTATTACCGCGATTCCGTTTTGTATATCACATTCAAGGGATGCCAGCTCATGACCAATTCATGATGCCCTTCCGGCCAAGGGTATTAAAATTTAACGCATCGCAGCCATATGGCAACTCAATAATTAGGCCGAAAAAAAAAATACAAACGTAACCGAAATAAATTGGCTGGCAAGTGCGATAGCATGCCACAGGTAGAGAGGGCGGCAAGGGACTCGGAGTGGGCGGCAATAGGGCTCGGTTCGGGAATGGGACTGCTGTGAATACGGCGATTCCGACTGGGACATTCTTTGGGCAGCGACGGCACCTGTGGTGTCTGCACGTCTACTTTTCAACCCTTAGGGGGTGTCGCTGTGAAATGTCAACGGTATTTTTATCCATAAAATAAACAGAGCTGTCATATCAGAGTCGCACTCCTCTAGAGAGCGCCCACCTTCGCCATTTCTTGGAGTTACACCTAAAGATATTGGTTACTACAACAAGTGAACTCATTGTAGGACACGAGGGGAGTCCTTCGTTTCTGGCAATTTGATTTTACCTCTTGATACCTTTAGTAATACCTCTTAAAGTGTTCTATAATATAGTCTAATTAAGTAAATATAATCCCTCTCTTAGAACCATGTCATAGTTTGTACTTAAAATAGAAGTTCTTGATCACTAGTTTAGGCCTTAAAAGCCAGCCGTTAACTTTACTGTAGATAGCATAGTTTTTGGCGCTTTTAAATGGTACTTGTTTATCCCGAAACATCTTGAAAACTCACTGAGGTGTATTAAATAATTATATATAATCAATAAACCTTCTTACTTATATACTAAAATCAAATATTCCCCGAGATTTACCGAGAGAAACTACTTTAAATAGAAACTATTAATCTAATTAGTTCCTAATTTATATTTTTTCCGGTGCACAATGAATAATGTCCTCTTGTTAACAGGAATAGCAAATACTTATGTCTGATATTGATTTTGTTTTCCCAAAAGAAATTCAAGTGTGTTACATAGCACCGTCTGAGCCGGAGCAGACGTGATGCGGATACGTGGCATATCTTGGCCAGTAGTCTAGTCCTCCTCCTCCTCCTCCACGCTCAAGTCCTGCCCCATTCCACCTTGGGCTATGTACAACATGACTAATACTAATTCCAGCCAGCATGTGCGCCCTTATTACGTTCGCTTTGGGCGGCATAGCGCACAAATAACTGCAATAAATAGTCATAGTAACCCCTGGCGGCGGGGCAACTAGAGGAATGGAATGGCACATGCCACGGACGAGTGAAGGATAATGATATTTGGCGCAATCGTCAATCAATCACAATGGCTATCAATCAAAAAGCAGTGCAAAAACAATAACGAACAAAAAGACACAAACAAATTAAGTTGGAAAATATTGCAGAATTTTTCCTGACAAATTAAGATAATAAACGAAGGGAAAACCTTTTAAAACTTTTAGCTTCGATTAATAAACATTATTTGTACGAATTAATTGCAGAAAAGGTCCACCTCTATATAAATTACATTTCATCGAGTTGAGAATTATCTTTAGTTCTAAAATCACCAAAGTCATTTAAGTTAAGGTCAATCTTGTCATCAAATATCGACACTAATTGAGCTAAATTTTGGTTAATCGCCTTAAATTGATTATTGGGCAAATTTCGATGGTGATTACCTGTTTTGGCATTGCACTCTCCTGCTAATTTGGCTCAATTACCGATGTCCTTCCGATGCACAAGCAATTTGCATGGCTAAGCAGCTTGGGGCAATAACTGTCGATGTTTGGTTGCGGGAAATCCCGATTCGCATATTCCTTTCGAGCCATTTGTGGCAAAGCATCCTCAACATCCGGACGTGTGTGCACTCCGATTTTCCTTTTACTCTTACTTTTCCGACTTTTCATTCTCACCTTGTTGGGCGACTACAGCGGCCTTGAAAGCGGCCAAAAATGGTCATATAGGGAATTGCAATAAACAAAAATAACCAAAAATAAGAAGAATTGCAGGCGGTTAAAATGAACATTGAGAGCTAAAGTTTCACCTGCTTTTATTTCTCGTTACAGAAATGGAAATCATTCCTGAAGGTAAACACTTTCGTTTGGTGCATGAATCAGAGCTTCCAGAAATTTTGGTAACTTTAGAACGCTATTTGCCGGAATCATTAAAGGTGCGTATTAAACCAGTTCGCTCATTTTCAGTTTTCTTTTTTAAATATTTTATTTAATTTTTGGAAAAGTTCAGACAAAGACCACGCCCAGTTCTCAGATAATTTACCAACAATTACCTGCATTTCCCCACATCGAGCTTGGCATTCAGAAGGCGTTGCCGAGACCACAAGTCATGCAATCTCAAACCCTCTGCCAGGCCGGGGGCTCGCATTTTTCTGTTGACCTGTTTTCGCTATTTACACTTGTTATTTTGTTCAATTTTTAATGCCATTCCCTCGTTCCCACCACTCTGCACATCACGTGCTTTTCTGCTTTCCTCGATGGGGAGGAAAGGCAGGGTAGAGTTTCGGCTTGGCACCGGCCTCAAGGATTTGGCCACCATTGGAGTTGGCCAAAAGTTTCGATTTTTAGCGAGGCAAACTTTTTCTTTTTTTGGGGCGTTTACCAACAGCTCTGAGAATGCGAAGCCAAACGGCTGGGAAAACGTTGCCTGTGCTGCAGGCGTTTAGTACTTGTTAAATATGGAAAGTGCTCAGAGATAAGTGTCGGGTAAATCTATACATTAATTTTGAATGATTAAAATTAATTAGTATCAAGCACGATAAAGTAAATAAATTTTAAGGAAGGAAGTTTAATAAAGAATAAGAGTTCAAAAATTACCCTTACACACATTTTTACTTGAGGGTTCAAGAAATTTCCATCTCTACTATTTTTTAATTTTTCATAACGTATATAATTTAAAGTCTATTACATATCTAAGGATTTCTTTTAAATAAATATTAAATTTAAACTCTATTTTGAAGTTTCATCAAACCATAAAAACGTACCTGAATGATCGTATTTGGGATTTCAAGTTTTATGTTGCTAAAGATTGGCCCGACAAACCGATAATTCTCCATTTTCCAGGATGCACGCTTGCGGTGAGTACTTAATAAACAAATATTTCCACTTGCCAATAACTAATTAATATTATTTTAAAATGCATTTTCAGCCGCACAACAATATATACCAAACGCTTGGCATATTTTGTCCATCCGCACACATCGAGCATGTCGATATGCTGCGCACCGAAGATGTACTTATAGATTGGCAAAAGCCTATGTACCTGAACTTTACTCACATCGCCATTATGAATCGCCTGGATGACTTCTACTCCAAGTTCGGTGTGATGGAACGACTCAGTGGTGATATCTACGTGTGCAACAAGCTGAACGCCGATCTGGAGCTGGAGCCGCTGCCGGAGGATGCGGAGATGCGTCTGTTGACACTGGACAACGTCCATGGCATCCACGATCTATATCCTGCCAATGAAATCGAGTGCGTCCAGCTGTTCGACATCCTTGTCCGCAAACTGCCCGGCCTGGGCATCTTTCGCAAGGACACCGGTGATTTAGCCGCCTGGATGGTTCACTCCTATTACGGCGCCATGTTCTCAATGCAAACACGTCCAGACTTTAGGCGAATGGGGTGGGTGTATATCATTATAATTTTACCAAGGTTAAACCATGAAACTAATCCTTAATATCCCCTTAGCTATGGCATCCGACTGGCCAAGTCACTGACCCAGCTAGTGATCGAGCGCGGCTATACGCCCTTCGTTGTGATACGTCCAGGAAACGATGCGTCCCGTAATCTGTACACCAAGCTGGGCTACGAGAAGGCCTTTGAGACGTGCCGGGTGCGGATGACGCCGGACTGTTACGAGGACAGCACTGTGGGCACAATTGGGAACACAGCCTACGGCAAGTTTCCGCCGCTGCCGCAGGGCGAATGCGTGGTGGTGACCAAGCTGGCGCGCAAGCATGTGCCCGGCGAGAGCCAGACGGTGGACGAGGGTATCGAGGATATGTTGGCTGAAAAATGTGATATCAGCGGCGATGAGGCGAGGGAGCGCAAGACCACGACCGACGAGGGCATCGGCGAGGACAAGTAGGCCAGGATGCACCGCATGGGGATGGAGAAGGAGGGTGGATAGAGATCGATCGGAGCGCTACGCCTACGCTAAACTTATGCTTAAAGCTGTAAGCACCCCTTAGGACTCTTTAGAACAGGAAGAAAGGAAGGAAGAAAAGAAGGCAGGACAAGGCACACAACAGGTGGCGTTGATTTTTTAAACAAAATTATATTAACGAGAAAACAAACAAAAAAAACCAAGGAGAAACTGTACGAGTATATTTATAGATGGTATATGAAGCTTCCTCACTGAGAACGCAACGGCGTCGATCCGTGACACGTGAATTTCGGCCGGAATCAAGGGATTTATTTTATATGGGTATTTGATTATATATATATATATATATAAATGTAGGATTCGATGTCAAGCACTAAACAATAACAGGGGGGAATGATTATTAAGTCGATCATGAAGGCGCTGAAGTCCGAAAATTTTAAATGAAAAATGGTAACCCGGAACAAATACAGAGAAAACCGAATACAGAGAGAAATTTTAATTTTTTGCTAAGAATGCTTTTACAAAAAAACTGAACAAGAAACACAAACCAACAGCAGACCCAAGGACGCATCAATTTATTAAAGAAAAACAAAAAAACTAAAAAACTATTATAAATATTAAACTCTATATATCAAATTGTTAAACAAGCAACAAAACAAAACATACACAGAACTACTTCTCTCTTCTGGCTCTCCTCTGAACAGGAAGATCATTTTCGAATAAATCTCGCTTGGGCCATGGAACAGAGCTTTGCACACACACTATATATTCCTCTCCGTTTCCGAATACCACATAAAAGTACATATATATTTTTCAAGTAACATTATGGAATACTTTCGATGACCCAAACGAAGTGCTTTGATTTTAAACTACTTTTGGATTTATAGGCTTTTTCAAATTTATATATATACATATACCCCAAAAACCGAAAATGAAGCGAAAACCAAACAAAAATCCAACAAATAAATAAATATATATTTTATTATTACGAAATTTTATTAAACTATGCAAACACGAGTACTCAATGATTTTTGCTCCTATTTAGCTGATCTAAAAAAAAACTACAAAAAGTAACAACAAAATGAAACACGCCAAAGATGTCTTCTGCTTCATTTTAAGTACATACTTCCCCAACTTATCCCGAACCCAACTCCCCACTCTCTCTATCTCCAATAAACGATGACTCTTGTGTCTTCTGTGGAGGTTTTCTATTAAAAAAACAATGCAAGAACCGAATCTCAAAATATGTATATGCAAAAGAAAATCAAATTTAATGAAAAAAGTTATATATTACAACTGCTATATTGTATGTACTCGAAACTAAAAAGAAAAACAAAAAATAAAACGAATGAGAAACAAAAAAATAAAACACAAAAAGCTGAATGAAGCAAGTTTAAATAAATAACAATATTGAGACAGCAACTGAAGGTTCTTTCTCTATCTCTGATGGAATAAGATAACAATAAATAAATGTAGCAACCGGGGGAAAACATGAACAGGGAAAGAGTATTTACAGCTAAGAAAGTTCCATTTTGACTTTTTATGTGCCCAACACTGCTCTAAAATGCACTTCCTACATTCAACACGCTTCGCCACTCAGACCACTTTCAATTTCCGATTTATTCCCACATTAATTTGCACACAAAACGCAGAAGAGGCTCTTCCTAAGCCCTAGTATTAAATTATTTCCATAAATTACGATCTTGGTTAGCCTCCGCTGGGGAAGAGTATACACTGCGCTAAAGTTATCTGCTGATTGTTAATGAAATATACGTGTACAAACTCTGCTCACTTAGATAAACAAAGAACGACAGATGCGGCAAACACAAAGACTAACTGACGACGCCCACCTAGCCCAAGAAATTCATGTAACAATGTCTGGGCTGTCATTGCCACACAGTATTTACGGTGATTTAAATTTTATTTATGTATAAAGAAGGCCTATGTACGTCGAATGCGGACTTAAAACTAAGCAAAAATGCTGGAACTGGGACCCACTACTACTGCTGCTCCTTCTGCTCGGCGGCCTTGCTCAGCTGATTCTTTAAATGGGTAGCCACATACTGCCAGTACTTACGACGAATCACATCGTGCTTGGTGGCCATCTCCTCGCAAAGGCCGTAGACTTTCCGGGCCAACTGATCGCTTTCGCTGACCTTTTTTTGCAGAGCCTGCTCCTGATACAAATCGACAAGGAAGGCCAGCAGATAGGGTGACCGGTTACCGGCCTGGTAGATCTCCTCCACGAAGGCTACCACCTCTGGGTAGCTGCTCAGTCCTTGGCCTTTGCCGCCCTGTCGCATCACACCGACCAGATAGTTCCAAGCACTCTCGTTGTTCTTGATAATGCGAATCCGGTTCATCGTGTAAGTGAGCTCCCGCTGGACGATATCCGGCGTGAAGCCAAAATGCTTGTTCACAAAGAAACGCTGGTTCCAGGCAGAGTTGTTGCGTTGATCCTCGTCAATCAAACGGTCCACAAAGTTCAGCTCGTCGTCATAGAGTCTGCAAGTTCAAAGATTAGCTTAAACGAAAGATAAGTGGTTGCTATTTGCACTCACTTGAAGGTTCTTATGGCCCACTGACGGTGCTGCCAGGCATGGTAGTTCTTGGCATCGCCATCATTGAGCAGGGCGTTCTCCGTGAGCTCCAGCTCGTTGGTGGGATCGTTCAGCATCTCGACGATGACGCGCCGGTGGTGCCACACCTGATAGTTCTTGGCATTCTGGCCAATTACCTCGCTCAGATAATCCAGCTCAGCGTTCAGATCGGCTTTCAGATCGCGCAGAATGTCACGTCTGTACTGCCAGACCGTGTAATTGGCCGGGTTCAGGCGTAGTGCATCCGTGGTGAGGTCCAGAGCGCGCTGCGTCTTCTCGCCACGCGCAATCACCGCACGCATGTAGTCGAACACCTCACGGACTGCAAGTATATAGTATATCTGTAACTGGGAAAGATAAAACCCGGCCCTGAGCATTACTCACACATCTGGCTGTAGGCAATGGAGACCACCGGATTGGTACCGTCATCCTGCGCCAGCGGCTCTACGTCCGCCCATTCGGAGCGCGCGCTGTACGGCAGCCAGTCAGTGCCCAGGAACTCCTCGTCCGAGCTGTCGCCCATCTTGGTTAATGAATTGTTAAAGAATGCTTGGTGAACGGGGCGCGGATGCAGGTGAAATAGTGTTGACTTTTTGGTTGCCGAGAAGTTTTATCAGCCGCTGTATTAGTGTGGCCAACGGCGCCACAGTCGTAAGCTTTTTAGCAGTGCGACCAGTTTAGCTTTTTTACAACTAAATACAAATGCAACAATTAGTAGAAGCAATTTATATCTTCATTAATAAATGAAGTCTATAGCCTTGCACTTAACAATTAGGATAATATTGGAAATTAATTAAAACTATGCAAAAAATGTTTTTTTTTTTAAGTTAGAATGCTTTTTGTTATTAGGCTACATTGGGCAAACAAATCTGTATACAAAGTTTAAAACTTCCAAAATATTAAAATTTTTTGTTGTATTTTTTTAAATTTTAATGTTTTATACAATTTTGAAAATTTGAAATAATTTTTTTTTATACATTTTTTTTCAATATACTTTTATAAATTTATTTTTTAACTACGATTTTAATAGAGATTTGGAATATGCATACATATATGAGGTTTATCAATCATCGGAATCAATAATAAAGTCCCTAGGTAAAATCGATATTTTATATAATAATTTTTTGAACTAATATGAGTTTTCCAAATACCTTAGCTCGGCCAAAAAAGCATTAATTTCAAATCGGAAAGTTTTTCTGTGGTAGTTTTTATACGATTAACATATTTGAATTTAAATTTAAGAATTTAAAAATATTACATTTTTTTTGAATTTTGACAAATTTGACAATGTAACCCCTTAAAAATTTTGAAAAAATTTGAAAACTAAAATTTTCTACCGGACATGGCTAGATCAACTCGGCTCTTGATGCTGATCAAGAATATATATGATTTATAGGGTCGGAAACGATTCCTTCACTGCGTTTCAACCTTCAGACTAAAACAAGAATATTCTCTGCGGTTATAAAAATGCCACAATATTTGTTAAACATTTATTTCGAATTGAATAAAAGTGCACAAAGTGTTCGAAATTTCTTATTTACTAGACGTAGACATCCCAGTGCTCTCGTTTTACTACACTTATAGGTAAATATTTATTTATTTGTTCTAGAAACGCGGCTTAAAGGTGGCCGGATACTGGTTAAAGCGCGGACGCAGTGCAGCATTTGATTTCTCAAAACGTTCGCCCGAGTTTCCCAGGATAACGCCATCGACCAGCTTGCCCGACTGATCCTTAAAATTCGAACGATCGCCGTTGACCTCAGCCACATCGATGATCCGTGGATTCTTGCGGTATCTGTACCACCAGTACTCAAAGACCAGCGTGATGCAGGCCATGCCGATGCCCACGAAAATGACGATGAAGACGCCGCCAATATTCTGGATGGAGATGCCATCCGATTGATCCTCGGGCTTCTCGCACTTGGCCTGGGCCTCGTCGTTTTTCCACCACTTCTCCTTGAGCTTCTCCAGTTGTCGTTTGTTTAGCAGCGTGAGGATTCTTAAAATATATAAGATATATTTTTTTGAGATATAAAACCAAGATCTTAGTGAAACTCACGCATTATTAAACTGATCCTTAAGGTGAGAGCCCTGCTGAACAGCGATGGCATAGGGTTTTCGGGAGAACTCCTCGCCCACCACCTGCAGATCGCAGTTGGTAAGCTGCAGGTAGCGGATGTCAGTGGCATCGCCCAGAAAAGCGAATCCTGTGGCTGCTGTCGAATTTCTAACCCTGGCCACCGCCTCATCTAAAGTTGCTGGTAGAGCTGCCTCCTGCATGGCTTGCCACATCTTGGTGTACTTGTCGCTAACAGGATAATCCCAAACAGCCAACTTGGAACGCTCCAATGGGGTCAGGGAATCGTTCAAAGAAAGGTCTTTCCAAATCTCATAAAACATCTGCTCGATATTGGCCATACGCTCGAAATATGTCATGGCCGAGGAGCCGTTAAGGGGAGCATACAAGATCTTGTACTGCTTGGCCAGGTCATCCAGGCTTTCAACGGGCGTATCCAAACGAGAGACGGTCAAGAAGGCAGCCAAGTTGGCGGTGTACGAGGCAATGATGATGAAACTTATGGGAAATACAACCATTAAATATATAAATTCATATAAATAGAATACAGTAGACTTACCCAAACAACCACCAAGTGGCGGCCACTAGACGTCCTGAAAGATTTTTGGGTGCCTCGCCACCACCTTGCGGAGTCAATGAAGTCATACAGAACCAGAGGCATTCCTTTAGATTAAATTCTCGCTTCTCCTCATCATCCTTGTACTTCTCCCTGTTATTCTGATAACTATAAGGACTCCAGCGATCAAAGATCCACATGAGAAAGCTGGTAAAGAAGTAAGCAGCCAGGATACACAGCCACACATTCGTCTCCAGGACAGTGAGGAACTTGAACAGCGAACTGGGTGAGCTGGGTCGCTGCATCATGATGGTAATCCCCACCAAATCGTAGTAAGGCACGGTAAAGTCAATTACAATCTCACGTTCTGCCATCACGGACATGCTGCCGAGACCAATGTCCGCCTGTTTATCAATCAGTTTCTTGACAATCCCATTCCATTCGCCCTTCTCGTCCATGTTGCCAAATTTGCCGTCCTCCACCTCCTGGATGGTGTAATCGAAATGGACAATAGCGGCAATCTCATTAATCAGATCTATGCAGTAGCCTTTGTAGCCCTTTGGCGCCGTCTCATCGCGCATGATAAAGGGAGCTTGCTGGAATGTAAACAGTAAATATAAAATACTTAAAACCTATCTGCTTTCTTACCACAACGGTGAAGATACGATATACCGTATCAGCCGTCAGATTCTTCATCTGCTCCTCATCCTTGACGACTATTGGTGAGTCTAGACCGGCTGTCCAGGTGCCAATCGATTTGCTGTTCACTGAACTCCCGCCCCGTATTTGGAGCACGTTTATATCCATTTCAAATTTCATATAGCTGTAGCCATTGAAGGGCTGCTTGGGTTGCGTGACGAGTTCGAACATTCCATACGATGTTGGCTCGGTAACCTGTGAGGGGAGAAGGAAAATGTGAGAGCTAGATATGTCCAGTAATCAAACCATAATTTGACAGCTGGGCGGAAATGGGGTAACACACACCTTGGTGAAGTACTCTCGCAAATCCAGGTTGCGTAGGGGTGTATTGCCGCCTTGGAAGTCATCACAGTTCAGATACTCCATGTCCTTAGGCCAGGCGCCCGATTGTAGCATTTCCCTGTATGAAAGTTGGTATTATTTTGAGAGAGTTAAAAGTACGAGGCCAATGTAAAGTTAACTTTACTCACTTAATGGTAAGGAAGCTCCTCAAAGCCAAATCAAAATAAAAAGCAGATGCCAACTGCGGTTCCTCGTTCAGGTTGTAAGTCGTACGCAGCAGACCCAAACGATCTCGAAATTGCGTATACGCCATGGGCTTCAGGAACATAATGGTGGCATTATCACGCTGACTGCTCACCTCGCCCTCACTCTGCGTTATGGCATGCCAGGCAAAGTTGCGCTCGAAATAGGCCGCCTTCACGGACTCCAGGACCATGCTTATAGACTGCAGATTGCCCAGAATAAAGAAGTTATTTATGTCCAGATTGCGCAGCTTCTCGATCTGTTCCTCGCGCTCCCGTTTGCCCTCCTTGGCAATAGCGGTGATTACATGACGGGTCTGGATATTTTGCAACAAGGACTTGTACTTGTGGTCCATAACAAAGGTGTCGTCGTACAGGATAGCAGCTGGCAAAGGAAGAGGATTAAATATCGATAAAGGGTAACTAGTGTCATTACCATTGGTGATGTTAAGACGCCTAACAATACTCCGGATAACCTCGGGTATAATGTCCGCCGGCGGCATCACTTGCAGCAGATACTTCTGCTTTGTCTCATCCAAGTCACGCCACTGCCTCAGGTCACCCTCCTGTCCATAGGAGGCACTAATGGTGGGCAAGCCCAGAGCCTGGGTGAAGCTCTTGACCGTTTCCGAGGCCACCCCCGATTTGGTGGTGTCCAGGATCAAGTGTGGCGTCTGCTTCTTCTCAATACTCGAGGCATACTTATTGCAAACTTTGGGTAGACAAAAATCAAAGGAATGTAGTCACAGGTTGATCTAAGATAATACTCACTAGCTTCCAGCAGCACCTTGGCATCGGTTTTGTTCGCCTCAATGGAATCCAGTTGCACGGAGAGTCCCAGGTGGATGTTCTTCTTTAAGTAGGTGAGTACCACATTCACCGCCTTGGCCGCCGGTTCGTTATCCACCTCATTGATGAACACTTTGTAACAAACAATTAAAAAGGTAGGGGTTAAGGTGCATCCAACAGGACGAAAGTATTACGTGGCTTGAAGTTTTGTTTGCTTATCCTTGTCCCAAGCTACTCGTTATGACTTACGCCAAGTCAGGTTGGATATCTAACCATCACCAATTTCTATACAGTTTTTCTCTAATTAGTTTACTTAGGCACTGAGCGAAAATACCAAATTTAAAGGGGTTTAAAAGAAAAATTTAATTAAATAGAGGATTAAATGAAGAAAGTTGTCTCTTACTGTTTGTATTCGATTTTAAAATAGTTTTAACTAAATATATAAAATATAAGGAAATTAAAAGAACTAAAAAATATTTTTTAAAACATAAAATGTACAACAAAAGCCAACCTTAAATTATAAATTATATTAGAAAAACCATAGAGACGTCTTAATTTTTATTAAAAAATTTAAAGTACTTGTCAGGAGCTAGGAAAGGAAAGGAGCTTGGGAAACCCTATCCCTTCCCTATACTCCCCCCTTAAAATCGATCGTTATTACACTTACAAACATTAATGTTTTGTGTTGTTTGAGCAGCGATCTCCCTATTCCAACCGCTCAACAGGCACAACAATACAGGTACCAGCCATCTTGGCCTTGGAGTCTTTGGTTTGATACACATCATTTCACATAAGGAGTTTCCTATTTCCTTCTTGACCCCGAGGACTTTTTACAAGGTTGACCGCACAGACCGAGCAATAAATTGCGACTGAAATAACGCCTTCGAAAAAATAGGGATAACCATGGACAATTTCACTTTCAACACGGACAATGTGTGGACACATGTGGGTATCCTTGGTGATAATCAATTTTCTGGGTAGACACAACACCGCACACATCCTGGGTTCGGTGGATTCGTGCAGGAACTCTGGCGTTAATTGGCGCCGATTGGGTTTCTTTTGGGGCGGGGGCAGAGGGCGTGGGTTATTATGAGTTATTGAAGAACTTGTTATATTGTCACATAAACATAAGGCGATTATTACAGGGAATAACTGAAGGGGAAAGTTCTAACATATTTAATAATATTTGGGCATTTTTGATTAGATAGAGAAGTAAACTTCCGGAAAAGCTGTAAACAGTAAGGGAAATACCTGACGTTGTTGGTTTAATATTAACAGAAAGCCTATGAATAGTTATAAATAAATATATATAATTAGGTATTATTAAAATATAAATTAATAAATAACTAAAAGAATACATAAACTTAAAATATGGAAATAATTATAAAAGACAACAAACGGAAACCACCCCTGAACTCGTGATTTAAGCAGAAAAGAAATAATCATTTCCAATACTAAACATAAACAAATAATATCAGTTTCAGACTTACAAACTATAATTAGAACTACATTCCCTTTCCCCCTCTTATTAATTATACGACTCTTCTGCCTGATACGATTAGTTTCCTGACTCACAAACCTCACCGATTACTAATCAAGTTCAGACAAATCGTACAGATAACGCCATATCAGCCGATCTTCCTTGGGTAAGCAACAACAAAAAACTTTTTTGACGAAAGTACAAAATTATTTTTTATTTTTTCCGATTTTATGATTATACATTTAATGAACTTACGCCCCACGACATAATTTCTAGTGTAGAGAGAGTGTGCACCCTACGAGCAAAAATCAAAACAGAGAAAAACTCAGCCTAAAATAAACATGTTAACGATCATGCAGCAGCAGTTGCGCGAGCCACATTTCAGATATAGCCACAATATCTATATATATATATATATATAGTCATTCATGGTGGTGGTGGTGGCGGTTTCGACTAGCGAACATTGTCATTATGCGTAAGACCTAGAGTTTTCACTTAACTTACGACAGTTCACGACGGTTAGATAGTAGTAGATGATACGTACATTACACAGATCGAATTATATGTATATATATATATATAACGCTAAAGCCTACGTAGAGTGTATATGCATAAATCTCACAAGTTCCAGTCATCAGGACCCGTCTCCTGGCGTATCACGGGCGGGGTGAGCGGCGCCTTTGGTGCTCCGGGCACTGGCGTGGGAACTAGAGGCGCAGCTCCGCGCAATGTGCTGCCGTAAAAAGGCGGCGGCCTGCTGAGGCTCGGCGAGGTGGAGCTGTGCGTGGACGAGGCAGAGGAGTCGCGCACCCGACCAGCATCAAAGACGGGCGCCTGGGCATACCGGTGCGGATGCCCACTCAGCTGGGGAGTGTGGGACCGCGAGTGTGAACGTTCCCGGCGCATCTGCTGCTCCTGCTGCAAACGCTGTTGCTGCACATATTGCTGCTTACGCTGCTTGAGGAGCTGCTCATCGCGCTGGAGCAGACGCTGGCGTTGCTGCAGCTCGAACTGCTGGCGCTGCATGGCGCTCAGTCGGTTGGCCTTGCTCCACGGATTGCCGCCGAAGCAGAGGTTCGATATGAAGACCACCGGCGAGAAGAGACGCAGCGAAATCTCACTACGCGGAAGAGACAATTGTATTTATAAGTTATTTATAGGTTAGACAGTCAAGCTGCTATCTGAAGATTTTCGTTTGTTTTTTACAAAGGGAACACAAACGTCTGCCTTCAAGAAGCTCGCCTGTATTATCAAACACTTACGTGGTGTCCACAATGGGCTTCGCCTCATTGCCGCTGAGTATGAACAGGGGAAAGAAAATGGAGAAGATGCAGCTGCTGACAATCACCGAGCTGGAGAGGTTCGTCAGCACTGTGAGCGGTATGCCAAAGCCGAAGAAGTACGGCCAGTTCTTCTCGATGTAGGTGAGGCGTCGATGGAGCTCCCAGCCCATATTGAACCACTTGTACTCGAAGGAGTACAGTGAGTAGAGAAGGCACAGATGCACAAAGCAGAGCGTGGAGCCCACATACTTCACCGGCAACAGGTTGACCAGCATGCTCTGCACCAGGAACAGCATCTGCACAACCATGCTGAAGAGGAAGTCGGCCACCAGCTTACTAATGCCCGGAATCAGTTGCGGACGACCCTTTCGCACGCGATAGGCGGCATTCGCGATATCCGCAAACCACAGCGAGCTCACAATCTTGGACAGCATAAAGATGGGCAGAACCCACATCATGCCGAAGAGCAGCGACAAAATCGGATGCAGCCAGCCCCACACAACGGGCAACGTCTCTGACTGGGCGCCATAAAAGATGGTGAGGCAGAACTTTAGCGTCGGCAGCAGAGCCGACTCGAAGAGGACTATGCTCAGCCAGGTGAAGCCGCCGTTGAGCATGCAGCACTTGAACAGCTTCTTGGCGATCTTCTTCTCGCTGCAAATCAAATAGAATCAAAAATCAAGTGCGCAATAAATTAGTAACAGTCACGGTGGGTCACGTAGGCAAGTATGGGGGGGCTTACCCCTGCGGCTGCTCCTCCTTGGCGGCGGCCTTCTTGCTAAGCATCTTCTGCAGGCTTCGCTCGTCCGCATTCTCCTCCGCCTGCTTGGCGTACTCCTCACGGATCATGGCCGCCGCCGAGCTGGGCACTGGCGACGGCGATCTGCGCGCCCTTTCGTACCGATCTTTGTCGTTGCGTCGCAGCTGGCGTTGCTCCAGCTCGGCATTCTGGCGATTTACCTCGTCGTCGATGTGCAAGACCAGAGTCATGCCCCGAATGCTGTCCCACAGGCCATACAGAATGCCCAGGGTGATGTTCTGGCGGGGGAATCGTTGGAATTAGGTTCTCTTTTTATTGCTGTACTTCTGCTACTCACCTTTATCGCTGCCATCTCTCGCGTCGTCGTCGTGGCCAGCAGCAGTCTCTCTAGTTCCTGTTGTTGGGGGTCATCGCGAGGTGGACATGCAAGAAAGCAAAGACGAAACGTGTTTAGCTCTACAGCGAGTCGGAGAGTGGAGGAAGGTCTTTGAATAAATTTGCGTTGTGCGACGACAACATTGTGTTTGGTCTTTGTTGTTATTGTTGTTGTTTCACAACTGATTTCAGGCGCATTTACACTGCACGAAACTGGCGTCTGGGTGCGTGTCAATCGCATCTTGGAACCTCCACTTACATACTTATCGCTATGCTTTATCTTGCCAACGGAATGGGGAGTGTGCGGCGCCTAAAAACATTGAACTTTGTGCCGATTTTGTTAATTTCGTTGGATTGTTTTGCTTGCCCAGGCAGTGTAAACAGGCTGATATATTGCACGGTTGCCACCTGATGCTCAGCGGGCGCTGTGTAACACTGGAACAGTGATGCGGCAGTGCTGCGAATCATCGATAGGGAGAAATTATCATAGGATTTTAAAACTTAACGTGCGATTGTTTAAAATATATATTTTTAGGATGCTAATTACGAATAAAAATATTTCAAGTTGAAGCAAGTGATTTTTTTTTTAACAATACATGTGTATGACTTGTGCTCGATATATAACGGCATATCGATATATCGAATAATGGATACTCCCGCCTGAGACAGGTAGGAAAAGCAGGTAGGTTCAAACATTCTTCTCCTGCCCGGGGACTGAAAGATACCGTAAGTTCTGCTCGTCAACTTGTTGAATTTAAATTTCCGCAAACGCTCCACACAAAACATTCCTTTGTTTGATTCATAAATACTCGAAACTAATTTAATAACATTCTGTAGTATATTTGTGTATGCGGCGGCCGTTACAATCGGGATTTAAACAAAGTCGAGCGTAAATAATGCAAAATATTACCGCGGAACTTGTGATTAATTAGTGTATGACGCTCGCAGTTGACTGTGATAACGGGGTATTAGATTCTTAGCCGCCTCTTTACATATGTGTAGGCATACATTTTGAAAAGTGTATATGTAGCAGATATATTTCGTTGGGCTGTTTTCAATACGCAAATAACGTAATAAAGCCCTAAATCAGGTGTCAGGCCGTGTTAAGGCCGCAACACAAGGCGGGCGCTTAATTGATTACCCATTCACCGTTAGTCAACAGAGCACGGCGACAAGATCTGTCATGTTTATCTAGCAAACACACATACGCGCACACAAACCGGTGACCTTTACCTGTAGGTGTTTGTGTGTATGTGTTCATGCCTGGAAAATGAACTTAACTAAATGCAATTTACAAGCAACACTTTATTGCAGATTATTCTCCGCATCTGCCCCCTCACACCCGCCCACTTAATCATCTCCCATCTGTGCGGGAATAATCGATACTAGCATACTGAGGCAGCGCCAGCAAAAGCAATAGCAACAACAGCATGGTGTGGTCTAGTGATAAGCAACAACAGTAGGGCCACGGCCCAGCCACCCGCACCACCCACGACTCCACCACTCCCCATCGTTGCCCACAACAAGGATTTGCCAAGGGAGGAAGGAAGCAAACAGCAATTTTGCCAGCGCACAACTCAAATATCCTGTGTCATCCTTCAACTACCATCACCCAAACGGACAAACGAGCACAAAAGGTCATGTCGCGCGAGGAACGCAAACCCATCGTGGACACCTCGAACAGCAGCAGCAGCGGCGAGGATGAGGTGCATCCTGTGGTGCGACGGCGCAGTGCCCGCGATACGGAGCTGGGTCCGTCTAAGGATACCGGCTGCTGTGATCCCACCAGCACGCCCCACCGGTTCCTGGCTCTGCTCTTTATGTGCCTTTTGGGTTTTGGTAAGTTTTACTTTGGTTATTAAGAAAATTATGTTTATTTTTAAGTTTATATATATTCTAAATTATTGATTTAATTGCTATTAATATAAAAGAAATTTCTAAATTTATAATTAAATCCTTCAATTTTAGGTTCCTATTTTTGCTACGATAATCCCGGCGCATTGCAGGACGTTTTCCAAAAGGAGCTAGACCTCAGTTCCACCGAATTCACGCTGATCTACTCCATCTACTCGTGGCCAAACATAGTGCTCTGCTTCGTGGGTGGCTTCCTGATCGATCGAGTGTTTGGAATCCGTTTGGGCACCATCATCTACATGCTGATCGTACTTGTGGGACAACTGATCTTTGCAACCGGCGGAGTGCTCGGCCACTTCTGGCTGATGATCGTGGGCCGATTTGTGTTCGGCATTGGGGCTGAGTCGCTGGCTGTGGCCCAAAACAGCTATGCAGTGCTATGGTTTAAGGGCAAGGAGCTGAACATGGTTTTCGGCCTGCAGTTGTCGGTGGCTCGCTTCGGCAGCACAGTCAACTTCTGGATAATGCAACCTCTATATGGCTACGTTTCGAAATCTTACTCTGGGTACACGGGTCTCGGCGTGGCTCTGTTCCTGGCCTCCTCCACGTGCGTGATGTCGCTGATCTGCACCCTGATTCTGGGTAAGATTTAAGCACCTATTAATAGCTTCTCTTATCGAATGTGTTCTCATTTTCAGGCTGGATGGACAAGCGTGCGGAACGCATTTTGAGACGGAACAATAATCCCGGCGGAGAGATAGCCAAGCTCAGCGATATAGTCACTTTTAAGATGGACTTTTGGATGGTATCGGTGGTGTGTGTGGCCTACTATGTGGCCATCTTTCCGTTTGTGGCTCTTGGCCAGGCCTTTTTCGTCAGCAATTTCCACATGACACCGGATGAGGCGAACACTGTCAACTCGATTGTCTATCTGATCTCGGCTATAGCCTCGCCGTTGTTTGGTTTCGTAATCGACAAGGTGGGCAGGAATGTGACTTGGGTATTCTGTGCCACCATCTCTACGTTGTTCGCACACTTCTTGCTGACCTTTACGCACTGGGATCCCTACATTGGCATGAGCATCATGGGTCTGTCCTACTCCATGCTAGCGGCAAGCTTGTGGCCTCTGGTGTCGTTGATTGTGCCCGAATATCAATTGGGCACTGCTTATGGCTTGTAAGTGGGAGTTGGAGTGTTTTTTAAAATTTTTTGTAAAATCTTAATACCAATTTATGCAGTTGCCAGTCGGTGCAGAACCTGGGCTTGGCGGTGGTCACCATTGTAGCAGGCATTATAGTGGACAGCAGCGGTGGCAGTCACTTCTGGCTGCAGATCTTCTTCATGTTCTTCCTGTTGAGTTAGTATAACTTAAATATTTGTAAGAAAAAATTGCAAAAAAATAATTATAGTTTGAAGGAGATGGATCTCCAATAGATAGCACTTTCTAAAACAATGTTTATCAATTACAGTCTCCCTGTTGGCCACCTGTGCGATTTGGGCATATAATCGGAAACATCAGGGCAACCTGAATATGTCACCTGCCCAGCGGGCCACATATCACACCTCGATGTACGTGAATATTGAGTCGAGTTACGCATGCCATTGATGTCTTGATGTTGTACTTTCCTATTTCTGTTTCGGATCAGTATCGGACTAATTAACATTATCTTTCCAAATGTATATATATTTGTCAAAAGCTCAATGCAGTGCCCCTTCGTGAACCGACGGCCTTTATTGGGCAACTAAGTGGGCGCTTCGATCGGTTATCCATGTTCCCAACTAACCAATAACAACCAATTGTGATGTTAAGGCCATCTCTCTCTGAAACCTGACAAATGTTACGCAACCTGGAGCACATTCTGCTAACCGCACATCGGTTCAACTTCTAGCCAATATTCTAATATACATATCAATTAACGTAAATTATTGTTATACTTATTGTTTTGTTGTATAAATAATCTTATGTAAATGTACATTCACTAAATAACAGAATATAAAATAAACTTTCGGATGAAAATAAAGTAAAAAGTTTAATTTGATAAATATTTAAGCCTTGGTTAGAAAATATCAACACTGTATTAATACTTTAAGCAAGCAACACCCAGGAATTACCGCCAGTTTGCTTAGTTTATTGAAAAATCAATCACGCAAACTTTGATCTTGATTCCATTTTATTTTTCTTGCAAATATATATTTTTTTGTTTGCTATTTGTACAAAATAAATTAAATAAATAAACTAAAGCATTAAAAGAAATTCAAAGACAATTTTGGTGTTGTTACATTTCCATATCTATGAAATAAACCAAAAACAGAACAATTTCTATGATGCATAGACTAGAGAAAACAAAATACACTTTGCAAATCTTGACAAAAAAAAAAGAACTGAAATTCAGAAAAAGTCAAGTATACAAATTAATATAATAGTAAAGACATAGATGATGAACATTAATACATTTCCTTTTCCATGTTTGAGAATTGTTTTGGTTTAAAGTTAAAAAGGGAGAAAATGAGAAACAAAATCTCAAGCTAAAAATGTGAGTTGTCGTTCTCTATTGATTTTCTACTAAAAAAATGCATTCTATTTGAATTTTTAGCTTCGTAACGATTTGTTTCGAGTTAGCTGCATTTTGTGAATTAGTAAATATATTAGGGGAACTCCCCGTTTTCGCTTTTTTAAACTTAACTAAGAGCTTCGTTGAATTTTCTAGTTAAAAGTTGAAAGTTTTGATTTGTCGTCGTTGATAATTTCTAAGGTTAGTTTTGCTTTCTTTTTTTCAATATATCATTTTTTTTGGTCGTTTTGTTATTGAGTTTTCTGTTAAAAGTGAGAGGCTAGAATTGAACTCTTAGCTTTCTCTCGTTGTCGCCACACCGGACATTGATTGATAATATATATATATGTATAGCTGCTGTGTATTATCTATATTGTCAGTTTGAACCGCTTGGCTGCGTGGCTTCTGCTATTCAATCATCCAGAGTCTCGGTTTCATCGGCTGCCACAATGTCCCGCTTGGCGGCACTTTTAATGCTGGCCAGATATTTGTCACCATCGAAGCGCTGTGTCTCATCCTGCAGATCCTGTTTTGGAAAGAGCAGAGTGTATAGTAAAGAGAAGGCAAGTATAAAATAGATTTTTAGCTTGAGGGACGAGCTTACCTGGGACAATCAAAAATGGTATGTGGTTCTCATGGGAAAAGTTAGCGTGCTGGGTGAATTATGCTTTTTGTTGTTGTAAAATTTACAAATATTTAGCGGTGTTAGTCAAAAGTTAAACCCAAGCCAAGATTTGTTTCGGACTTTGAAAGTCCACAACGTTCGTTTATTGGAATTACAATATGTAATATGTTTTATGTCATGGTTAGAAGTTAAAACGCTTAAGACTAGGTGAGTGTGTGTGTCCCAAAAACATTGCTTGGTTTCATTTTAAAGTTGTTACAAGTCTTGTCAAGAATATAAATTACATTTTTTTTTGTATGTGGTGTGATTTCGAGAATGTGCATGTAATGATTTATGAAAGTTGCAAGTTTGTTTTTAAGTTAAACTCTAGCGAAGACCTAATCTGTTTCACAGCCAAAACACAGATTCTCCTTATTTGCGATTACAATTTCCAACTAAGACTAGCAAATTGTTTTTTTTTTTTCATGTTGTTTTGTTTTATGTTTATGTTTCTAAAACTAGATGATTGAACGATGTTCTTCATAGCATCAATGGTAGGCTTCGAGATCAACATGTATTATGAAAAGGGATAAATTAAAGGCAGGCTTTTCGTTGTGATACATTATGAATGTTTGTCTTGAAATGAACTTAGGTACGTATTCCGGCTACGTATTCGAGTTACTGGTAAAAAGAAAAGGTTTAATACCCATTATTCTGGTTATTATTGAGTTCAAGCGGCACATTATGCTCACTAAAGGTGATGACGAACTCATCGTCCTCGCTGTAGCGCTTAAAGATCGCCTTAACTTGAGATGCTTGAGCCTGGCGAGTGTTAGTGGTCTTTCCCATGGATCCACCCATTGTATTTGTTATTATTTGAAGCTGCTTATTATACAAATTTCTATCGGACTCAGCCGATGGCTTGGGCAGGCGTCCCCCTTTCTTGCTGTTGTTAGTTATGGGGGCATCTATTATTGAATTGAGCACAAGGGAACTGGCATTTCCAGAGGTTGCGGTGACAGAGGCAATGGCGGTGGAGGTTGGGGTGGTGTTGTTACTTGCATTTAGAGCTGTGGACGCTGTCGGAGTTGTTATTACTGATGAGTTGTTAGGTGCATTATTTGTGGATATGATGTCGGGGCAGTAGCTCGAAGTGTAAGCGATACAATCAAAAGGTGGCTCGGCGAGAGCGGGAATTACCTTGTTGCGTAGAATCGATGGGGCAGTCTCTTGTATCTTTTGCCAATCGGTGGGCAGGACCCAAGCGTGCGGGCTCTTTGAGTAATAAATCAAGAGTTCTAGATTATACGAGACGCGAGCTGTGAGGGAATATAATTATTAGCAACTTATTTGCCGAACTTATGTTTATAAAAACCTTAATTAAACACAAAAATTAAACAAAACCATCACAAAACATTTCACTCCATACAAAAAAAAATAGATTCAATCTTACATGCATTTCTCTTCAAAGCAGTTTGTTCCTCCTCATCAAACTTTTCGCGAGCGGCCTTCGCCTCCGGCGTGGACTCCTTGCGCGAGAAGTGGCTGCGTCGGGAGCGGGCCAGGCCATTCTGATTGTTGGTAGCTGCTCCGTTGCTGGGCTCAGCAAAGACCTCATCATCCCCCTCGCCATTATTGTTGGGCGAGTAGTTCAAACCAATGCCGCTGTCGGCTAACGGGAGCATAAACTGCGGCGGTCCAGCGCCGGGCAGCGGAGTCGATGGCGTGGTCACGGGGCTCACCAGAGAAGTTCCGTCGAAGGCAGCACCAGCCTCCATGGAGGCCAGGAATTCCGAGCTGCTAAAGTAATCGTCCAACACAAGCTTGGCCACCTGAAAAACCAAGTTTTAAATGCCATTTTCTGAAGATATACAACTTTTTCCGAGACTTACGCGCACTAGCTCGCAACAGTCGCCGGTTATCTTGATCAGGTGCTGGCCCACATTAACCGTGAACTTGTATTCACCTACGGAAGCATCGTTTGTGGAATATGAGTGCATAAGCAGCTGCTGATTGGGGCGCAAAACTTTACCGGCAGCAGCTGCTGTGGCCTGTGCTTGAGCCGCTGCTACCGCTGCAGCAACCTGCTGCTGCTGCTGGTGCTGTTGATGCTGAAGGTGATGCTGCGAGATCTGCTGCGCCGCCGCAGTGGCGGTCATAAAGTTCTGCGCCGAATTGAAGCTCAGCCGGTTGGCCAAGCTACTGCTGCCGCCACCGGGAGTGCGCGGCTGCACAATGGCGTCGTCCGAGTTGGACGAGTTGAGGGAAGAGCACGATCCACCGGCAGCGGGAGCGGGTTCAAGGCGCACGGGCGATGCATTGCGGCGAATTGTGTCCTCCATCAATTGTTTGGCATAGCTATCCAGAAATAAAGACATTTTGTTAAGATTTACTCGTGATGAAATTTGAAGAAAAGTGTTTAAGAGTTGCCCATCTCGGAAAAAAGTTACAGTTATGTTTGGCGCTTGGATTTGGCGTTGCCGATTACTGAAATCTTATAATTGGCAAACCGTTTAACACACAGTTATCGAATAATTTAAAAATAATATACTTAAAAAGTTGAGCAATTTATTACATAAAAAAATACAAAAATATTAACTAATTAAAATATAAACTTGAGAAAGTAGGAGAATTTTTCAATTTTATTAAATTAAAAAAATAAGCGATAAGCGATAAAAAATATTATCAATCAAACATTAATATACTGAATCAGCAGCACATTTCCAGTTTAAGTTAGCAACCCAAGTATTAAGAAATGTCATATTTACATTACTCACTTAATTTTATCCTCGGCTGGGCCAGTGATCTGCACCAAACGCTCCTTGGCACCCTGGTTGACTAATCAAAGAACACAATTATTATTTGAACTTTAAATCCTAATCATTAAATATACATTTGTGCAGTTTAAATAAAATAATACATTTGTTATTGTGTTGCAAACGAATTTGGCGTGGAATATATACAAGGACTAAATGAAAAACAATTAGTTTTAAACACCTTTATTAACACAAATGGGATGCATTTTAACGGTCTGTAATTTTAGTGAAAACCATATATATGGGGTAAAAGCGTGTCAGATGAAGCTAAAGTGTGATTAAATCGACTATTTGAACCCAGAGCTCTGGGAGGTTACCTCTTTGAAACGATATTATGGTTTCGCTAAGTTCCTCGATCATGTGCACGCGTCGACCCTTGATGCCCATGACTAAGCGTCACAGGATATATATATTTTGTAAATTGTTTGTAAAAAACATTTTCAACAATATATTCAAAGATTAAGTGTTTATAACCAATCTGCCGCTGATACTCACCCTTGCCGGAGTCTGCGTTGCGAATAACCACCTCATCCTTGCAGTACGTCTTGCCGGGAATCTTCGTCGGCTTGGGGAACTTTCCAGAGTTGCGGATAACCTCACCGGGCGGCAGCAACAGGTGCTGCTGGTTGGGTGAGCCCACAGCCGCAATGGCCGCTGCCTGGGCGGCCACAGCTGCAGAGGCCGCATTGAAGGCGGCGGCAGCGGCGGCGGCGGAACCTACGCCAACGTTTACACCGCCACCGCTGACACCGAATGTGGGGGAGGTGCTGAGAAAGCCGCCTGGCTGCACGCCGGCATCGTACTGATATGTCTCCGAGGGCAGCTGGAGAAACAAATTAATGAATTAGAAAATACCATAAACTCTTCACAAACTCACCTCCACGTTGGAGACTTGCTGCTTGGACTTGTAGTAGGCGATAGTATCATCGTTTTCCCAGCTTTTGGCACGCAGCTCTATCAGCTCGAGCAGCTTGAGACGCGTCAGAATGTTCAGCCGTTCGTCCTGCGAAGCGTTGCGGAACACCACAAAGGCCCGATCTAGGGTATCCTTGGACACCGCCTCCAGCTGCGGTCCGTGAACGCGTAGATTGTGTAGCAGCAGCGTGATTGATTCCGGTGTGGTATTGTATGACTGCAGGCCCACGGTGACGTTGTCAATCAACTGGATAAGCTCCTCAATCACCAGATAGCTGTTCTTCAGCGAGGCACGCGACTGTGTCTTCAGTGGGCGCGGCGCCTCAATGTTTTTCACAGCGCGTCCCAGATGTGTGTGGGCCATTTTTGCAATGGGCTTGCTACGCTGCTTCGTCCGGTTCGATGATGTTTAGAGTTGTTTTAGTTGCCTCTTGTCCTGTACTGGCTATCGTTGATGTTGTCGTCGTCGTTGAGAGTAGTTGATGTCTGGTTAGGGTTACTAGTTCGTTCGTTTAAAATGTTGTTGCAAGAATTTGATGAAAAAGAAATCGTAGAAGCGTTTTTTCCGCACCTCCCCCTGGAAAGATAAAGAAGTTGGAAAGATTACTCGAGGGCCAGACTATCGTATTATTGCATAAATAGTGATTTAAGTTAACCCTCCAAGGCGTGGGCGTACTTTTATTCAAATTACTTAAAAAATATTCTTGATATCCTGTTTAAAACACGAATGAGGAATATTTGTTTAGGATGATTCAATACAATATTTTTGGGATATTGGTATCTCGTTGTTGACATCCTAAACATAGATTTTTATCCCGAAAACTTTGAAAACTCAATTTTCTGAAACATCATTTTTTGACCCAAAAACCACACAACACTGGAATCTTGAATACTGCGACGCAATGTTTCTTGGGGTTATATCTTTGTAGCCTTAATATAAGATGTGCACGTTTGATAAGCGGGTTTATCTGATAACACCTCCGGGCTCCGAAGATTTATCTATATGCATAGTTTAAAGGTGGGGGGACTTAACCCATTAGCGCCTGCTGCCGCTTTGGCTGAATCACTTGGCCGCCACTCGAACCCCACAATCGTTAGCGATAATTGCGAGCAGAATTCCAAAACAAAATAAAGTAGAAGAAAATAAATAATGAATGAAAATTGTTTGCATAAATGGGAACAGCAACCGGACGGCCATTTGTGGGACTGTTTCGAAGGCTATTGTTGTTGCTGCGACGTCTACTGCTGCTGGTGTTGTTGCTTTTGTTTCGGCCAGACTTTCTCGCTCCAAACAGATTTTTTTTAAATATCACTTACACTGACAACAACAACTACAACAAGAACAGAAATATTACAAATATCTGAATTAGTCCGCGGGAGGGAGCCCAGAGCGGGCGGGACGGCTAAAGAGAGAAGAGAGCGATCATGCTCACTTATTCCTATTGAATCATATGTCGAGAATAGCAACAACAAGACAGGCCTGGCCTCTGCCGACGTTGCTGCGAGCAGCGCAGTTAGCTCCATTTTGGGCGGAGGGCCACGATAAAGCAGTTAAAAATCGCGAAAGCCTTTAATTGGTTGGCCCAGAAAGGTAAATCCGTTGCGGCCACGGCTCCGGCTCTCTTCGAAATTGAATAATAATACCACTGCCACTATGGGGCGCATCCGTCAGAAACTACGCGTTTCGCTGCGCCGTTACACTCTCCCACTCACGCGTATTTTCAATTTTCCATAGACTAGTAATCAAATGTTACTATCCAAGCACAGCCGATGCCGAGCGCGACAATTAGAGGCAATTTGGGGTTGTAATTTAAGTCAAAGAAATAAACTACGAAAGCTTACCAATAAAATTTAGTTGATATCAATATATCGATATTTTTTTCTAAAGATGGTCTATTTTTACATCGAAAGTTTTTGATTGCTCGATAACTGAGCGATTCCGATTTTTTTATTTACCAATTTTCGATATTTTATGCCAAGAGGAATAACAACACTGGTGGTGGGCTGAGTTGCCTGAATCTGAATAATCGGTTCCCTTCAGACGACTGATGCCCGAAGAACCTCTTATGCCACCATTCTCCTACACCGTTCTCACTAGGCTTGCAGAAGACTGGCAACGCCGGCTCAAGACTTAATTTGGCAGCACCACAAAAGGGATGGTTTTAGAGTGCCCAGCTACCAGAAAGCCGAAAATACTACTTTTATAGACAATTTTTAGCATTATAAGAGACAACGCATACGGGCACATTGGGCAACAAAAAAGAAAATATTGGAAAAAGTAATACAGTCAAAATAAAGTAGATTAATTTCATAACCTCCCCGACTCTCGGGTCTTGTCTAAAAATGTCGGATAACGAGGAAGTGGACGCGGCGTCGCCGGAGCCTGCAGGCACCAACGCCGAGTCCGTCACAAAGCCACTGGAAATGTCTTTCGCGGATTGGAAGAAGTGCAAGGAAGCCCTTGTCAAACCGGAATCAAAATTCGGCGGACAACAGCGCGGCAATAGCAACAACAATAACAACAATAGTAACAATAATAGCAGAAACAACAATGGAGGACGTAAACAATGGTCGCAAAACAACGACAACAGAGGCTTCCAAGGAGGCGGCGGACCATGGAACCAAAACAGAAACGACTTTCCCCCGCTAAGCAGACCCCCGCCACTGCCCATGCAGCTGATGAACATGGGCATGGGCTTCGGCGGAAATTTTGGCGGAAACTTCGGCCCGGGTCCGGGGCCCTGCGGTCCGGGCGGACCAATGAGACCTTGCGGTCCGATGGGCCCCATGGGGCCTTGCGGTCCAATGGGTCCTGGTGGTCCAATGGGTCCTGGTGGTCCAATGGGACCTGGTGGTCCAATGGGCGGACCGGGACCGCGACGCAATCAAAATCATCGTCCTCTGCAGCCGCCCCCCTTTTGGGAAGACATGATGTCGCCCAGTCACGGTCCGCCGCCCATCCAGCCGCCGATGCCGAAGTGCCCGAGCCTGTGGAATCTAGTGCCCAAGGAGCGAGGACCGCAGCGACAAAATCGCAGCAACCAGCAGCAGCAGCAACCAAACAAAAAGTTCAAACCCAACAACAACAACAACCGCGGCAATAATAACAATTCTAAAGATTCCAAGCTGATGCCACCGCCACCTCCACCTGCGTCGTCAAGCGAAGACACCAACAACTCTCAGTCAAATGGAGGAGCTCAGCCTTCGAAGAAGCCCAAGCGCAGTGGCGCCTTTATACAAGTAAATGGACAGTGGGTTCAAAAGCCAGAGGCTCCACCACCCCTGGAAGATGCGCCGCCTGGTACAAAGGAGGAACGCCAGCGGCAGTGGAAAGAGTATCGGCAGGCAATGAAGCCGTTCAAGAACCGTGAATTTCACAACTGGAAGCGGACGGTGCAGCGCCTGGGCAAGCTGCCGCGCGACCAACTGGACGAACAGCAGCTGGAGAGGTTGCAAAAGGCCGAGGAGTACATAGGCGCCCACAAGGCGATGCTGACGGTGAAGCATGCAGAGCGCTGGGTGCAGCAGGACAAGGATGAAACCGGGCAGGTGTTCGTACGCAAGTCAGCCAACATTGGAAATTGGGACAAGCCTAATAGTTCTGACCAGAAAAACCAACAGATGCAGAACTTTTTTGGTCCTGGGCGAGCCATAAAGGGTGGCGTCGGCGGCAGCGTCGTGGACGGATGCACTTTGAGCCAGCTGGTGACGCAACCACCGCCACCGCCCCCGCCGGACGTGCCACCTCCGGCTCAGTGGTCCTCTGCGGGAACAGCCAACACGGGCTCCAACTCAAATCCCTCTTACTACAGTCACTACAGCAACAATTTCGTCAAGGGTGGCACCATGCTGCCGTCCTAGGACTCTTTACAAGTCTAACCCCAGACGTGGGCTTTCACCTGTGTTTTTTTTAATCACATGGAACCTCCAACGAATTGACACCCGGAAGACAGATACACAGTCTCCGACCGTTTCTTACTCCTTCTGAACCGACGGGAATCGGTATTTGTATTCAGCTGAAGATAAAATGTAACAAAATCAACATACTACTTAAGACTATTTCTTGGGTTTACGGCTGCGTCTGGGCTGCGTTTCGTCGAGGGGCGGTAGTCCCAGGAGCTGACGACGCTCGCGCTTTCCCCTCAGAATAGCCTCCTTGAAGAGGTCACAGTACAGCTCCACAGCTGCCGGAGAGTCATCGTTACCGGGCACTGGATACGTGATTAAGTTCGGGTTACAATTACTGTCCACAATTCCGATTGTGGGAATGGCCATCTTGGCAGCATCCCGCACCGCCGTGTGCTGGGCCATCACGTTGTTCTGCGTGTTCAGGAAGATGCAGAGATCGGGCAGCCGGGTAACGGCATCGAACTGGACATTGGCATTGGTAAAGATGCCGCCGCGCCAGAACCGTGTGTGTGAGAACTCGCCCGCCTCCTGCGCCTTCTGCTCCACAAGATGGGCGTTCAGGGCGTTGCGATTGAAGAAGAGAATGATGCCATCCCGGAAGGCGATGTGGGCGGCAAAGTTCAAGGCATCCCGCAGGTGGGATGCCGTCTTGTCCAAATCAAAGATCAAGTGTCCCAGTCGGCTGCCAAAGAGGTATGGACGCATGCGATCGTCCAGGGAGCCCTCCTTGTGGCCATAGTGCACACGGGCATTGAAGAGGTCGCGTACAGAGAACAAGTTGTGGACCTGGAAGTAGTCCGGTTGCTTCAGAATCCGCTGCTCGATCGCTGCTATGTCCTCTGGTTCCGTTTGCTCCGGCTGTGTGCTCTGCAAGCGACGCGGCAGGCCGCAGAGTTGGCCAAAGCGGGGCACTGTCAAGAGCCAATATTTTTAAAACGCTTTTATTGCAGTTTTTATTGATTACTTACGGTTTCCAAGCGATTTTCTCAACATTTTGGAGCGGCTCGTGTTTTCATAACCTTTCTTCTTCTTCTTCCTTCTTGGGGGATAAATAACAGCTGGAAGGTAGTGCTGTAAAACGAAGTGCTTGAATTTAATAAAAGCTGTTTGGTGAGCGGATTATCTCAAGTTTGTAGTAGTAAAATATCAATATAAATAATATATGAGTTAGTAATAAAATAAACATAGTCTTACTATTTTAAAATAAAAATAGTTCCCGTGGTTTGTGGAATACCCCTCGTAACCTTCATCATCTGTTCTTGGCACAGTGTTGGACTCAGCTGTTTTTTTTTTATTCACCGATTGAATTGTAAACTTTGATTTTTTGCGAGGTATTTGCAATGTTTCACGGACTGAAATAGCCCAAAACCAGCGGAAATGGAAGTTGAGCAGTCGTCAATCAGATCGGACTCCACATGCGAGTTCTTGGACGCCGAAGGTGACCCGGAAGCAACCGATCCGGAAGCGAACCTCTATCAGGAGGCGGATCATGACGACCCAGAGGCTGAGCAGCAGCAGAACCATAGTATTATCTCCGAGCTCAGGGATGGTTTGGGAAGGGGCGACGGCAGCACCGCCCTCAGTCCTGAGCCCGGAGGACAAGCTAAGGGACTGGCTGCCTCCGTGGAGTCTCTGGCGCTGAGCACTTCCACGAGCGCCAAGACCGAGGATTCCAGCAGCGCCTTGGAGGAGGAGTATGACTATCAGCATGACAGCCTGTGGCGGGGCCAAAAGAAGCACATATTTATACTCAGCGAGGCGGGCAAGCCGATCTTTTCGCTGCACGGCAACGAGGACAAGCTGGCCACCCTCTTCGGAGTAATCCAGGCGCTAGTGAGCTTCGTGCAACTGGGTCAGGATGCCATAACGTCGATACATGCGGCTGGCATTAAGTTCGCCTTCATGCAGCGCAGCTCGCTCATCCTGGTAGCCGCCAGCAGGAGCAACATGAGCGTGCAGCAGTTGCAACTGCAACTGGGGTGAGTCATCTTGGTTACCGAAAAGTGATTCCAACTAAATGGGTGGTTGTGCTATTCTAGGGATGTCTACAATCAAATACTGTCCATACTGACGTACTCACACATGACGAAGATCTATGAGAAGCGGAAGAACTTTGATTTGAGGAGATTACTTTCCGGCAGCGAACGCTTGTTCTACAATCTGCTGGCCAATGACAGCAGTAGTCCCAAGGGTAGGATATCCAATAAACCAAGTTTATTATAAATATCTAATATTACTACTTATCTTCCTAGTGTCCAACAACATCTTCACGTTCCTGACAAATTCTATACGCGTCTTCCCTCTGTCCACAACGATACGATCGCAGATCACCAGCGCCATTCAGAGCAATTGCGCGAAGATCAAGAATCTGGTCTTTGCCGTGCTGATAGCCAATAACAAATTGATAGCTCTGGTTCGCATGAAGAAGTACTCGATACATCCGGCTGACTTGAGGCTGATCTTTAATCTAGTGGAGTGCTCAGAGTCGTTCAAGAGCTCGGAGAACTGGTCGCCCATCTGCCTGCCCAAGTTCGATATGAATGGATATCTGCATGCGCATGTCTCCTATCTAGCGGACGACTGCCAGGCATGTTTGCTTCTCTTGTCCGTAGACAGGGATGCCTTCTTCACGCTAGCAGAGGCCAAGGCCAAGATAACGGAAAAGCTAAGGAAAAATCACTGTTTGGAGGCCATCAACGAGGAACTGCAGCAGTCCTTCAATGCGAAATTGTACCAACAGGTTGTGGGCATACCCGAGCTGCGCCACTTCCTGTACAAGCCCAAGACCACGGCTCAACTGCTCTGTCCGATGCTCAGGCATCCATACAAGTCGCTGGAGGAGCTAGAGCGCCTGGAGGCCATCTATTGCGATCTGCTTCACCGCATCCACAACAGCGCCCGGCCGCTGAAGCTCATCTACGAGGTGAAGGAGCGCGAGGTTGTCTTGGCCTGGGCCACGGGCACCCACGAGCTGTATGCCGTCTTTGAACCCGTGGTGGACAAGGCTACCGTAATCAAATATGTGGACAAGCTAATCAAATGGATCGAAAAGGAGTACGAGGTGTACTTTATACGAAACCATGCCACATTCTGATACGTGGGCCGGGCATTTGTTGAGAATTAAGAGATAAGTGACTATTTTTATATATTGTACTCCTGCCAGCGAGACTATTGTTGGGAGTAGATCCAAGACGAAGTAGATGTTGTTGTGTCGCAGTTCTGTGACCGGGTCTATTTAACTGATCCTTGTATACCATAACTACACATGTACATTTGTAATGTAAGCCTCTAAGTAAATTCGAAAATTGATAAAGGATTTGGTTTTATTTGTATTTATTTAATTTGATATTACACGAAATCCCACATCTATTGAAAATATTGGAAAAGATGTATAAAAGTAAGCTACAAATATGTTACAGCAGCTAAAAGGCAACTAATGTGGGTCCTTTAAATATTTATAGCATACTTTAAAGCATATTTGTAAAGAACTTAAAAGACTAAATTAATATTTAACAGCCTTGAGCAAAATTTCAGTTTCGAAAACCCTTGATATCCTTTTAGCTTGGACTCAAACCTCATAAGCTTTCCAAAAGCTGAAATAAGCTAAGCCGGCAACACTGGTGCGCACTCGCATCGGCTAGGACGAGGGCTGTCGGATATTAAAAAAAATATCGTAGATGATTTCATTTTATCAGAAAAAATAATAATATTTAAAATATCACTCAATTATATAAATATATTAAATATCTTTTAAATTTTAAGCTTAAAAATCTAGCTTAACTACCATCGATTGTGGACGCGGCATTACTTCTGACAGCTAACAACCTATGTAAGATTCAGAATTCCTCATTTTATTTACCGATTCGGCGAAATTGGACCTTATTTCATGAATTAATTAATTAAATAATAAATAAATGAATACCATTCCTTTTTGAATTCATTTATATAAAGAAAGAAAAACTATCGATAAATTATCAACAATCCTAGCAAGGACTACAAGAATTCGGGTACAATTGAGTACAGGACACAAACGCGAACGCACACGCTTCGATTGTGGGCGCTGCCACCGGAAACCAAGTTGAACCCAGTGCCTCTAACTAACCAACAAAAAAAGAAAATCAAATTCACATTGCCCACGAGGAGTATGTGAAATAAAGTTTAAATTTATAAATGAATGGTGAAATAACAGCATGCAAAAAAAGAAAGAAAGTTCCGTCGGCTATATCCTTCGCGAAAGGGGACAGTTTTTTTCTTTCAACATGCGCCACGCATTTTTTGGGTGTTAAATGCTCGTGTATCTGTCGGTTTTTGCGCGCTTAGCTTTGCGGCGGCATTAATACACACGCACGCAACACACACATAGAGTCGGAAATATCCTGCGCAAGTGTGTGTATGTGTTTGCGAGCGACGCCGCTCCGTTAGTTTTGCGCGCGTGTTAGTCTGCCTGCCTTGCCCGCCCGCTTTTAGTGTGCAAATCGTTTAATTTATGGCCAAAATATATTTATTTTTTTGTTTTATATACGCATTTCTCGTGCATTCCCCGCTTCTGCTTCGTTTTCCGTTTCGTTTCGTTTCTCGCTTCGTTTTCGATTCCTTCTCGTTAATTTGTCGTTCGCTTTTCGTGGCAAATTCGTGCTCCTGAATTATCAACAGCAGCGCCAACACCAACAACAGCAGCGGCAGCAGCAGCAAGGAGTTCCAAGTTTCACCTTTTACACATACAAACAGCCTCGTACACACACACACACATGCACACACATTCGAGGCCACAGGATGTCTTTTTGTGTATCCTAGAGTTATTTTGAAAGCAGCGCGTGTAGAAAAAGAAGGAATAAAAAAGCAGGAGCAGAGCAGCAACAAAATAAGGATAAGCGAAGAGGGAGGGAGAGAGCGAGGAGAAGAGACAGGGACAGGGACAGGGTAGGAGTAGGACCAGGAGCAATAGTAGCTGCATGCCAAGGATCCTGTTTAATGTCGAGAAACTTTCGGCGCCTCGCTTTTTTTATGACTCCTCGGCCCTCGCTTCACTTTTTTCTACTTTAATAAACTTTTCCTTTTTTTTTCTTCTTGGGAGTGCAACGAAATCAGTGTGGAAATTGTCGTAATTGGAAAAATCTGCTAAGGGAAATGGGTTCTATTTTTTGTGCAGAAAACTTTCTGAAGGAATAAAGAAGTTAGGCTAGGGTAGAGTACATTAATTTTAATTAAATTATAATTTAATTTGGGAGTAAGGCTATCTATTTTTTGTTAACTATTAAAAAGATAATTTTATGCAGAGAAATATAAGCTTTAAAGTTCTTAAGAAGCTGGGAAACAATTTTTTTATTTTAGTTTATAAATCTATAGACTAATTATATGTTCTAGAGAATATATTAGGCAGGAGTTATATACATCTGGATCTTTAGAAAAGTATATTATATGGAAATAAATAAATAAAAAATTTATTTATGGTCCTAAGGTTAAAAAATGGAAAAAAAAAAAAGAATTTTATCAGAATTCAAGAATAGCATTGCCTCATTCTGTCAAATCACATGAAAATCAGCCCAAAGGAATGGTATAAACGCCTTATAATTTATTTTGGAGCCTTACAATTTTTCTTTCCAATTAAAGTATGATTTTTATGTACTTTTAAATTCAGAAAGATTTCTGCGGTATCACTGACTAAGTAAATTTTCATTTATTTCTATATCCTGTTAAAAGGTCAGGAACTCATTGATTTTTTTTCTCAAGAAGTTTCAATTTTTAACTCTAGAAGAAATCCTTAAACTTTTGATTGCATACTTTGTGGAGCTGGCAAGCAGTAAAACGAGTTCTAGATATTGATTGCTTGATTTAACCGCCAAAACGTGCAACATAAAAATATTATTATTTATTTCTGTCGGCACTAGAGGGTTTCTAGCGCAAATCCTCATATTTATGGTTTTATATTCGAAAGCCATCTGGCGAAATCCTCGTGTGTGAGTACAACAAAAAATGTATAGTGCCCAGGATTTATGCATACATATGTGTGTGTGTGTGTGTGTCGGGAGTGTAACATTTTATTTATTTTTATTTCAATTAAGCTGCGTAACTACGAAAACGAAAGAAAATTCAATTTCAATAAAATCAATGGAGAAAAATCAACAAATGAAAATATCAAAAGAATGTGGAGCATAATTTAATTTAAACCGACAAACAACTAGCGATACGAGAACCCTCAAAACCCGCGCTCAAAACCAAACTGCAACCAAACCAACAAACCCAGTTAAAAGCGAGACAAAATCAACAACATTTTTTGGAATTAATTTTATTTGATGCGCGCGCTCATAAAAATTTACATAGTAGCAACGGAACACAAAAAATAAATACACCCAGACACGAGCCAGAGCGACAAAAGTGAATTGGTTAACCATGGAAAGGGCGTAACTGGCAACTGCTGACCCAGGCCATATAGCTTTAGGTTAGTATATCGTCGCTGTCTTACTGACTTCAGTCTGTGGACTATGCGGACTCCCGGACTCCGGACTCCGGATTCAGGACTCCCTGGCAAAGGGGCGCTCAAATCGTATGCCCTTGCCGCCTTGCCTTTCTGAGTTCGCTTAATGTTTTCTCATTTTATTTCGAGCCTCTCTTTTGTATCCCTTAGTTGAGCTTTTCGAAGGGGGTATGTCCTGTTTAATAACTTGTGAATCTAAGCATGAATGTCACAGGATTTTCAGTTTATTTTAACTTCAAGAATATATTTTTCTTTGAAATTCTTTCGAAAATATTCTATACATGGGTGCCACAGATATTTTCACTGTAAACAAATCTACAATGATTTCTATAGCAGCCTTAAATATTATTAGCAATTGTATTTTTTACAACACAAAAGGACTCAGACTCAAAATCTCTATAAATATTTTAATAAGATTTATAGTTTTTAAAGATATGTTCAGCAAAACAATAATATTTTGTATAAATTTGGTGTATACATAAATATTAATCTTTTCTCTGCAAGGTTTTCCTTGAATCCTTAGTATTTATTTGAAGAAAAATAGTTAACCAGCTATTTCTTGTTAAAGTTTTTGAAACATTGATAACTATAAAGAAAATACTGGGTATTGTTAAGTCTAAATACCTTCTTCACCGTTTTCTTTTTGCTGCGTTGCGTTGCTCGCCCGTTTTGTTTATCCTTTGGCCCCGATCAAATAGGCATCATTTGCCTGAAGGCATCTCGAAAAAAAGGGAAGGACAAATAAAAAAAAGGTCCGCGACCGCATCCACCGCTCGGCGCCCGCCTTGGCCCTCGCATCCGCTGCCAGATCCACCGCATCCACCTCCACGTCCGCAGCAGTGACAGCAATTTGAGCGACAGTCAGTTGATGACTGTGTTGACAGGAGCGGGGAGCGGGCACGGCTCCAGTCTCCGATACGAAACGAATGCGAAAGGGCAGGCCATCGCCAGTCACATGCCGGAGTCCTCCTTCGCTCACCCCCGTGTCCTGTACGATATTAACCCTATTTTTGTCGTAAATTAATTACGAGACAGCAGATGGAGGCGGGATAGCGGGAGGAAGGAGCTCCGGAGCTCTGGAGAACGGAAATAGGCACGCACAATTTTTATGAAATTTAATATTGAGCGGTCAAAGGGAAACGGAAAAGATAGAAGGTCTTTATGGCTTGTGGATGAAGATATAATCTTAATAGTTTGGGTCCCAAATAGTGTGCTCCAATCCTGGATGTCTTCTTTATCTGGTGGTTAATATGCATCATGGGGTAAGGAGAGTCGTGAAAAGTAAGGGGTTTATGGCTGCTCGAGGACAGTATTTTCTCTAAAAACATTTATTTAATCCTTAAATTATAACTCGAGCTTTTTGAAATATAATATAGGGCTCCTTCTTGATGTGCTAAATTTTTTTATTTATTTTCTGAGACATGCTTTTCCCTTTTAACACAATTAAAGACTCCAACTGTCTTATTATATTTCAATATCATTCCTCTCAATATGAGTTATGTTCCTAAGGTTGGTCTCCATTTATTTTATTTTTTTCCCCTGTTTATTTTCAATTCAGGACTTTCAGGACTAAGTAGTTGGTTTTCTCGCAAGGATACCCGCCCTTCGCCCTGCGCGCTCCCCTAATTCCCGACCATATATCATCGGCTCCTGCGACTTCCGGTTGTCGCTTTTGGCATTTGCCAGTCCCACTGTCTATTTATAGGCGCCGCTCACGCAGACACAACCAAAATACAGCACCAAATACATCTACTTCGTGTCCTTCTCCGCCCACACTGCAAGGAAAATTGAAAAGTAAATTATGTGTATTTTTTTCTGTGTTATATTTCCTCTCCGCCTCGGACTTATGGAGGCTTTTCTATGTGGGGTATGGGCCGGGACCCCTTCTCCACGTGCAATTCCTCAACACACCTCTCACTGCTCGCTTATTTCTTTCACATTTCCTGCCTTATCGTATCCTTACGCAGGATACACAGGTGCGGAAAGGAAAATAGGGTTGTGTTAGGATTTATGAAGAAAAATAATAGGAAGAAAGTGTTGGAATATTTTTTCAACATATTTAACACGAATTTTAAAAGAAAAAACATTCAAGTAAATATAATAATCGAAAATATATTTTTTTAATTATAAAAAGAATTTCTATTCTAGCTAAAATATTTATATTTTCAACATAATACTTACTTTCACAGTGTCTACTATTAGTGGACCGCAACTGTGGCCGTGGAATTGTGGGGAATATTTATTGAATTTTTATTGGATTTCTGTGCCGGGCCATGCTGGCTGCTGTGCGGCGGCATCGTTAGGCGTGGCATAATTCATTATGTTGACTCACCACGCCACACTCCCGCACTGCCACACCTCCCCACTGATGTCCTGTGAGCCTGGCGCCCGCTTTCGTCACCACCCTCCACTAATGACGTGCTGCGTGCCTTGCATATTAATGCATAATGGTGGGCTATATGCATTCCATGCGCCGATCGACTCGATTTGCGATTTAAAGAGACTGCTTTATTTTCTCTTTGTACCTTGCATAAGAGGTCGTATTTAAGGACATGCTGCCTGTGATTAGCACATGGACGAGGCATTATAACGCTGCAAAGATTAAAACAGAGACAGCCAGGCGTTTTATGAGTTTTGAATTAAATTTTACCGAAATTTAGGGATGAATGTCGAACAGGAAAGTCTCGGAAAAAGTCCTAAAATCTGGCAAATTTTTCAAGTTAAATTTTACACCCTAAAAGAGTAAAGTTTATCATTTGCTTTTAAAACATTTAGCATAATTCTAAAAGGATATCAAGTAACTTATTTAAATTTTAAGAAGCGAAAACCAAAGTTATATCCTGTGCAAATATAGAACTCAAGTTTCCTGGTGCTACTTCAGCATAATTTCCCGGAAATTGAATTCACTATGAACTGCTGTAATTGCTGGCCGGCGATCTTCCAGCTCGTTGCTTAACCAAACTAAAGCTATCTGCAACTTGCCGCCTAGGACACATATCAACTCCTCCGACGACACCCGACTCCGGCTCCGTATTTCCATTTCCAACTGGGCCAACTTTTGCCTCTCGGCCAGAGAGAGAGAAAGAACTTTTCCCGCAGCGCAAAACGCAAAAGTTTGCCCAAACATGTCGCCTGGACATGAAGTTGCGGGGATGGAAATGGGCTTTACTTTTTTTTTTTTTTGTCGGGGGATGGAACTGCTGGCTGAACGGAGGATGTTGGAAGTTGGGTAAAATTTTGGCAGGAGCATTTCTAAGCAAAACGTTTAATATTCACGCCTGAGCGCACTTCCAGCGAGAGCTTGGAGAGGGGCGGCATGGAAATGTGTGAACTGTTTGACGCTTATCTATATGCCTCCTCCTTTGACCGAAATTTTATTGCCCGTTTCCAGGCCAAACGCTGGCCCTCACCCACTCACTCACTCCTCCATCCTGTTTTCCGTTTTCTACTCAACTGATTCCGGGCTTCCTAATGTTCCGGTGCTGCTGTTATGCAACGGCACTCTCGCACACTCCGGAGCTGGGAACAATTAGCCACCGCCCACGAATGTCCGGGAAGGATGCCGTGATGCCCGTGATGGGCTAAAGATTATGTTAAGTTCATTACTGGCTCGTATACTACTCGTCATATTAATCATACGCCATGTTGTGCGCACAAGCTGCGCGAATGAAGCCGTCTACCGGTCCCCGTCCGCTGTCCCCGTCGACTAATGCCAAGCATTTAAGGCACTTTAAATGCAATTTCAAATTACTTGTGAAACGGCGCTTGTTTACATACCCGACAACATCCTGCCCCAACCCCAACCCTTTTCCCGGCTCTCAAGTTTGGACCCGACTCGCACTCGGACATGGCCTGCCAGCGCGATTCCTCTTTAGTGTCCATGCTGCGTTCGAGATTTCCATTCTGGCTTGGCTTGCAGCCATGATTCAAGTTTCATGCGGACATTGGTTCTGACCCATCGCCGCCTGCCTCTGATCCACCCAGCCTTAAGTGTGTGGGAGGAGAAGGAGCTCCTCTAAGGGCTGGTCTCGGTTGCTGGCTCGGTTCTCCATTTCACAGTGGTTCAGTTGCTGCTCTTTTATCACAGTACATGATATCCTTATTTATTTGAATAAACTTTACCTAACGTAGGGATAGTCCTTTTCTCATTTTTTAATTAATTTAAAGTATTTTTGCAATGCTAATTGCAAGGCATTTTGTAAAGTTTTGTGGCAGTATAGTTCCTGCATGCCTAAAATGTCATGCAGACAATTATCCGGCATTCTCCGGTATAGGTCCAAATCCTTAGAAATACTAATTGAATTTTGGGTTACCCAAAAAATGTCTCCTATAAAATATAGATTTTGTGAAATATTTACACCTCAGCCTTTTAAATAAATGCCAATCCATAATATCATTGAACTCTTCCTCCTTTACCATTGAGTTTACTGTGTTGCTATTCAAAATATCAATAATCCTATTATAGCGTTTTAGTGAAATGAATTAAGCACGCCATATACATATATATATATTTTTTTTATATTTGTGATAAAGGGTATTGCGCCGTCTAACTTGAATTAGTGGTTAGTGTGAGTGTTAACAAATTCTGTATAAAAGGCGACTTAGTTTTTAGTTCATTTATCACAACTGGACGGACCTGGAAGAGCCTCAAAGGAATCAGCTGTCGAAAAATGGAACTATATAAAGGAACCTTCTACCTTCTGGCGGCCATAATGCTTTCAAACATTGGATTGCTAAATTCAAAATCCTATAAGAAGTGTTGCTTGTCAATGGCTCCTCATTGTTTAATGTGCACTTCTGGGTCAGATCAAGGTTTCTCCTATCATGACGTAGAAAGTGAAAATTAGAAATATTCACCTGCGACTGAAAAATAAACGCCAGCGCAAATAGCATTGAGCTTGGTCTGCAAAAATATGTAATATTTGTAAATTTTGTCAGTACTTTAATCTTTGTATGTACATCGGGAGGAATAGTTCAAAATTATGCGGTGTCCTCAATATTATATAGAAATACCGCCAGCATTCCCAAAAATATCACATTTAATTGTAAAATGTTGATTTTATTTTATAAATATAGGAACAACTTTATATAATTTAAAAATTCGATAAAGCCCTTAATATTATAACAACATATCAACATGTTTTTAGTAAAACGAAACGATATTCTTAAAAATTAAATCGGTTATAAAGGGTATTATGCCGCTTAAAATTAATTAGTCAACCTTGTCAACCAATTCTGTATAAAAGGCGACTTAGTTTTTAGTTAATGGACCGACCTGGAGGAGCATCAAAGGAATCAGCTTACACAAAATGGAACTATATAAAGGAACCTTCTACCTTCTGGCAGCCATAATGCTTTCAAACATTGGATTGCTAAATTCAGAGTCTTATAAGCATTGTTGCTTGTCAACGGCTCCTCATTGTGTAAAGTGCATTTCTGAGTCAGATCCAGGTTTCTCCTATCATTACATAAGTAGAGAAAATTAGAAATATTCACCTGCGACTGAAAAATAAACGCCAGCGCAAATAGCATTGAGCTTGGTCTGCAAAAATATGTAATATTTGTAAATTTTGTCAGTACTTTAATCTTTGTATGTACATCGGGGGGAATAGTTCAAAATTATGCGGTGTCCTCAATATTATATAGAAATACCGCCAGCATTCCCAAAAATATCACATTTAATTGTAAAATGTTGATTTTATTTTATAAATATAGGAACAACTTTATATAATTTAAAAATTCGATAAAGCCCTTTCGTTTTAGTAAAACGAAACGATATTCTTAAAAATTAAATCGCTTATAAAGGGTATTATGCCGCTTGAAATTAATTAGTCAACCTTGTCAACCAATTCTGTATAAAAGGCGACTTAGTTTTTAGTTAATGGACCGACCTGGAGGAGCATCAAAGGAATCAGCTTACACAAAATGGAACTATATAAAGGAACCTTCTACCTTCTGGCAGCCATAATGCTTTCAAACATTGGATTGCTAAATGCAGAAGAATCGAAACTAAAATATATCCCACGTTTTCCAAAAAATTCCACCACAGCATAAAGAATTAAATAAAAAATAAATAAATGCTTTAAGCTGAATCCTCATCATTATTGCTTTATTGTGAATTCGTTCGACATTTAAATTTAGTCAGTACAGGAAATTTTTCGAAATTGCCCTTAATATCATAACAAAATATCGTTACATTTACATTGGTTAAGCAAATAAGGCTATTCTGAAATTAAATCTGTGATAAAGGGTATTATGCCGTCTAAATTGAATTAGTCAAGTTTGTCAACAAATTCTGTATAAAAGGCGACTTAGTTTTTAGTTAATTTATCACAACTGGACCTGGAGGCGCATCAAAGGAATCAGCTGACGAAAAATGGAAATTTTCAAAGGAACCTTCTGCCTTTTGGCTGCTACATTGCTTTCAATGGTTGCAGAGCCAAGTAATAGTTATCCTAATTGTAAAATTTGCCTGAAGTAGTCAGATTAACGTTCCTCCTACCATGACTTAGATCGTGGAAATTAGAAATATTTATATATATATAGTCCTCAATATCATATAGAAATGTCGACAATTTTTCTCAAATATATTACATTTAATGTTTAAATGTTGATTTTATTTTAAAACTATACTAAGAATTATATTTAATAATTTTTGTATGCTATTTCCAAAATAATAAGTCGATGATAGTACATGGGAATCCTTCGAAATTATCGCAGAAAAGATACATTGTTTGCTTTACTTTATATACATTAGCCAGAATATCGACTTGATGCACCTTTCTTACAATTTTAAAATTTATAAGTATATGCATTGTTTTTTGCATCTATAATCACATTACAGCGATTTAGCGAAACAAATTACACAATTTTTAAATGGTTCAATCTGTGATGAATGCCGTCGAAAATGAATTAGTCAACGTTGTTTAAATTTTAAAAATTGAAAAGTCGGCTTGTTTTCATCTTATAGCAGTTAATATTGATCAAGTTTTGTTTTTCTCTTTGTTACAAATTGAAGTTTTCTCTACCTGAGCGATCAACCCGCTTGAAGCCATCAATATTAGTTGTTTAGTCTATGCAGTTTTTCTTTTATTGGCGCCAAAAAGTTGACCGTCCTGGCCTCGTTTTCTTTCTTTTTTACTTTTTGTACTCACTGTGCCGGAGAAGCAGAACAGTGCCCATCTTGGGCCCGACGAACCATCAACGGAAGTGCTCGTCGCCATTTTTAGTGCACTTCTTGAAAGTGCGCACATTTCCGCTTGGCATCAATGATTCGGTTCGGGATAGACTCGGAGTCACTCGCCGTCACGAACACTTTTCCATCCAGTATTTCCTCCCGACTTACCACCCACCTTCTGGCCATTTCTCCTCGCCTTTATGTCCTGTCTCACTCGGCTCTGTTTTGGCTTTACTTTGGCTGCTGATTTTAATTTTGGTAAAAGTTGTCACATTTGATTTTTGGCAATTGTTCGTTCTTTCGGTTTTATGTGCGCGCTAGTCTCCGCTTTATTCTGTTTTCCTTTTTTTTATGGCGCTTTTTATGTGGTGCCATGCCTTGTCGCTGTTGCTGTGGACGGACCACGGCAGTTAGCCTTATGGTCCAGGCCGCCAGACTCATTCGGGGGATGGAATGAGGTGATGCCTGTTGCTCTGGATGTTTCTTTAAACAATGGCCGGGGATTAGAGAAGTGCTAGAAAAGTTTGGCAAAAGTCTAAGGAATCATTAAAGGAGAAAGACCGAACCAGAGAGAAGAAGAAACTAATTAGTCTGGCATCGTAAGTTATGTGTTGGTATTGCTTGGATTTAATTTAGATTTGGCAGAGGTCAGGAATAGCCTTTCATTAGGAGGGAAAATCAACAATTCTGGGGATTATATTATTCGAAAGAAATGGGTTTGAGTGTTAAAATCGTGAAATAGTTCAGGAGAGCTAAAATAGGGATTATATTATAACAATATATTTAAAATACAATAAAATAAAATATAATCTTCTGTAAAACTTTGTGTCCGTTTAATAGCAATATAAATACAGATCAAATACATCTTGAAAACCTTTTAATATTTAAAAGAATACATGTTTGATATATTTAAAAACCACAAAGTATATTTAAAATATTCTAAAAGGTCACCCTAAATAAACAAACTTAAATTAAAAGTTGAACTTCACACCTTTCGGGGCCAGCGGAAAACAAAGCCACATTTGATTATCGCTCTATAAATCAGGCATTCGCCTTTGGGCCAATCTTCCAAAGGCTGCCAATATTGTTATTAAATTATTTTCACACATGACCAAAGGCAGAATATACAAACCACTCGCTCGTACTAAATTTCCTTTGTCACACAATCTGCGAATTTAATCTTGACAAGCAAACTAAGGCTCGTTTGCCCTGCACTTAAAATTAAGCAAATTTGTTTACTCACACTCACCTCGATGGCAATCCGTGCCATTGATATCGGGGGTCATCGAGTCCTCCATTGTCCTGCATAATAGCCAAGTATCGGATAAAGAGAAAGAGAGAGAGAGAGAGTTATTTATGTCCTGGCATATCTTATGCAATTAAATATGGCCTTAAGTCTTGGGGCCCTGAAACCGCCATTGCCATGGTTGTCAGCCTCAAATGACAACAGCTGAGAGTGTCGGGGGAAAGTGGAAAATGCGAAAAAGGACTTTCGCCCGTGATTCGTTTTCCTCCAACCACGGTTTTCCATGTTCCGTTGCCGCTTGACTGCACTTTAGATACACATATTGGATGCATGTTGTACACAGAGCTTCGCTACGCCCGGAACACTGGCCAGCCGGGCTGGAGCCCCCCCCGCAGGTTGGATCTGGCGAGGGACAGGACATTGCACAAGTGGAATAAATCGAAATAAAATCAAGTGAAATTTGAACTTTTGTGTGTTACAGAAAGGAGAGGCGAGGAGGCGGCAGGGCGAGGCGAAAATGGAAAAAGCGTTGTTTGTAAATAGCAATCGAAACATCAATCGGAGCGTCATTTTTTTCACGCTCTTTCAAGCGAAATAAACAGGAAAATGTGGCCAAAAATTTGTTGACAGTCTAAGGACAGTGGAGAGGATCTTGAGAAATTGTAGGATTTAAGAAATAGACAAGAGTTTGTAATAAATTAAATTGTGATATGTTAAACATTATATAAAAAATGTAATAAAATGTGATCAAATAATAATAAAATGTGGCAAAGATTAGACTCAAAATTAATATGCGCTTAAATTCTGTTTACATTAGGAGATAAAAGGCAGAGAAATTTACTAAAAAAATATATAAATAAATAATTTTACATATGCTTTTCTTTGTTTTAAATTTCTGTTTATATTAAGTATTCAACTCTCTCTAAAAACCTACTCTCTGCACAGTTTTAATTTAATTATAAAAATATACAGCCAGAAAGACCCACTTAGTCACTTAGTTTTTTTTTAAATTTTTTGCTATAATTTTTATATACCACATTTTTCTAGAAGCCACTGTATAATACCCTCTTCCCTGCCTCCTTTGAGCCTTTCCTGCTGAGGCCGCCAACAACAAAGCTAATAAAAAGCTATGACCTCGAAAAGTTCAATTTTTTTTTGTTGCTGTATATAAACGTTGAGTGTGCTTGACAATTTTTCACTTCAAGCAACAAATTATGCCGTAGCATAACATTAGGCGCACCCACACAAAGAGAGAGGGAGAAAACCTTCGACATTTTGAAGTGAACCTTAGCCGGAAAAGCCTGGCTCGGCATTGCCTATTTTTCACCCCCAGAAGCCCCCCCTGTCGTCGCGACCATCCACCCACTTTCCTTTTCCGCTTTTCCGTGCGTGCCAAGCGGACTCGGCAGCGACTTTATCTAAAAGCGCACTTAGCCCAAGTAGGCCAAGTAGATTACGGCCCAAGAGCCGCTTGTCTCTATAAAGGCGTATACTTGTGTTTCCATATAAATATAAGACGCCGCCCGCACATCCGCTCAGAGGGATGGATGATGAATAATCGTTATTTGAAAATAAAAACAGAAACAACAACGAAAAAGAGGAAAGAGCCGCAAACATATGGTTATTTTTACTAATTTTGGGTGAAATTTATTATTAGACAGATGACAAGATGAAATTGGCTGGAAGGAATGTGTAGTGACAAGTTGCCTAAACTTATTTTCATTATATAAGGTGGGTTTTCTCTTAACAATTATCCAAAAAAAAAAAACCTAGCAGCAAACTCCTAGATAGGAAATCTATTTAAAAAGCCCCGACATGGTCCCGCTTTTAATGATATAAACACTGGCAGCACTTGAGTAAATTGCGCATGTAAACAGGCTCCCCCGAAAAATAGGCAAAAATAAGGAGCTCAAGGAAAAACTGGGCCATGCCAAAGAACAACAAAGTGCGGCGCCAGACCCTGAAAAGTGATTAAAATGATTGTTGTACAACAATGTCCGCGTCCTTGTAAGGGTTTTGCAGCCACCCAACCCTACCTCCCTGCCAAAAAATACAACAGCAGAAAACAAAAAATAGAGCAGCCATTACAGTGCTGTCTCTTCCTTTTTCGCTGTGTTTTATTCCACCCCCTTCATTATACAGTGCTAGCTGGCGAAATTAGAATTTGCATATAATTTAATTTGAATTGGAATTAAGGGAATGTGTATTTAATGAACTCGACAGGAAGGTTGGCCAGGAAATGACAAAGGAAACTAGGCACAAGTTAAGACTGGGGCTTGGCAATGAGATTTTTTATAGATTTTTACAAGGAATATATTAATAAAATGATTTAAGCAAACTCTTTTCAGATACTACTATTTTAAGATTTTAAATAAATTAGAAGGTAAACCTTTTAAATGAGATTTCTAAAAGTTGAATGGTACCTTCAAAGAGACTTAAGTTTACCTAAAGTTTTTATTATGAGCAACTATCTAAGCAATGGCATCATTAACCCACAAAGACTTCAAAGAACCCCAGATTTTAGAGCATCCACCGTACTTATGGTGCAAACTGTATCTGTATAAATATGCGCAAGAATATGTCTAGGAGGAAGCCTAATTGGAAAAGTGTTTTGGGACTGGCACTCGAAGCTTTTAGCCGAAAATGTCCCGACAAAGGCACAAGGGAAAGCGATTTTCAGCGATGTTGTCTAATTTGTTGGCTTTTCGTTGCGGAGGAAAGGTCCTTTTTTTTGTGGAAGGCACTTTGTGGGTGGCTTTGGGTGCGCAGCTGCTTGAGCTGCTTGGTTTAAGCGGAGCGCAAAGGACAATGGAATGCTGCGAGACCGGCGAACAATTTGTCCTCGAGCCTGTCAGCGGCACTCCTTATTATTGTGCCGCTCTCTCTCTCTCTCCCTGTCCCCCTCTCTTTCTTCTGCAATTGCTTTTGCTTGTTGCTCTCTCATTGTTTAATTGTTAACCATTTGGTGTATGCGAGTGTGTCCGTGCTTTGTTGCATTGTTTGATTGTTTCACGCCCGGGCTTTGTCTCTCTTTCAGCGTGTGTGTGTGCGAAATAACATTTGTCTAATGAAAGCGCTCTTGCCTCTTGTCCCTGCCACTCACACATGCCCCTCCTGTCTCGTCCTGCCGCCAGGACCTTGCTATTTTTAGCTCATTATGTTGCCACGGGGCCAGAAGACATTACTTTCGATGTCGGGACACGCCTCAGGATCCATCTTCTTTTCCCATTGATGAACTGACAACCGCACAGTGCGAGTGTGCGTGTGTGTGCCTTTGTGTGTGTGCATCCTGAAAGTCTATGCTTATTCCAGCACACTTCCATTGTTTCATATTGTAATCCACTTTAGTTGGCCAAAAGTCCTTAATTTCATTTTCAGCTCTTATCGGTTTCATAATGCTTGTGCCTTTCATGGAAAATAAATAATGGAATAATTTTCAATACCATGAGGGGATTTAATTAAATAGATTTTAAGAAATTCTCAGCTAGGAAATATAGTTACTTTTATTGTGCCTTGCAAGTTGCCATATACCATGGCGCCCAAGCAAGGACAAATGGTATAGTTATGAGTAACAAGGAAAAACCCACTAGTTTAACAATTGTGGGAATTTTATGCATGAGTCATTCACTAGCCATTGTTATATTCAGTCTTTCGCACTGAATCCAATCTACGAATATGTACTTTATGCTTCACCAAATTCCCACAGAGGATTTCCCAGTAAATTCTAAATTGTGTTTACTCTAAACCAATTTATTTGCATTTGATTTATTAAGTGCACGGATTGCAGATGCATTATTAAATCCTTCAAAGCGTAAATGCATTTATTTTGACACAGCCCACAGCAATAACATGTTTATTGCAGTTTTCCATTAAAATGCAATCCGTTTCCGCCCAGCCATATTTTGCCACAATTTACAAGAGGCAGGAAAAGAGGAACATCAAATATTGGCCGGAAAATATATGAATATTCAACAGTTGGACAAATGACCGAATCTCTTGTAGCTGTTGCTATGTTTGCCCATAAAATTTGCATACTAAAGTTGTCAGAGAGAGAGAGAGATAAATACGGAAAAGCCTGACAGCCACCTCAACAAATTCAATTTGGGGATTGAAATGCTGCCGGTGGGCAAACGAATTGTGATTTGTGATTTTCGGAATTTGCGATTTGTGTTGCATGTATTGTGGCAAAAGTCAAGAAGAGCCTGTGTTCTGTTCTGTTCTGCAAATTGCACCACATGCAACTTTCAGGTGACAGCCAGCTAACTGGCACACGACAAGACAGTTGAACACGACAAGGTGGCAGCTGAATGTACGTACAGCCGAAATCTGGTTAATTGAAATACAGAATGTCCCGAAAGCAGTTGCCAGATACCAGATACCAGATACAGATACACATATCCAGAGGCAGAGATACGCTGGAGATACGTTCTCGCATCCCTACCGCATTAGCTGCAGTTGAGCGAGTGTCAAGGTGAGGCCAGGTGAGCTCAGCCAGGCAGAAAACAGGCAACAACAAGGTAAGGAAAAAAATCAGGAAAAAAAAACTCGGCAATGCCAACACAAGAGCTTAGCACCAGGTATCTGGAAACACTGAAAAAAGAATAGATTTTGGGGATATCAAGTACAATGAGAGAACATTTCACTGGGATATAGAAAAATTCTTCCAAATATTTTACATGGCCTTAAATGAATATTCCTTAAATATTCTCTTAACACTCTACTCTAATTTATTTAATTGCAAATTGCTCTCATTCGTTCAAAGGTAATTAATATACTTTAGTTTTAACTCTTCATTCTCTCATTTGTCATGCTTAATAGCTTAGTAAAATTGCACAATTATAAACACATAATTTAACATTCTGTAAACCATTTTGACAACTCATAATGATGCCATAAAAGCCACCCAATTCCACGACTAAATTACCATAAATGGACATTTGAGAATATTTTTCTCCGTTCATCGGCACAGCATCCGCCAGCCCAGCCTCGGCTACCTTTGGCTGCTCTGGCATTTGGCCAAATCACGTAATCACAACTTGTTTATGGCGCATGTGCCAACTATTGCTGACTTACACCTTCGCTTCCTGCAAAATCTGGCCCCTGCCCTCCGTGAAAATGTGACCCATCGCCATGAAAATTAATTTCAATTAGCGGAAATTGTTTTTACACCTGTTTGCCTTCCAGCGCATTTGTTGCAGTTGTCCAAATCGCTTGGCCAATTTGCGGCCTGTCATCGTCCCATATTGGAGGGTATAAAGTCGAGCATTCACTGTCTCTTCCTCCCTTTGGGCAAATGGCAAATTCATAAATCAAAATTGAAAAAAAAAACACACACACACACACTGCGCGAGCTTGACTACAAAAAAAAATTATAGAACAACGGACGGGGGCGGGGGCGACACTTGAGTGTAGCCAGAGCCACGCCCATTCTCTGGGGATTGAATTGAATGGGATTGAATTGGGATGGGTTGGGAGGACCTCGTAGCTGGCCAGGGAAATTCCTGGTTGTGCAACTGCTCTGCATGTCTGGGAGTGGCGGCCACTGGAGAGTCACGTCTGATCTGAGCTATTTTAAATGGTTTAATTGCAGCCGCAGTCAGCGAGGATTTTGTAGTTTCTTTTTCTCAGATTTACTCTTTAATGGGGTTTTTTAAATGGTTAAATTTCCCTTTAACTTATTTGAAAGAAAAATTACTAGTTTAATTTAGACAAAAACATAATTAAATAGCTTGCCAAAGGCAACCTTTAACCCTTCTTTGAATTGCACTAGAAGTCTGTTCTTAGAAAACATTCCTAGTAATTTAGAATTGTTTAATGTACCGCCTTTAGAGCATTTCCTAGTCTTCTAATTAAATCCATTTAATTTTGTTCAAATGCTATTCCATTCAGCGAACGTCATCTGTTTGTTTGGGCTTCTCAATTAAATTCCAATTGGCGCCGCCATAAAAATTGCCATTTCGCGGTGGCTATACATCAGTGTGGATTTTGATTTTAGTTGGAATTCTATGATTCCCATGGAGTGTGTTTAGTGGCGAGCCTTTAAATTAATGCAATTTGTTTGTTTTTAAACGAAATTCAGACAAAACTTAATTGAACATGAAACTGCAGTCAGGTTAGAAACTATAAAACCGCAAATATTTGCAAACTAATTGAAACTGGCCTTTTGGCAAACGTTTATCGTCAATTTAATTGGATAATCTTTGTAGTGGAAAGTAAATAAAGAGATTTCAAAAATAAACAATAAAGAAAAATGTAGGCCAAAAAAATGTCTAGTGCTAAAGGAATGGAAAATTTTTTATCTTACACAAAATAACTAAATTGTATTCTGTTTATTGCTCTTAATGTGACTTCCAGTTGGTTATTTATAGATTATAAAGTCAACAACGAATTTAATTAAAAGTATGGCCAAGCTGTGTTGTTTTTTGCGTGTTTTTTTCAAAAACTTTTTATATATATTCCGGTTAAGCCGCAGCAGCATAACAAAACAAAACTTTTCTAATTTTCGCAGATGAGCGCGCCACTGTGCCACAATTTCGTTTTACACCTGTCGAAGCTGCCACACCCACGACGAGGAGCAACTTTTTCCAACTCGCCCCAAAAAAACAATAACAACAAAACCAAAAAAACGAGAGCAACATCAGTGATATGGAACAGTGCATAGCAACAAAGTCAAAAAAGGAAACAGACCAGAGCTCAATGCAGCAGCAAACTAGCAATTATCAAAAGAAATGCCACCAAAATCAAACCAGTACTCAGGTAGAGAGCACCTACACAAGCAACAGCGACAGCGAGAGCAGCAGCAGCAGCAGCAGCCACAGAGATCTAGACCACCTGAGAAAGCAACTAGAAAACCAACGAGCAACATTACAAGGTTCCAAAGCAACATTATCAAATTCGAGCAGAAGCAGCAGCAACACTAGAAGGAACAATATTGATAGCAACATACAAAATAACATAAATAGCAGCAACAACTTTAAAAGCAGCCACAGCAGCAGCAGCAACTTAAGCGATCGTAGCAACATTAAGAGCCACATCAGGAAAAGCAATAGCAACAGCAACAGAAGCAGCAGCAACAGAAGCAGCAGCAGCAACACTATTTACAGCTGTAGCAGCAGCAACAGCAGCTACAAAAGCTGCCAAAGCAACACTAGCCACAGTAGCAACACTAGCAGAACCAGCAGCGACATCTCCTTGGGCAACAACAATTGCTGCACACAATTAAACGCACTCTACTCGCTGCTGGTGCTTCTGATAGTCGGCCTTGCCACCGCCCAGGCAGCCTCCAATCCAAATCCCTCACCGTACACCCGCGAGACCAGGCGGGATGCTCTTTTGGCCTATTACAAGCGGGCCCACCTGCCGGCGCCGCCATCGAGCTTGCTGGCCTCCTCCTCCACCTATGGGAGCTCCCAGGAGCGAGAGTATCATTTGCGTGATGCATCCGGGCTCGATTTTGAGGAGCTAACGCCCACCGTCAGTGTGGTGTCCGCCCTGAGTCGAGCGGAGCGGTTGCGTAAGCGCAGCGCCACACCAACCACGCCAGCCACAGTTGCTGCCACAACAGCAGCATCTGGAGTAGCGGGAGCATCATCGAAGTCCAGTGCCAGCGAGGGAGGGAACAGCAGGAAGCCGGAGGAGAAGTGCGAGCCTAGAGTCCTGGAAACGCAGCCAGATGAGCCGGTAAGTGAGCTATATTATGTACAAGATATTTCGGATCATAAAACTCTTACTCATTATTATCTAAATATAATATTTATTAAGTTTTCAATTTAAATTTAAAAAATAAATACAAAGAATTTGGATTTTTAGAAAGGTAGATCAAATTTAGAGCATTTAGAGAGGTCTTTATAAGTTAATAAGGTTTCTTTTAAATTTTTAATAACAAGTTCAAGTTAAAAACACAACTAGATCATCGCAATTTAATCTCCAAATTGCAAATATTCCATAAGTAAAACATAAATTTCCTCAACATTTAGCCAAGTCTTTAAATAGTTTACTCCCGATTATACTTAGACTTGGGAAAGTTTACACAATTTGTTTAGCTTGAGAGCAGCTCCAGAATGCGGCTTCCATAATTTCCATCTTCGAGCAGCAAAGGAAGGCTGAAAACTTTCAGTCACGAGTAGTACTTAGGTTCAAGCAAACTGCATTGGCAAACCGTACAATTTAGTGACTCAAGCTTGCAAGCAATCAAAGGATACCCAGTGGTCTGAGTTCACCTTCGACCGACCGCCTTCATAACTTATGACAGACAGTTGTGGGAACGTGTGCAGCTTGCACATCGCATCGAGCCAAGGCCCAGAGAGACAATTAACGACAATTTACAAAATTGCCAAGCGGGGCAATAATCAATAAAATTGCTGATATAGCAGCCCACATATTGTTCATACAAGGTGCTTCATGCTGACACAAATCTTTGCGCAAAATTGAAATCCCCTGCCGCCCACCTAGCTGATTGTCGTAAAAAATATTACGCATACGCCATGGCTGACGCAAGCAAGAATTTCGAAATGGAAGTTTTACACAAGGAGCGAGAAACACAGAGAAACCACGAGATTTTGGAAAAAGTTGCGGCACATCCTGACAGCTTTTCATGTGTGTGTAGGTGCCGCCTCCTACCTAGTTCGCTTACGTTATGAAGCTGCCGACACTTGTACAAGTTAATTAAGAGATGCTAATGAAGTGAGCAGAGTCTACACACACTGCGCCTTCAACGAACTGATTGAATTAATTTAATTATTTATTTTACTTTTTATCCCCCGTTGCGTTCTTCATAATATTTTAATTGAATTTGCATGACAATCGCACAGCCCAAGGACCTTGAGGCCTCTCAGGCTCATCAGCAGGACTTTCTGCCGTCGTCTGGCTGTCAGTTTGTATTGCCTGCTATTTTTAGCCAACTACGCGAATCGCTTCGTATAAATATTCAACGAGGCGGCGGTGTAAACAGAGTCCGATACATGACGTGCTCGAATCGATTACCCAGCGAATTCCCCTCTGACGCAATCCCGACAGAGTGGCGTAATTAAAGGGCCAACAAGGAGCTGGGAGCTGGGAGCTGGGAGCTGGAGCAGGAGCATAAGCAGGAGCCGAAGCTGGTAAATCCCCGTGAAGCATCCATCCATCGATTTGAATCTCGAGTGTGGTCAAAATAATAATAAGTAAATGTGACAGATGATGCCACGGGATAAGCCATCATCCTGGCTTTTGTATTCTCCCCCTCACTCCCCTTCTCACTCGCTGCTGCTCCTTGCTGAATGCCTGTCGGGCCTTGTCCCTGGCGCTCCTGTTGCTCATGTTGCTGTTGTCACTGTTGTACCTCTTGTTCCCGCTTGCTGTCTTGCGGCAACTTTTGTTACGCTGCCAGCTGGAGTTGGCCTCCTCCTCTTTGTGGCTCCTCCCTCCTTGTTGGTTTCTTTTTTTTTATATGCGTGTCTGCGTGTGCTGTTTTCCTAACAATGTTGAAGCTGCAAAGTTATTAATAATTGTTTTGTATATTCTTATTGTGTGCGATGCTGGACACGCATATTGCGGATTTATGGGGAAAATTTTACCTACTTTAAGAGGCAAATGGAATAAAATTGGTAGAGATTTTAAATCTTTGCATAAAGTAACTGAGAGTATGTTAAGGGAAATTGTATTTCGACAATGGGAACTTTAATGTCGAACTTCTAGACTGATAATATTATTATTAAACCTTAAATTATCTATATAGATATTCTGCAGCATACTTTCAAGCCCCTTTTAATCCTTTTCAAATTCACATTGACTTTTGTAAAATAGATACGCTCAAGTTAGCTACTGCATTTAATTTAATGAACTAACAATTAACTAAACTGCTTAAAATAAATCCCAATTGCATTTAATTTATAACCGTATTAAATTTACTAGTGCAGAAAACATATAACCAATTAGGAATCAAGGCTTAGTGTCCCACAATACATTTTAAACCAATTAATTGCTACATTCGCACTCACATGTGTGTTTTACACCCTAATTTCGTTGACCATTGCTATATTTATTATTTATAGAGCTATAAATTTAAAAAACATTGCCACTCAACAGAATCATTTATGTTAATCCGATAACACAAACACACACACACACACGCAATATACACCCGCAACTGGAAACTTCCGTAGCAATCAGCTTATGTCATTCGCCTTGTCGCTCTGAATAATGTAATGAATGCAGGCGTACAGTGCGGCCTGTCAGTGAAAGGCCCGACGTCTGGCAAGTGCGTGTGTGAGTGTCAACAGCAGTTGAGCCAAAAGGAAAATGCAAAACAAAAAGAAAAGCTCTGGCAAAAGGAAAACAGTGTCTGACATATTTTATTCATTAAGCACAAAGCATAGAAAATAAAAGGAAAAACATGCAAATGACAATGAGGAAGAGCGGGCACTCACCCACACACAAGCAGAAACGCCCAGTTACAGTAACGGCAACAGTTACAGTTACAGTTACGCCATGTAAATATTTTTATGGTCATAAGTAGGAATTTTGTACATGCCAAACGGGAAATGCAGATGGAATTGCGGGGCGGGAGTATGGACATTAAAAAGCCAGTAAAACGCGCTTTACTGATTTCATTTCCCAGCCTCCGCCTCCCTGGCAACAACTATGCCAAGAGCCTACCCTCACCCAGTCAGAGTGTGTGTGTGTGTGTGTATTTGCACAAGTATGCATGTTTTATTGCACACACACTTGGTGTGTGTTTTGTGGCTGCCGCCGCTATTTACAAGTGTTTTCCACATACATTTTTACCCTAACCAGTCGCTCGTTCCTGTGTACGGGTATATAGGCGAGGGCAGACATTTTGGTTGTTTTTTTAAATTAAAAATTTATATAAATATTAAAAAAAAAAACAAAATTAAATTTTAATTTATAAGACAAGAAATGTATTTAAGAAAGGCTGGAAGATTGGGTTTTAAGGTGTTTACCTTTTAGTTAAAGTCAGCTAACTATGCTTCTTATGAGCACAACTATCTCTCACTGAAATATACATATATCCTAGAAAAATATTTTTATTCAAGTTTGGCCACCAATTACCTAAAAATCTGTTATAGACATAGAAGCTTATTCTTTTTAAAATGTAAACATAGACAAATGCTTTCAATAGACTAAAAAGCTGGGCCGTGAAAATGTCAAAATTCAGCCACAATATTTTTCCATATTTAATCAATCCCCTCTCGCCCCAGGGTCACCAGTAAGAAAGAGTATATCGCAGGTTTATGATTATGGCCACACCGCATATATACGAGTGTTTAGCGCACTCCATCATAGCTTTATCTGGGAGTAGGTCGCATAGGAAGGTAGGTCGCCTGGTCGTTCTGTTTCATCTGTACCTTACACTGATTGCTTTCACCTCGATATGTTCATTTGCAAGCGGAGATTTACATACAAATATGCAGAACCTACAAGGGGAGACAGAGATAGAGAGAGGCTCTGAAAAGGCCGCAAACATTTGTGTATCGCTGTTGCCGCTTGTTGGCAATTTATTTACGGCTTCGGTGGCGTATACGCAATGTGGTCGCTCATCATCGGGAGCCCGCTGCTAATGGGAAATATTTGTTTTAAAAAGCCAAAAGGTGCCTGCTGCCAGCTGAACTACATGACTCACCACCCCGCCACCCCAACCCATCGCACACAGAGACAGAGAAGGCTACCCTCTTTTGTTTGCTTTCTGCTGTGGTTACTTTTGTTTCCCAAAGCCATAATGATGTCATCAAAGCTGCTGCCCCCCAGCTGCCTCACTAGCTCTCGATCTCGAGAGCTTCTTGTAACGTGTAAATTATGTACAAACATTTGGTCGGTGGTCTCCGGCGGAGAGCTGAGCAAACTCGGATTAAAAACATTCCCAGTAGCCGGCGAAGGGGACACATTAAATCCTATTATTTCCCAGTCGGAACAAAACTTTCCTTTTGTCGCAAAAACAAAAACAAAATAAAAAGGTGTCGGTCGGAAACGTGTCCTGTGTGCCAGGTGAATAATTAATGTTGGGAGGAAATGTCCTTCCATATAGATGTGCTCAGTGGTCACTTAAATCACAAGCCGGCCGATGCGTATACGTAATTTCTGCTGAATTCACACTGTATTTCACACAAATCTCCATTGAGCCGTTGTCAGTAATTTAAATTATTTATTTATACAACTTTGTTAGTCGGAATTTAGGGGTAATTAATTGGATTCTGAGTTGGGAATTATTTATAATATTGTGAGTCAATTCTAAGGACGTTTTATGAGCGTATACTTAATATTTTTTTATTTAATATATATTATTTTACTGTCACAAATTTCGTTTAAATTTAATTAAAAGCAAAAAAATTTCAATATAATTTATTTTCTTTTTATTTAAACGTTTTTTTATGATGAATTCATTAAAATTTCATGACTGTTTTTCTATGATTTTTCGTATATTTTTTTAGCCTTTAAATTTTCCTGCAATAAATTTCTTATAGCATCGCTGACTTAAATTATTTATTTATGCCTTCCTTGCTGAACATTAATTATGATCTGTTTTTCAATGTTTTTCTTTTTGTTCTTGCAGTTTTACGACTTCACCGACATTGCCGAGGATGCCGCCCGGCAGTTTATTGAATTTTTATCGAATAAATTCCCGAATGCCAATACCCCGATTACCATCGATGAGCCGACACGTGCGGAGGTGAGCCGCCGAGCGAATGGCATCGCCAGCTATGCCCTCAACGAGGACGACAATCTCCTGGCCTTTGCCATTGCCGCGCCCAGCATTCACACAGTGGTCGTTAAATTCAGGGATAACGTTACGGTATGCATTGAATTTGCTAATCATATAGATACATATCATACATTTTAATTCCTGGTACATATTCCATTGTCTTATTTTCAGATACCACCGGATCAGGTGCATAATAAGGCGTATTTGGGCTCCTATTGGCGGGAGTTGGGGTAAGTTTGGGGAGTTTTCTTAATGTAGTTATGTTATTTGGAGAAATAATATATAATTTTCATTGATTTAGGTATGTAAGAAAGATAATAAACATTAAATATTATTTTCTGAGTTAGATTAAATCATTAAGCACAGCTTAAACACTCTCTTAAAATCTCCTGTTCTGAAATCCCTTTTAAAATTCAATATATTTCACAGTCTTTGCTTTCCTTAAGGACTACCTATAGCTTAATTCAAATAGTTTTCATCCTTTTAAATAGTTTTACTTAAACTTGGCAGCTTGCCCATAATGCTTATTGCTTTTTCCCTTTTTACAGTGCGGCCTGGAACAGCACGGATGGAACACAGGAGTGGGGCGCTCCCTTCCGAGACTGCAACCTGTTGACGCGTCGCTGGCTATGGCCATTTCGCATATCCTTCAGTGAGCATAGAATCAAGTGAGTTAAGCCTATAAACTTTATACATATATATACATTTATTTATTTATTATATATTATATTTTATTATTTATTATGTTAATTCCTTTGCAGAATTGTGGCAGCTGCTTTTATAGCCGCCGATGAGGATGTGTGCAACGATGGCCTGGAGGAAGTTTTCGGTCGTCGTCATGGGTAAGTTGTTAACAAAAAACATGTGTTAATAAATAGGTGATAAATGTAACTTTATGGTTTATAATACCTACTTTAATTAAAGCCTTAAAAGTTAATACAGAAAGCAATATTAATAAATACAATAAAAATCACTCATACGCCATGTTAACCATTTGAAAATATATTTTGATTTTAACTTCAGTTGCGATCGAAATACAACCTTTTGCCTGCTCACCGAAAACAAACCCGCTGCCACACGGGATGTGTATACGTGTCTGTGCCGGGAATCCTACTATTTGCCCAACTCCACACTGCAGGGATTCCGTGGCGATATGGTGGAGCTGTCCGAGGGCTATGACAACTACTCGTGCATACCCTGTCCTGGGGGATGCTCGAACTGCGATAACAACGGAGTCTGCCTGACCTATCAGGAGGAGGAGGTGCTCAACATGGACGCCTGCCTGCGCCTGCTGGTGGCCATTGTCCTGGGCGCCTGCATCCTGTGCTGTGTGGTCCTTAGCGTGATTGTGTTCAGGCAAAGGAAGTGCAAGGTAATGTTGATATTTAGTATATTAATAATTAATTTAATAGGGAAATATTTAATGTATTTTTCAGGCCATTGCCTCGGGCATGTGGACTGTGTTGGAGACTATACTGCTGGGCATTGTTTTACTTTATGCATCCGTGAGTTGAACTTGTTATTATTTAGAGAAACTCTTTATTATTTTGATATCCTTTATTTTCTCGACAGGTTGCCGTCCATTTCTTTCCCGCCTCCACGGAACGCTGCCTGCTGGAGCCTTGGCTACGCGAACTGGGCTTCATCACCTGCTACGGCGCCGTCATCCTGAAGCTGTATCGCCATTTGGTGGATTTCCGCACCAGGAAGGCTCATCGCTGGGTGCTGCGGGATGTGGACCTGCTCAAGTATCTGGGAACGATGGTGTTTGCCGTCATCTGCTATATGGCCGCCTTTACGGCCTCCTCGCTGGATCTGCTGGAGAGCGCACAGCTGGAGAGTCTACGGGAGGCGGACACCAACACCTGCCATCCGCTCAAGTGGGAGCTGGTCACGCAGACCAGCGAGATGCTCATCCTATGCTTTGGACTCCATCTGTCCATAGCCAGCCGGAATGCCAATACTCAGTTTCGGGTGGGTTGAGGAGATGTCTGTGGGCGTGTGATATATATTTCATATCAAATCGTCCTTTAACAGGAAAGACAATTTCTGGTGACCGCCTTGACGCTGGAGTTCCTGGTCTCTTCGAGCTTCTACTTCCTGCGCTTCGTCTACCTGCCGGAAATGAGTCCCAGCGCCATTTTGCTGGCTCTGTTCGTTCGCTCCCAGCTGACGAACAGCTTCGCCTTGGGTCTGATATTTGTGCCAAAGTTGTGGTATCAGCACAAGCAGGTAACCCCAAGGCGTTTCACTTGATTTCGGTTATTTTTATTTTTGTTTTCTTTTATTTTTTCTTTAATTCTTTTGTTGTATTATTTTTGAGCTTTGGTTTGGCTAGGATCAAGCTAAGACATATGCTTAGAATGTTGCGGTATCGTAGTCGCTCCCTGTTCACTTGTGTCGTCCAAAGAAAGGATTATATGCAATATATATGCTGTAAATCATTGCCATTCGTCTTCGTCCTGGACAACCGCATTTGGTATTAATTCACATTGATTGAGGAAACGATTTTTGTTAATATAAACTAACTTTAAACTATAAACTAGCGAAAGGGGAAAGCTTTGTTGCTTTTTCCGCAAACAACAACAACAGTTCTTTGATTTCATTTGGTTATGGTTACCCTAAGTTTAAGTAATAACTTAACATAAATTTAGTTTTAAGCTAACATTGAATTGAAACTTTAGTCAAGCTATGAAGTTGCTGCAAGTGTGTCTCGTGCCGTAGCTAGTTTTATTTTTTACCTTATACTTTTTGCACCTTTAATTAATAAGCACGCTGTTTGATTTGCATGTTTTTCGGTATTGAGTTTTGCATGTACAATAACAGTTAAATACGAAGAAAACTTTAAACTAATGACAAAAATCGGTTTCCTATCTAAGCAAAAAAGAATTCCCAATATGCATACCAAAACTAGTTTTCTCACTCTGTCTGTCTCTGTGTCCCCATCTCTCTGTCTCTCGAATATTAACCCCCCAAAAACTAAACTCTCTGTCTAAGTAGTCCTCTCTAACTAGCTGCTAAAGTCCGTCCAACTTTGTTATGTTTTAAGTTCCATTTTTGATTTATTTTCTCTCTGATTTCCAGCACCACAGCAGACACAGTCACCGCCCCTAGGCTCTGTCCAGCCAAAATACACATAACATCAACATAAGCACAGCTCTCTCTATCTCTCTCCTTCTTCTCTCTTACCTTGAGTTCTTCTATATGTTTCCATTTCCGTTTCCGTTCTCCATTTTGAGTTCCGACTTCCTTGAGTGTGGTTTGCGGTGTTTGTTGCATCTTCATAGCTTGCAGGTTCGTTCGCTAGCGTATGATCTATCAATACGTTTACCTGTGGATGCTTTCAAGGGTACCTCGCACGACGCCGGCCAGCGGCTGGGCGGCGGCTATGCCGGCCTCTGTCTGGGCGATCCGGACATTGGGGAGCTGACCATATCCGAAATGAGTCCCGAGGACATACGTGCCGAACTCAAAAGGTGAGTGCGTCAGAAGATATTCTTTTTGGGAAGCTAGAAATCCAACACATTGAGCTCTTAAGCTGTACAATCTTTATTTCTCTTGATTTAAATTTTAAAATGCACATAATATCTGATTGATTGATCTGATCCTTTTCCAGACTGTACACGCAATTGGAGATACTGAAGAACAAGACCCTGCGGCAGGACAATCCGCACATCAGCAAGCGACGTGGCGGACGCAAGGCGGGTCATCGTCGCTTCTCCTTGCAGGTGAGTGGTCCATTGCCAGACCCCATCGTAGTCCCACCAAGCGCTCATAGTGCTCACTGTACATGACATGATCCTCGAGGGGGGAATCCAGGCTCCGGGCTGTAGGACATCCTCTCGCTCTCTGTCTTTTGCTCAGGTCGCTGTAACACTCTCTTCAGACCCGAAATCGAAACCTATCCCAAGCTCCCTAGATCTGTATTTCTCTCCCCGATCTCTCTCTCTCTCCATCTCTCTATATATATCTCCGTCTGCGGACTCTCTGTCGCTCCTCTGAATTGTTAACGCTCAGTATTTTTGTATGCCACTAATATTAATATATATATACATCTATAAATATCATTGTTCTTGTCATGACTATGTACAAATATTCGAATCCCACCACCACAACCAAAAAACCAAACAAATACAAAAACCACCAAATGTTCAATGTAGAAAAAGGGCAGCAAGGATAAGGTAAGAACTGTCGGCCATATAGCTTAAAACCTAACCCCCTAAAACTCAATGTGTGTTGTGTCTGTGCGTAAACTCCCAGAACTGTCTCCAAAGCACGTTTGTCTTGCAACAAATTCGACCCAAGAACCCAGAAAACCTCCCGAAAAATCCCAAATCGAGTGTTTGTGCGTGTGCATGTGTCCGTTGTCCCCTAGATAGCACCATTTCATGTCTAAAAAAAAATTATATAAAAAACAGAATGCACACTGCGAAAGACTAGACATCGTTTAGTTTGTAAATGAACTCTTACTAATACATAACTTCGACTTTCTTAGGCTCTAAGTGCCAAACATCGCAGCAACAAGCACCACCAGGACATCGAGATCACCGAGGCGGAGCCGTCGCGCACGCCCGAGGACTCGGTGTGCAGCGCCGAAGGACCCACGGACACCTATGCGGAAATCTCTGGGGTTTCCCACTCAATGCTCTCCCACTCGATGGTCTCCCACTCCGTTGTCTCGCACTCAAAGTAAGGATACTCGCGCAGGATGCTCGTTCGTTAAAGCTTAAGTAATATCGATCGGAGAGTGTTATTTGTACATAGGTATTAAGTACGATGCATGTTGCTCTATGTAGATAATATATGTATAATGTATATGTGTGCGCGAGGGTTAGTTATTATTATTAATATATATAAATAGCGGCAACAACACAAACAATAAAGGAATTACTTTAATTTCGCAATGAAAGAAAAAACGCAAACTCAAAAGGCAGACAAGCAAACACAAAACAAAAAAAAGGAAAACAAAACCAAACACAAACAATAACAAACATTACTTTATTTTTAAAGGAGAAACGAAACGTAAAAGGAGTGAAAAAAGCAAGGCAAAACGAGGTTTTTGTACAATTTTGATACATTTTTAGAGGATTTTACTTTTGTTGATTTCTCACTTCAGTTCTTCACTGATACAAAAATCAAAGTTGTACGAAAGAGAGCGAAGTAAAAAAAAGAGCCCACCTGTGTAGGTAAACGATAAAACTTTATAAAAAAAAAGCCACTCGATTAAGAAACTAATAATTATTCAAAAACCTTTTGGAGTTTTGTTTAACCTCTAAGTTCCTCCTGAATAGTTACTACATAGATAACAATTGTTTGCATCTTGTTTTTAAATTAAACCTGAACACAACACTAAATCTCTACAAAATAAAAGAGCGGAAACACAGCGAAAAATCAGTGAATAATCAGTTGTAAATTTGAGCTTATAGGCATTAAAAAAATTTAAAAACATCACTAAAACCTAGTAATGAGAAATTCCCACATAACTATCGTACGTTTTACGTCTTACTATAAACTTAACTATCAAAATATTGTATTTGTATCATAAATTGTATACTTGTAATTCCTAAACCCATCCGAAATGTTTTTTGTAAATACACGAGTGTACGAAAAATAGGTCAACAAATTATTCTTGAAAATCAGTGAATATCACACAGAAAAGGAAAACCCAAGTAGAGGCTTTAGAATATAAACCCTTCCTTCTTTTATAACTTATCTTCGCCTCAAGTATTATTAGTTGATTTTCCCTAAGAAATTTGTGGAAGCCCCAAAAAAAAATCACATCTTAGATTCCTCGTTATTCTACCCAAGTGAAGTTGGTGTTTTAGAATATTGAAAACACACACACATAAAGTGAAGCGAAAAGAACATTTCAAATGTACGCAATAAAGACGTTTTTGGAGACGCTCGTCGTTGTGGGGGAAAACACACACACAAGTCCATAGAAAACATATAGTACAGTTATGGGCATTTATAAGGGTTATGAAAGGTATATCTATATACACATATAACAAAATATATAGCGAGTAAAACATGGCAAATGGTTAAATTAGGTAAACATACAACATGCATGCAACAAATTGAGCATTTAAAACCAGAATAAAAACAAGAAAAATACAATTTAAAGACAAAAAAAATTATAAAAACCAACTTTTGGTTGCGTTTGATCAAAAGTGTGAGTGTAAAAAAAATATTTATGGCATATACATAAACATATAACTAACTTATATTATATATAAAGATATATACATATATATATATATATGAGTGTAATCAGCATTACAATAAAAAGAAAGCCCAAAACCAAATGAAACGAGAGGCAAACTAAATAAGTGTCTCGCAAAACTACAAAAGATGATTGGAAAAAAGAAACAGAAAACATTTTGAAAGTGTGATAGTGTTCATAATATTCGTTCATTGTAATTAAAAGAAAAGGAAAACAAAAGCAACTAAAATAAACTAAAATGATCAAATGGATAAGGTGTTTAAATCTTGGGTTGGGAATTTGTTTTAATGTGAAAGAAAATTGCAATGGGTTTCATACCCACTATGCAATAATGTATCGGATATATTATTTCATATAAATGCTAATGCTAAAATCAATGATTTTCTATAGTTTTTGCTTATCCCCTTAAATCTATAATATCCTTTATAGTTTAATTTTGGGTTAAAAAACTTAATAAATCAAGGAAATGAATAATGCCTAAAAGGATTACTATTCATTTTCTATTACTACGAACTTCAAAGAATGAAGCTATATACGAGTATGTATATTTTAAAAGATCAAAAGTTCAAAAAGTATTGGATTACAGATAATGTTTAAATAGTAAATTTCAAAAAAAAAAAAAAATTTATTATCTGTTTATTTAGTTCCCATCATAAAATAAAGCTTTAATGGTCCAAAATTATTCTTTAATCTAATATAAAGTTAACAAACCATTAAATAATTTCGAAATATAGAATAATAGTGACATAAAAAAGGGATCATAAAGATATAAAGAATCAGCCTCATAAAATATTAACTTTAAAATATGGTGTAAAAAATTATGACATGAAGCCTTTCTCAGTTTTCATAAATAATTAAATATAAAAAAAATCAAATAAAATTCGAAAATCCTGATTTCCGAAACCTATTATTAATATTCAATAACAGCCTAATATTTCAACTTTAAACTACATCATATTGTAAAATCTATACTCCAAGAACAAGTTATCCCCGCGAGGTTAAAAGACCTTCTTTATCCTTTTTTTCGTACATAATCTTTCTACATTGGTTGTTGGACTTTATTTTCTTTATGTATACTTTCATTTTATAGTTTTTTTTTTTGTAATTGAAATATTGCTCGAATATTTGCTATTTTTTGTCACGTAAATTAAGATTGCAAGTACATTTACATACATAGTCGTAATATCTATTTATATATATAGTAATAGTAATAATAATAAATTTTGCTTTAATTACATTTAATTGCTAATTACTCACTTGTTTATGATCGTGTGTGTTCTGTGTGTTTGTGTGTCTGTTGTGGTTGTCTGGCTTCGTTTTTGGTTGATTCGCGGCTAAGATCTAATAGTTAGTCAGTATTTAGTACGTATCGTGATTAGTTTCTTGATGCCTGCCACCAACGCCACGCTCTTCGATCAGTGACCACTGACACAAGGCTTTAAAAGTCGGGTTAGGGGGCTATATGAGTGAAAAGTAGTTTACAAATAGTGCTCTACCCTTTCTGATCACTGATCACATGGCGTCGGATGCAGTGGCCTTTTCGAATTCGAGTTGATTAGTGCTGCGGCTGTTAGCTAAGCTTTCGTTCTCTTGTTGATTTTTCTGCCAGCTTGTTTTGATCGTCAACTCATCTTGGTTTTAATTTATTTAAAACTTAATGAATTACAATATTTTAGTACTTAGAATTTATTTTGGTTTTACATGCGCTGCGCATCGTTTTTTTTTTGTTGCTGTGCTATGTGCCGTTAGGTAGACAATTTGTTTTTGAGTGTATTATGCATTAATATTAGATACAGGTTTATATTTATATATATATATATAGATTTGTATACTTTATAATTATATAACACTATGTTATAAAAATGTACATGGTTTTGGTTTTGCTACAGTTTTTAGTTTAAGTTTTAGTTGGTTTTTAGTACGTACAACTCTTCTTTGTCTTGCAAGTGATCGATCGGTAGTAGTAAAAATGTTGGATCCATATTTATATATATTACAAAAAACAACTCGAGAAGTGTCCTCGACAAGGATCGATGGATCGTTATGTTAAATTTGTTTTTAAAGTTCTAGTTTGGCGCATAAAGCTGTGTTGCGTTTTAGCGTAGATTTAATTCTCATTTCAATTCTTATTTATTTTTGTTGCCTTAAATACTTTGTTTTTATATTTTTATTGCGTTAAAAAAATGCAAATTTTGTAAAATTAATTTCTTAGTTAATTGATTGGTTTAGTTTTTTGTTTGTTTTGTGGTTTTTTGTTTTGTTTTATACAATCTCACTGTTACGTACAAAAGCAGCGCTTTCACAACTTAAATAATTTAAAAAATAAACAATGGTTAACATTTCACTTCCTCTTTGTCAATAAAAACAAGCTAAAATGATTAAATCATTTGGTTATTAAAATTAAAAGTAAATAAAATTTGTTAAAGCCAAAAACAAACGAGATCCTGCTCGTGTGCAAAAGTATTTTTTTTTTTTTTTAGTTAAAGAAATGACTAAATTTCGTGTGTGTTGCCTTTCGCCATTTCCGCTCTAAGAGTTTGAGAAATTTTGAAAAGTGTATAGAGAATAAATAATAATTTTGTGTGTTGTTTTGAGTTCAAATAATATAAATGTATAATTTAAAAAATAATTTAAGTTTTGCGCGTAGACATGATGAGTTTTTACCTTTCATTGTTTTGCTGTTTCCCTTTTGGTAACATTTCGAAAACAAGTTCAGGAAGTAGTAAAATTAATATTGCCACAAAGTATAATGAGTAAAAAATATTTTCTCTCTCTTTATAAATAATAGATGTTGTGTAGGTTTTGTGTTTCTGTCGTGTAGTGTAGTGTCGTGTTGTGTTGTGTTGTGTTGCGTTGTGTTGTGTTGTGTTGTGTGCGCTTTAGTGAGTGTTCGCCAAGGAGTCACCATATAAAATCTCATAGAATAACAAATATATACGATATACGATATACAATAGGTGTGTGTGTGTAAAATTGCAAAACATCTACATAACCAAGAAATAATAGTAATAATAATAATAATGACAATAATAATAATAAAAATCAAAAATCGATTGCAATAACTTAAACATACTACGAACTGTACGCTAGAGTTTAGTACAACTTTGTTTTTTGCTTCTTGTGTTAACCGAATCTTTAAAATGAAAATCTAATTTAGTATCTAGCAGCACTGTGAAGAGATTTGCCAGTCGTTGGTTGCATCCGCTCCACTCCTTCCCTTGAGTGAGTGGTGAGTGTCTCTGTGTCTCGTCTTTGAAAAAGGTCTTTCATTTTTTGTTTTGGTGTTGCTCCCTCTAGGCCGGTGGCTTCTTGGGATCCGCATCGGCCTTAGCGTCTCGAGGAGGTGGATCATCGGCCGAGGCAGCAACGTTTAACTGGCGGCCACCGCCGGGCCTGCCCTAGAGCGGATGCAGCTTGGTCGTGTGCACCGTTAGGGCGCTGCGCTGCGTGAAGCGCTTGTCACAGTACGGACAGGTGTACGGCTTCTCGCCGGTATGCGTCCGTATGTGCTTGGTGAGATAGTCCTTCACGCTAAAGGACTTCTCGCAGTAGCCGCAGTGGAAGGGCTTCTCACCTGCAAGAACAGCCATCGTATCGGAGGCGGAGAAAAGAGGGAGAAAAAAAGGTTGGAACACTCGGTTAGCACTTGTCGCTATGCAAGTTGCCACTTTTGATTTTGAGTTTTGAGTTTGAGATTGAGTTTGAGATTGATTGGTGCGTGCAAGTACCAAAAAACTGGATTGGACTGATTGATTGATTGGTTGATTGATGTGTGTAGGTACATAAGATATGTGTAATGCATATCAAAAGAGGTTTTTGCACGTAATCAAACTATGTATAAATTGATTAAATAGTAAATGTGTGTGTATATATATATAGTTGGTGGATTCGTGGTGTTAAAATGCATTCGAGACATATTATTACGTAATGAGATGAGGCGGCGGGCGATACGGATTTGGATTATCATATATTGATACCCTCACGGAACGACTGAGTGCCAAATAATAATTATTTTCTTCGTGAGGGCAATGTAAACAGTGACTCATTCGATACGTTCGTCAATAAAAAATCGAAGAATATGGCAAAAGTAAAGGCTCGCTCTGAATGTCACCTGCTGCTGAAACCTGTTGACTGTCTTAATTGGAGGCATCATCTCTTGATTCTAATCTATAATTAGTTAATACAGACAGCGTAATCGCTGAGCTGATAACCATGGACCGAAAGTAGTCGAAAGTTTATAATGATTTAAATTCTTGGAATACTCTGCCAAGTTTGCTGATTTTAGAAATATGTATTTCTTATTAAAATTGAGAAAATCTAAAGTTTCATGAAATCAGGAAGCTTTACAGATCATTAAACATTTAAGTTGGTCAGCTTTTGTTACCAAGGAAGTAAAAAATGTTCCCTTTTGGAACCCTTCTTTCTGACAAGATCTTCTCTTAAAGTTTTGTTTAAAATTGACTCTATATATTCTATAAAGCTTTTAAATATATTAAGGTTAAGCAGGTGACATCCTCTCAACAGTTACCCTTTCCTGTTTGCCAAATCCTTGTGCGATGTGAGAGACTGATACTGATACTGATCGATTGAGAGCGAGGTTGAGGTGTATGGCAAATGGAAATGGACTTGCATACAGAGGTTTCTCTTTTTTTGGAGTATTGCTTTTTTCTTTTTCTTTTTTTTGCTAATCACACTGAGGTGATGTAGTTTGGATCGATTGATTGATTGGTTGATTGACGAGTCGATTGATTGATTGAGTTGAGAGTTGAGAGCTGATTGACTGACTGATTTGATTTGAAAAATATTGCTTCTCACCCGTGTGAGTCGTTAAATGTTTGTTCAGGTAATCCTTAACAGTGAACGCCCTGCCACAATAGCCACATCTAAAGGGTTTCTCACCTGTATGTATGCGAGTGTGCTGTTTTAGTGTATTCGATTGAGTGAAGGACTTGCCGCAGTAGGAGCACGTGTAGGGGCGTTCTTTGGGCGTGGCGCTGGAGATTGCGGAGATGGCGGAGATTCGGAGACGAGAGTTAAGAATTATACAGATTCATTCATTCATATATATTCATAATCACAAAATAACGCGAAGAGAGATAGTGAAGAGAGTAGAGAGAGAGAGAGAGAGAGAGAGAGAGGAGGCGCGGGAGAAAAGAAAGAAATTCGAATTATATTATTAGTAACACTAGATATATAAAAATAAATAGCAAAACAAACGACAAACGACACACGAACGCATGGGCCACACGTCCCTAAAGCTTCGAGGGCGCGCCCATGCGCTCAGCTGGGCCCCGTAGGGAAAAACAAAAATAATAATATATACTATATACAAGAGTGGTAAGATTATTAGGGTTAGCTTGGCCACGATCCTCCTTAGCTGCTGCAGACTCGAAGGGAATCGGATGAATATAAGCATCTATTGAGTTCCCTTTGAGCTGCGGGCATAGAGAAGGCCCAAAAGAATGAATGACTATTGGTATTCCTGCAATGATTTTAGTAACTGCTTTTTGGTTTAGGTTCGTTTTTTAAGCTACTGTATTAAAATATTAATTGCATATTGTAGCTTCTGTTCAATTAATTAGAGAATATCTTGGGTTTTCCAATATCTAATCATGACTTCCTATGGTTAAATTAAAATTAAAACGATCTTTAATCAACTTTCTATGATCTTATCATTCAAATGACTTTCTTTTTGTATATTAATGCTATGACAACTTTCATAAGCTACAAATAAAAAAAGAAACCTTAAAAAAGCAGTGCTAAATTAGGTTTAAAGGATTTTGGAAATGGTACACTCGCTATTAATCAAAATTTAAGTTTTTTAAACAAATAAACCTTCAAAAATTACGTAAACAAGAACTTCCTAACAACTTCCTAACCAATTACTTAAAAACAGTTAACATTGCAGGAATACTAATGGTCAGTAGGATGCATATAAAATGGATTTACTCTGCTTCGCCTGTGTGGATCTTGCGGTGCATGGCCAGCGTGCCGGGCGTTTTGAAGGTCTTCGGACAGTCCGGGCATTTGTGTCGGATCTTGTGCGCCAGATCGGCGGGCACTGTTTGCGTGCCGACGAGCACCGTGGATGCGGCTCCTGGGGCCGTAACGCCGGGATTCGCTTGTATGGCATAGACGGGCACAGCGCTAACCACATCGCCACTATCACTCAGACTGAGCGGCTCCTCCTTGATGATCACCTGCGGATGGGCCACGATGGCGCCGCCGCTGCCATTGGCCCCATTCTTGTTCAACTTGACGGTAAGGGGTGGCACCTTCAACGCCACCTGATCGCCGCCAGCGAGATCCTGATCCTGATGATGCTGCACCTGCTGATGTTGTTGCGCCTGCTGTTGCTGCTCCAGCAGTTCCTGCTGCTGCTGCTGCTGCTGTTGTTGCTGTTGGTGGTGGTGCTGTTGCTCCGCCTGCAGTTGCTGCTGGTGGTGATGCTCATCGGGCGTCAGTCTCATATCACGCGGCGCCATCGCCGGCAGCTGGTCATCGGGCGTCACCGGCGCCTCCTGCTGCTGATCCATAAAGCTCTGCTGTCCGGCGGCCAGCATGGCTGTGGTGCAAACAGAGCCACACTGCGTGCACTTAAACTCGTTGGGCTGCTGCGTAGCCGAGTGGACGCCATAGATGCTGCACATGAGGCACCGCGCCAAAAAGGCGGTCGTCTGATGCGCCAGCCGATGGTGCTCGTCCAGTTCCACCGCGCTACCGAACTTTTCATCACAGTTGAAACAGGCATGGCTGGGCTTGAGTTGCTGCTGCTGCTGCTGTTGTTGCTGTTGCAGCTGCTGCTGGGCGGCCTCCAGCGTGGTGATGGCACCCTGCGCATTGAGAGTGATCCCGTGGCAGAGCTGCATGTGCTCCGCGGCGTGCTGCGCCCGCTCGAACTGCTGGTGGCACATGGGACAGTAGTGTGTGGCGACGTGCACGTTGGGATCCATGCTGAGATTGGGCAGAAAGGCGGTCTTCAGTGTGTCCATGTTGGCTATGACGGCGGCCACCTGATGCGTGGGCGTGGCGGGCGCAGAGGGGGGCTGTGGCGGATGAGGAGGCTGTGGCTGCTGCTGCTGATCCTCGGGGCGTGGCAGGCGCTGTTCCTGTGGATTCGTGGTGGACTTTATCATTATCCTCGTTCCGTGTGGGTTAAGTTATGCTCTTGTATGATCTTTTTTGGTTAGTGCGGCGGCGGAGGAGCAGCGTTTGTTGGCGGTTAAAGCGAAGGCGCTACGAAAGAAGAAACAATAATTACAGGCGGCCGAAAAGCGTGTGAGTGTGGGTGTGGGTGAGCGTTGCAATCGCAAATTAGCACGAAAATCCAACCAAAACGGAAAGCAGAAAACAGAAAACAGAAGAAGAATCCCAATCAGAAATCTCCCCCGATCTTTCGGCTCTGCATTTGACCCCCAATGTCCCCCGCGCACATCATACACATTCGCCTGCGAAGGAAGAGGAAGCAGCAGCTGAAAGCAGGCAGGCAGCAAGCACAGTGGAAAGAGGAAGCAGCAGCGGCAATGCGTTCGAAAATTGAACATTTTCTTCAGTCTGTCATATTCTAAATTCGGAATTCTATTTTGATTGCTTTTCGTCTCTCTCGCTTTTTGTTTCCATCTTTCTTACCAGCGCACTCTAGGCACGTATTTATTGCACTTTGTTGTTGTTGTTGTCGTTGCTGGCGGCCGTTTATTCCGTTAGTTTTTTCGGAAAGGGAAAACGCGACGAGAATCAGTTTAATAACATTTTTCTTTGTACAACAAAAAGAGAACTGTATTAACAAAAAAATTTTTCACTTTTATTATTATTTTTGGCGAAAAATGTACAACTACAACAAAAAGTTTCGATTACTATCAGCATATCGATATGCTGTTGCCGATAGTTTCAGCTGATATCTCAATCGATACTTTGGTATCGCACGAAAAGTGCAGAAGCCAGTCGAAGTCTCCAGTTCTCAAATTTCTTGTTTGTTTTTGAAAAATTTAAGTTCGTTACACTGAGCGCAAAGTACAGCTCATAATTTATGAAGGATTTTTAAATGAACTCGATCTGGCAGCTCTTGCTGCACTGGCAGCGCCGTCTCATGAGGCGATATATTTTCTATAAGACTGTTGCCCATCTCTAATTAAACCATCTGATAATTTCACAATCGTAGGAAAAACGCATTGTTTTTGGTGAAATACAGGAGGAATATATTGCAACAGAGTTGTAACTGTTTGCTTAAACAGCGGCGCGTCGATCGCGCTATAAAATAGAACTCTCAACGAGACCGGACACTTCAAATCCGCTGCTAAACGCAGCTGGTGAGGATCTGACAAAGGTTTGTTTGTGTTTGGGCTCACAGACTTCCACACTATTAACACCGAAACGGGTCTCGAAATTGTCCAGCCAAGTGCCAAAAGGTTTGTGGGTGGAGAACCCTATAAAATTATCCGTATTTATTACTTTTTCTCACGCTTAGAATGTCGTCACCATGGGTTAAGACCAGTGAGCCGGTGCAGGCGCTAAATCTGGCAGACATAATGTCGGAGCAGTATGCTCATCAGCTGCACGACAAGGAGCTCCAAAAGCAAAAGAAGCCAGCGGCACAGCAGGACATATCCTTAATTTGGCAAGGAGCAGATAGCCCGACACCCTTGTCCAGCTACTCAGAGGTGGCGGGATGTTCCAAGCAAAAACCAAGCGATGCCGAGGAATGGGAGGATTACTCAGCTCTGCTCAACGGCAGCGACATACCGCTGCCCGAGGATATTCCGGCGCCGGAGGAGGACAGTGACGCCGTCATTGCCCAGATGCTGCAGTCCCAGTTTGATCACGAGTACAACGAGGAGCTGCGTCGTATCGAACGAAAGCAGAACAAGCAGTCCAAGGTCACGGTGACGCTAAACAAGTTCCTGCGCGACGGCGATGCCGAGTTCCTGCACGATACTGCCGAGGATGATTACGAGGAGGACGAGCTAGAGCAGCTGAAGCACGACTGGGATCGGTTTGAGGAGAACGAACGGCAGCTGGATGCCATTCCACGCTGCGGCTTCAAGGTGAACAAGGAGGGAGAGATGATAACCAAGCACGATCCCCAGCTATGTGCAGTTCGCAATGCCCAGCGTGTAATGTCCTTTCCGCCAGAGTTTCCCACCGGCGACGGAGCCGGCTTCGACATGAAGCTGTCCAACAAGGTGAGAGATGGCCAATCATAGGGGAGATGTAGAAAATAACAAAACTTCTGGACGCTTTATAGGTATTTAACCAACTGAGGGCTTACTCCAGGCGAGGCCGCTCGGATAAACACGAGAAAGTGGCCACCGCCGAAATGGGCTTGGATGCCAGCACCCGCCTGCTGCTATACAAGCTAATCAACAACCAAATACTCGAGCAGATAAACGGCATCATCTCAACGGGCAAAGAGGCGGTCATTCTGCACGCCAACTCGGATGCCAACTACACAGGCAGCAACGAGCACGGCCACCAGAGCGGCGTACTGATGCCAGCGCATCTGCTGCCCAAAGAGTGCGCCATTAAGATATTCAAGACCACGCTAAACGAGTTCAAGCAGCGGGATCGGTACATCAAGGACGACTATCGCTTCAAGGATCGATTCAGCAAGCAGAACCATCGCGTCATCATCAATATGTGGGCGGAGAAGGAGATGCACAATCTAATGCGGATGCAGGCCATAGGCCTGAATGTTCCGGATGTCGTAGTCCTGAAAAAGCACGTGCTGGTCATGCGCTTTATTGGCGACAACCACAATGCAGCGCCCAAGTTGAAAGATGCCCGACTGAGTGCCGCGGAGTTGAGTTGCGCCTACGAGGAAATCGTGGCCGCCATGCACAAGCTGTACAACGAGGCCAAGCTGGTGCATGCGGACATGAGCGAGTACAACATCCTGTGGTTCGAGGGCAAGTGCTGGTTCATTGATGTGGCCCAGAGCGTCGAGCCAAAGCATCCGAGTGCCCTGGAGTTCCTTATGCGAGATTGCGGGAACATTGTCAACTTCTTTGAGCGCCGCGGACTGCCCAACATCTACACAAAGGAGCAGCTGTTTGAGTTTATTACGGGTCTAAATGCTGAGGTCCACAATGCAGCCCAGCTGGAGCAGATCCATACGCGTGGGGCTTCCATCAATCAGGCCACGGCTCCCAATCAGGAGGAGTGTCCCGACGAACTTAAGCCTCTGGAATATCCATTTGAGTTGGCCTGGGAGAAGTCGCAGCAGGATCGCGAGGCAAGCAAGGCCCTCAAGCTGATGCAGGAAAATAAGGAGAACGAAAACGAGACGGATCAGGATCAGGACAGTGATGGCAACGAGAACGACAAGGACGACAAGGAAACTGACAAGAAAACTGCCAAGCATTGAATTTTCTAAAAAAGAAAGCGTTTAGAAATTTAGTTTGTATTTGATATTAACAATTGGCCGCCAGGGTTTCTAGCTGAATTTGTGAAATTCCCAAGCAGAATATTAATTCTAATAATAATGTTGCTTATAGTCAAGCATCTTGACTATAAAAGAAGCCTCGAAAGCAATTATGAAAGGTCTTATTTATATTTTATTTTAAGGTATGTTTCCAGTACAGAGAAATGGTTAAACCTTGAATAGGCTTTCAATTTCAGGATCCGTGCAATGTTTCTCTGTTCCTACAAATAACTTTGCATACTGGCTGCACTCTAGTTGCCACGGATACATCCGCTTAATAGCTTTGAACTTGAATTGTTATTAATCAATTAAGATTAATGCAAATGTCAGGCCTCAGTGGACACACGCGCCACGCCCATCGTCAGCCGAATCATCAGCTAACCCGGCAATTGAACTCATTTTGTGCGCAGTTTTCCCCATTAATTGGGAGATTTGTCGGTCGGATTCGAATCGGCGATCAGATGATTACGAGTCGATTTTCCATGCCCAAGTGCATAGAAATTGTTACATCTATAGATGTCTGTCTGAACACCCTGGAAGCGTGGAAGTAGTGGACTTTGCGAAATATATAGTAGTCCAAGTGTGACGTCAAAATCCAGTTGGGAGCAGTTCACAGTGCGTATGTAAATATGGCGTGAAGAGAGGAGACTGGTGGGTTGCGAATCAAAGTCTGTTTTGGAGTACCCTTCCCTATCAATGGATGAATTTAGTATAAACAATGTATATTCCACTTTATAGGTGATGCAATGAATACTTTATATACAAAATCGCGATTTCTAACAGTTCGGACTTTACTACCGCATTATAAAGTCTATTTTTGAAAAGCCTGATTTGTTATGACTATTAATAGGAATTTAAAGCTTCAAAATTATTAATTTAGAAGATTTCTTCAGTTTAGTTTAAAAAAGTCAATAAATATTACGGAGAAAATAAGGATGAATTCATCAACGTCCAACGGCTTTCTAAAAGGCTTCCATTTTAAGTTTATCGAATTGCTTATCGGTATCGAAAGTGAACCATGAACCGCAAGCAGTGTATTTCCGTTTCCCCCTTTTGTGAACTGAAACTTCAACCGAATTTCAATTGATCTGATTCCTGTTTGTTTTTGTTGTGTAGCCGTCAATCAAAATTGAACTTTCTCTGTGGCATCAGCACACGCAGCTTCGGCATCCCTCTATTATTATTTTGTTGTTTATTTGCGGCGCTTGCAAGTGGAAAATATTATTTATTTTTGATTTCTTATTGAACGCGCAGCAACAACACACTTGACGTTGGCAACAGTTCAGCAAAAGCGAAAAAAAAACCCTGACTGCGCGCATCTATTAGCGTCTCTTGAAACAGCGACTCGAGTGATATATATATATATATATTTTATGTACACGACAAAAAATGACATTAAAGTAGATTCAATTTGGTCATTTCATTAAGTCAAGAATGTGGAGTACTTTGTTTGCTTCTATCACGAACAATATACATAAATTAAAATTATTCTTCGTAAGAGCTAATAAATTTAAATTCTGATATTTCATTGGAATAAGTAGTAGGGGCACGCCTTTTGATCTTCAAAGAATATTTTAAAGATTGCCATACATTTTGATGAAATCTTTAATTTTTCTTTCGGTGTATTATACAGTAATGTGAGTATAAGTAACAATGTGGACTCACACATAGAAATAGCCATAAGGGGGCCCGGCTGCGACCGACTCTGCCTGGTGACGCAGAGAACGGGAAAGAAGAAGAACAAAAGAGAATGAATATAGGGGGACCTGGGGATGCGGCGAGGATGGAAGTTGAAAATAGATGAACGCAAAATAACACGAGTTGGAGGAACAGTAGAATTGTAACATTTCTCATTCTCAATAAAAGCAAAATCATGTGACGAAATAAATGTGTCATTCGCGTCTTAAAAACATATAATTTGCATGAATCTTTTACACACACACACACACACACAAGTGTGTACAAAAATAAGCAATGTTCATAAAAATGCACTTGAAAATGTTTCGAAAAGACAGCTTTTCAGTGATAAGCTTACATTTTATAGCTAAACAAATATTCCATTACGTATACGTAATGTGGTGAGATTTATTGCATATTAGTCATAAAGTAATATTTTTGTTTTAAAATAATCTCTTAGGTTTTTAAATGACTTATAAATATGTCTTAGAAATATGATATTATTCAGTGAATTTCGAAGTTTGAAGAGCACTCGAAACCAGCTTTCATTGCAGAGCCGAGCAAAAAACAAACGAAAAACAAGTCAGAGCAATAATCATAAAGACCGAACAAAAAAGAAGTGCACAAAAAAGGAGAAAAGCAAAGAAAAAAAAGAGCCAAACAAAGCTATAAACTCAGGCATTGCTGTTTGGATCATCAATTAAAATGTGCCAGCCATGTAATCAGGCGACGGGACGTTCCAGCTCGAATTCCACACAGATCAGCAGTGTGTCCACGCTGCAAGCTCCTCGCTCCTCGCTCATTGGGTGCAAAAGTGGGCTGACCTAGGCAAGATATTAATTAGGCGCACAGAAAAAAATTTGGAAATTTCAAAAATTTATGGATTTTCACAATATTTGAACTGTTAAACATAAAGATTAAATGAGTTTATTTCAAACAAAAGTTGGAGTAATATAAATTATAACAGCTTTTTTATTTACTTTAAATTGGTCTATAATATTTGGAAATATAATATCACTTTCCTTGGATTATTCCTCAATTTTTCTCCACTTTTTTCTCCCCATGTACGCCACAATCACACACGCACACTTCACTTGACAACGCGAAGGGGAAAAGGTGGAAGAGACCAAAAACTCCGAAGGAGGCTCGTCGGCGTGATCTTGGCGGCTGCTGCGCTGCCGCTGCCGCTGTCACTGTTGCCGTCGCAGTCGCTGCTCTGCCGACGCACGATCGTGATCGAAGTGACCTCAAGTGGTCGCTGCCGGCAGACTCTCCCCAATCGCCCCACTCATCCATCCCCCCCTCTCTCTTTCTCACGCACACGTATGCAGACTGGAATTTGCGCGTTTAAAGTTAACAATTTATTTGCATTATTAATTTTCATGTTGTACCTGCAGCCAGACACCTAGAGAAAATAATAATAAGTCCTCTTAAAACTTAGTTAATTAGAAGAGAACTAAGGAATTATAAGACTAAGCGAACTTTTCCAACCTTAAAGGTTAAACCAAAGATTAGTAACCAATTAGAAATAATAACCTATTATCCAAAATTTAGATCTAACTTTTTAGAGACCAGGATTTAGGAAATTATTGGTTTTAATTGGTACTTAGCACACTCTTTGCACACTTAGAAGCTTGCAAAAGAAGTGAAGGAGTCATTTCCGACCCTATAAGTCATATATATTCTTGATCAGCATCAACAGCCGAGTCAAACTAGCCATGTCCGGCTGAAAAAAATTTTTGACTTATTTTTTCAAAATTTTATAAGGGGTTACATCATTAAAATTGTCAAAAATCGATAAAAATTTTAAATTTATCAAATTTTAAATGGAGTGTGCAGATTTGTTAACGTTTTAAAAACTACTATAAAAAAGCTTTTTGAATTGAAATTGGTTCATTTTTGGCTTAGTTATGGGCCCTTTAAACATTGGTTTCCCCACGGAAATTGTCATAAAAAATATCAATTTAAAATACATACATATTTAAGGGTTCTTATTATATCTTACGGCCAAAAAGATAAAGATTTTAAAGAGGAAGAAGATTAAAATTCATATTTATATTGGTTCGTTCTTAAATGCCTAATTAATAGAATGCAAACAATGAAGTATTTTTTTAATTTTAAAATTAAATGAATAAAATGTTGAAAAAAAATATTAAAGTATATTTTTTGTATTTGTTTTTGCAGAAAAAAAAAGCAGAAAAGCTTTCTGATAGGAAATAAATACCTTTTTAACTTCAGTCTGATTGATTCCATTTTGAGCTCCATAATCCTATCGCAACTGGAAAGATAAAGAACCTTCACCTTTCCAATGGTAACTTTCTTCTACCTTTCCTTTCTCCTTGTTTAATCGACCTACACATACTTTGATTGATATATTAAATAATAAAGTAGCTAGAATTTTTTAATTTAAATTAAATATTAAGCAAACGTCGTTTTCCTGAGTGCACATCCGCAAGTTGGTCAAGCAAGCGTTACTCCGCTTCCAGCGCTCTTCCGATGGCGTGGAGGACACACCGGACAGCGGCATCTTCTATTTTAGGTCTAACTTGTTAACTCGTCGCGGATAGGCAACCGGCTTCGGTCACCCCGCGTGTGGAACGCGAGTAGGTAATTCAAGTTAGCTACAAAAATAGAACCTTAATTTATTGTTGCCACCATTACTGGCCGCTGTCCGAGGATCGCTCTTTAGTTGGCAGCAGTAGGTTGTCCATACATGGTCATATCATTTTCATTTTTCATTTTTCACGGTGGCGTCGCATCTGCGCACACGCCCCGCCGTTTTCTTCCGCCTCCTTGTTCTGCGAAATAAACGCTGGCCAAGCGAAAGTGAAACCTGTGCGACGTCGTCTATGATGATGATGCAGTGCAGTGCATTCTTGAGTACAGTAATCATAGGAGTACTTACCTTGGTACAGTATCCTATAAAATATTAAGAAAACCCCTCGATCGTTGTGGTATTAAATTTAATAATGGACCATAAATCATACAAGTTAATAGGGCTTTAATTGTTAAATAATATAGTGTTAAAGATGTCCTTATTTCAACATTTGTTGAAGGTACTCATTTATTACTTAACTTAAATGATGCTAATGATTAATCATTTCCGAGAAAATATATTTTTATGGCTACCTATTCCTTATTTTCAACTTAAATAACAGGTAATAGATATTTTGTTTTGTGTTCGTGAACAGCTTGTAAAATTTTTGTGCAAATAAAAAAATATTTCAAAGCGCAATAAACTGTTTTAAACGGAAATAAATAAACTATTTTATGATTAAATGATTAACATTGTTTAACTAAGGTCATTGATCTTGAAATACTTGAGAATTAATTAAGATAGAAATAACTTTGGGTAAATATATATGTTATTCACTAAAAAGTTTTCAAATACAACGAAAAATCATTATATAAATAAATAATACTAAAAATTAATCATAAATATATATTATATAAATTGTTGTTGTAAATAATGTTTATTTATTTCTTATTAATTTAAACATCCTTAACACTGTCACCACTGTATGCCTGCCCCCCATTAATTGGTTTTGCAGAGCAGTTGAAGTATAATTATATCCATTTCTTCTTTTTTCCCCTGTGATCCAAGTAAATTATAAACCAGACATAGTGCCACGCCCAGGTCCGTCGCCAATAACAGCCCGCCCCCAACCCAACTGACGCCATCCTCACCAGCATTTGGGGACATTGTGACAAGTGCTTAGTTCCAAACCGAAATGTTCGTGATAAATACATTCACAAACAGAATTAATTAATGTAGCCACAAAATATATAAAAAAAAAACCTAAAATCGAAACGAACAAACAACTGTCATCGCAATTTAAGGCGAAATACATATATATAAAAAACTGTTGCAAAAATAATAATAATAATAACAACCATAAAAAATTGACGGGCACATGCTAATGAAGGTAAAACGTTCGTCCAAATGAACCTGATGAGGTTTATTAGGCCTCGACAAATGGCTGAAATGGACAGAAACGTGTTTCCATAAAAAATCACCGACAATATGGCTGTCACGTGAGACCCAAAACCGATCCGAGCCGCGATCCGCGATGAGTCAGCGACCGACCCAGGCTGATGAGGCCCCCGAGCGATTTCCAAGCGAGTGAGTGAGGTGAGTGTATTCGCGGTACTCATTAATAACCCGCAAACATATTCGCGCTGTCAGGGGGAAGAGGAGGCCTTTACCCTTGACCATGTTTTGACAAGCGGCAAAAACCACATGGTGTAAGCTCTGCTATAGGCGATACAAAATCCACGATTAGAGGACCGTTAGGAACCAATAATCCAAGACAATCGATTCTCTCCCTGCTACCTGGGCAATAACTCACTTCTCTTTTTTTTGGCATGTGCTGATTGACGGACAGATGTTTGCTGGCCAGCCTGGGGAAACCTACGGGTGAGCTCTACCTGGTTCTGGCTGGGTTCAGATTGCGCCAGAACCCGCCGGCTTGTTTACGAACGTCGCACACAAAGCGTGCGGGTAAAACATGGAAGCAACGCCTCGTGGAAACCTGAAGCCCTTCAAAAAACGGCATTGCCAGTTCGAAACGAAACCCACTGAATTGGCATTAGTAATTGGCTAAGTATAGCCTAAGCCCAGCTTTGGATCATGTTTATTTATAAGCAAGTGTGGAGTTAAGAACTCGCAGGAGGATCAGCCAGCAGGGACTTCTCAAGCTTCCCCTAACCCTAGCTTTAACTGAATGATTTCAGTCAGTTTATAACTTCAAACCCTAGTATTTCATACACATCAGCAAGCATTACAGTTTCCGTTTTCTATTTCACAAAAAACCAAAACTTTTTCTAACCAAAACGGTACCAAAGATAGTTAACTAAATTACAGCAAGATGCCGTATCTGTATGGCATAGCCGACACCAAGTTCCTGATCAAGGAGGTCAAGAAAAAGAAACCAAAAGATCGCTCAGCGATGCCGCCCTACAAGTTTCGACGCAATGAGTTCCTCAAGGGATGTCCCAAATACAATAAGGATGACTCGCCTATTCAGTTTAGGGCAACGCCCGATTCCCTTGTGGAGCTGTGCACGATAGTGGTGGACAAGCTGCCACTGCCACCGATATACGAGTGGGATGACATGGACATTAGGCGCTGGATCTATCACTACGGTTATCCTCAGTATATGGTGGGGAATAATATAATATTTAAATATATATATTTCCTTCAACGTTCAACCTCCTTTGCAGAATACCTTCCGTGTGAACATGATCACGGGCCGCAAGCTGCTCCTGCTGGACGCCTCTGCCCTGAGTGCCATGAATATCAAGGACTTCGATCACATCCGGCACATCAGCTACGGCATTAGGATGCTGTTCCACTTTGAGATGACCAAGTTCTCGTCCAGCATCTCGCTGCCCGATGAGAAGCCCAACGAACTGTACCTACTGTTCCACACGCAGACCGGCGTAAACTATGACGAGGTGCGTCGTAGTGATCTGTACCGGCGAATGCAGTTGATCCGGGAGCGGTCTCGCAATCTGGATCACTGGGATCTGCTCTATCTGTGGCTCCGACGCGAGCGGGAGTACAAATACACGGAGATGATCGGAATGATACGGCGCACCAACATGTACAAGTGTAAGGCGGCTGTGGAAGAAAAGCAACCTTTGCAGAGCTTGAGGCCGGAGGATCTCATGTGCCAGACATGTGTCCCGCCGTGCGAATGCGGCTGGACGAAGCGGGACCTGCGGCTGCCATGGCGCCTCAGCTGCCTCGCCCCGGTACTGGCCACGACCATGAGCAAGTGGAAGGCCTATCAAACGAAGTGCACCAGCTGCATACCGCCTTGCGAATGCAGCTGGCCGCCGCGATACTATCTCACCGGCACGGTCATCCTCTGCCTGCAGCACAGGTTCCCGGAGAAGTTCTCCCCCACTTTCGACGAGCTATACAAGGCATCGGCACGGCCCAGTGTCGTGGAGCGCTGGACACGGTTTTCTATCTGATCCAGATCTGAGTTATCTATCTACTATAATCTTTTGTGCATTTTTAATTATTCTTTTCCTGTCATGGGATTGGATTTCCTTCCATCCCATGAAATATTAAATGGTATAAAGTGTTTAGTTCAAAATTTTGGTTTTTAATTTTTGGATATTCAAAATAATTTCAAAATTTTGCTTTATTTTGGGTACTTGTTTCTGTAATCTTTCCTTTTTTCTTTCTTATGCACTTAAGAGTTTTAGAACGTATTGCTGTTGCATTTTGTTGTACTTATTAATACTTTGTAGATGTTTTCATAATTTTCAAGTTTTTTGAAAATAAAGAGTACATAGTTTTTTGCGAGCAGATGGTCAAAACAGACGAATTCGTTAGCTTTTCGTTTTTGGGAAATTATATTTAGGAGAGTTTTAACACAAAATCATTTCTATTATGTTTGGTTTGAAAACAATTTAGTGATTCTTTGAATCAAGTTCTTTAATCACCCTATTGAGAGTTTTTAAGCCCCTGAAAGGGTGTTTAATATTATGATACAAACATTATTTTATCATATTAAATATTTTCAAAATGTCTTGAAGAAATCCATTGTACAAATCAATCAGTTTTTTTTTATGGTTCTATAATTCATATACATATATTTTGTATTAATTCTAAATTCAAAACAAGCAATAAGTTTTAGATTAGCTAACAAATTATTATTGAATATTCCCACTAAAATAACATATTCGCAATGCCAATTTACAATAAACAAATGTGTTGGTTGAACAAAATAGCTGTCAAAACAGGAGCAGAAAGTAATATATATATTTGTTTAATTTTTTTTCTGTCTTAGCCAGCCGTTTCTTAATCCGAAGCTTACTCTGACTGATAGGCATTAGTACTTTTCACACATTTTTACACATTTCTCCACTAATCGAAATTGGCCGCTGGAGCGTTAACGTTAACTATCCGCGGCGATTTGCACCGATCACATAATGGATAATGGCAGCTGCGATCTGTAATCGAACTGACAGCGCTGGGAAAGTATGGAGAGGAGCAGGGAAAAGAGAAAGAGCAGGAGAAAGAGCAGGAGCAGGAGAAAGAGAGCAGAGCGGAGCGAGGAGAGACATGGCAAGAGGAGAGAAGAATTAAGGTACAGCATAAAAATAAAATAAACGGCCCAAGAATTTGAATTTTGCATCCCACAAACAACAAACCAAAGGCGGCGACGACGGCGACGACGACGACGCACGACGGACGGCAGACGTCAGCCGAGGCAGTGGCCGAGGCAGAAGCAGAAGCAGAGCCCCAACCAGCAGGCAAACCAACAAATAACGACGGCAACATGAGCGGCGGGCAGCGCTGTCGGCGTCAGCCCGAGGAAAGAAAGAAAAAGGCGCCGTCGAGCAGGCCGCATTTTCAGTTTAGTTCCAACGCTTCGAGTGAACAGTTTCGAGTCTCGACATCGAACTCGACTTCGACTCGAATATCGTTCGACTCAGTTCTAGAATCGCCTGCGCTTGCGCCAGCAGAAGCCACCACCTCCCGAATTCTGTTTCAAAAATAATCAACAGCTGTCCGTTCGATACTCTAAAAATAATAAAAATAAAGGAAAGACTGCCTGTTGTCCGGGAGTGCTGCGATCTTGCCACTTAATCTGTTCAGAAACTACAGAAAAATAAATAAGAAAAGTTCCCCGCTGAAAACTGTTTTTCGAACGCACGTGCGGTTTCTTGCGGCTTCCGTTTCGTTGTTCGCTGTTGTTTTTATATGCAAATAGCCGTTAAAACAAATTATACAGATACAGATATAGATTTGTTATCCGTTTTGTGCTTAACAAATTGTATAATTTGCCATAAAACAACTAACGTTGTTCGTTAGTTGTCGCTGCGGTTAACGTTGAGTGCAAAAAGAGGTGGGTGTAGTTGCAAATTTATTGCAAATATTATTAACAAACAGTTGAGAGTGTATTGCATTTGCAATTATTAATCGCCAAGTGGGGGATAAGTTGAGCTTAAAATCTAGATTATTCTGGTTTTGTGATAAGGTGTTAAAGGGCTTAGGAAGTGAGAGTTTTTAAGGTAAATTAATTGCTGCTTTAAAATTATAATTTAAAATATGTATTAAAATAAACTAATTGAATGAAACTTTAGATAAATAAAAAAAAAATGTAAGGCTTTAAATGGTTTATAGTTTTAAACTTCCTGAATTGTTGTTCAATCAGGTTTTTATTTTGTTAACTCAAAATAACGTGATATATACATAACAGTGTCTTTAAATTAATATTTAAGTAATTAAAAGTCCTTATCCTTACAAAAAGTTGTACATTATTGAAATTGAATTTATTGTCTAATAATATTGTACAAATAATAAAATACTGGCTAAAATATTAATAAAATGTTTTAAAAACAATTAATATCATATAAACTCAATTTCACAATTAAATTAAATTCGAATTTTAGTAATTTAAACTGTGTTTTTGGTGAATATTATTTTAAAATAACACAATATACAAAAATATAAATAGTTTACCAAACATCCCACTAATTAAACATCAAATTATTAGCTCATAATTAAGTTCCAATCGTGAATCCAAGATTAACGCAACAGTTGCGATAAAAAAACACAAAAACCCTTAAAGTTAAATAAACAGTGAAACTGATACATCATCAACCACATTGTGGGTTCTCTGTAAACATAAAAAAAACGCACATTAAGCAATTATTTGTTGTTCCGATAAATGTATACAATGTTGTATTGGCTCTTCGGTGACTAATAATATGGGTTATAGCCGTATAACAGCTATTATTCGAGATGCTGCTGACCTCCCTGGCCGCCGAGGAAACCGCGAGAAAACTCAGCCTCTGGCCGTTTTATACGGGTTTAGTTTTTATATATAGAGAAGTCGGAAGATGATGATGATGACGTGCGTATACAGAAGTCGTATATAGTCAATGCCCACACAACCAGATGCCGCTTTTCATTGGGTTAATAACATGCCCAATATTGTCCCAGGCAAGGACAATAATAATTTGGTGTGTCCTCGCCTGCATATGGGTGTTCCTTGTACACATGCGGGTGTAGTGTGTGTGTTTTTTTTCTATTTATTTATGTTCTCTTGTTGCCTAGACGCCAGCAAATATTTGCACCACAAATTGGCTAAAACGACTGGCACTGTACAAACCAAAACTTAATTGATTTGACCAAGTCGTCAAGTTGCTAGGCGCTGCCGACTTCAGCCCTAAGTTCGTATGCAAAGCCCCTCGCCACAGGCAGACACGTGTGTGTCTGGCGATAATTAGCATGCAACAGCAAATCGCATAAAGCTGACGAATTTTCCACCCCGGGAAATTTATAGCGGCGCCAGCAGATATGAACTGCGAACGATAGCGGTAATGCACAAGAGGAAATTATCAGGGAACTTTATTCTAGAAAGTATAGAAAAAGTAAGGTTTTGTAAGCTAAAAATAAATGGTTTGTTATTAAGAAAAGTTTTTATTCAAACAGTTTAAAATTGATTAAATAAATGATTAAATACATATAAGTTAACGTGCAAAATATTAAGTATTTAATCTTTTAAGGGGGGTTTTCTTTGCATCAAATCATCAATTTTAGATAAAATTCTACCCCCAGGAGCTTGCTCATTCATTTCTTTTTTTTTAAGTCTGATTTATAAGCTTATGAAAAATTTCTCTGAATCATAAAATTAAAAAGCTGTCAAACTGATAGCTTTGTCTTTATTTCTATATATTTTATTAGGAAGTTTTTCCCTTATCAATTTGTCTAGAAAAAAGCCAAGTTAACTGAACTTCCACCAAGTGTCCGTGTGTGTTCCCCATTCTCGTGTCTCAATTATATTTAGCATTTTCTCTGATTCCTCGGGGCGGCATGTATTTGAAGACGCAGACGGGAACGATAACGTGCCGTGCCGGCGATAAGAGCTGGAGAGGATCACGGTCAGAGGGAGGGAGGGAAATCCGGTATAGTTATGAATGAGCTAAGCAGTCTTGGCTGTGATATAATTGCCTTGAGTCATGGGACAGACACGACGCCACTTGGACCTTTTTACTGGTGGGCACGTTCAGGTACAAACACGAGACACCACCATTCGATAAGATTAGATAGCGAAATCGTTTGGGTTTCATTAACTTTTCAGACTATTAATATATCTTTCGAGTTTTTTTTTTTTCTCTAGATTTCTATCTTATTTCGTTGCCAATTTAAAATACAATTTGCTGATTTCTGGTATATTTCCATTTGCAGAGGCAGCCGAGATGTCCAACACGGAGAAAGGAGGACTGCACAGAGTGCGAAGTAAGTAGATAAACGTGTAAATGATATCACCTGTGAAAATTCCCAAAATGACAGTTAGGTTTCCTTGACATACAACACAGGTGAACTTTTGTACAAGGGAATAATGGTTGAATGGTGAAATTAACTAGCATTTACCTTCAGAATTGAGTGATCTTTCCAGAATAATTTTTATAAGTTTTAAATGGAAATTGTTATCTTAAATTTATAGCTGCTGCTGGGATCTTGTAACTTTACTTTGGTTATTTATTTTTAATAGAAAGAAACTATTTTTGCCTTGAAATAATAATTCTTAAAGAGTTTAGGTCCTTTTTAAGGCTAATAATGCTTGTAAACAATCTTGAGATCTTCAATTCAAGAAAAACAAAATTTAAATTCTCAAATTTATAAAATCCAGAGCTGTTAATTAGCCAAGTTCATCTATACTTTTATATATATTTCAACCTGCTGTCGTGGCCACCGAAAATGCCAGAACAAAGTGTCAGTTAACCGCACCGAAGCCGCAGCCGAGCCCCTTTTTTTTTTGCTGTTGTTGTCTCTAGACGCGCATCGATAACAGGGCCCAGAAACAGCACATGACGGCATTAAAAAAATATATAGAGGCAAAAAAAAATACAAAAATGGGGCGCGCCATGGTCAGCATTTGGCCAATTGAATTGAGATTCGTTTAACATAAACAAATTGAGCAGGAGGACCTCCACTCCTCAGCGATCCAGTTGGCTTCACGGTTTGATGATTACTTGATTGGTGTCAACGAGACAAGTCGAATTGAGGTTACAAATCAATTGGGCGATGAATGTGAAGGAGGCTGGATGGTTTTGATTGATAAATTCAATGCTGATTGATTTTTGCTTTTCCGCCAGTCCTTTTGTGGGGATTGAACGCTGAGAGGGAAAATTTCTATTGGGGGTCAATGTTTTCATTAATATAAAAGGAACATTATGTTGTTTTTAGGATATATTTTATATAAATGTTAATTTAAATCGTTAGGTCGTTTAAAATGATATTTTCAAGAATTTTTGACAGGACATTTTGAATTGTTTTGCATTAAAAACAAAAGGGATTCCTTCAATGCGTTAAGTCTAAGGTACCAAATAATTGAATAAGATTTTTGAGTATCTCAAAAAATACGTCCCTAAATATAACATGTATCTTAAGTGAGTAAAAACGTTATCCTTGAATTATATGCAACATTTCATAGCATACTATTGTGCGTCTTTAAAAGGGTTTTTAAAACTCCAGTAATTTCAGTAACTTTGCTTATAAAATAAATCTTTATAAATAGTTAAACATAAATGAAACCAAAAGCTATATGAATTTATATATATCCATATCCATTTATCGATCTTATTGATGCAGCTTTATCACTGCTTTTGTTTCGAGGTGCGATATGCGTAGAGCCCTTTCTGTGTCAATCTATAAATAGCTGAAAATTAAATCGTAACGCCCTCAGTCCGTCACCTTGTCACACTTTTTCGGAATGGAGTCCGTCGCCGATCGTTGACATCATATCATATATAGTATATATATATATATATATATATGATATATCCCATCCTGTGCGTGACACTCCTCCAATGTCCGAAGCGGTGACATCGATATGGACTATCGCCCACGCCCATGCCCTCGTGGCACTCGTGTTGGTCGCTGCGCAGTTGGTCGACCTCATGACGCCATTGTTATGACATTTCCCGAGGAGCAACTCACTACTCGCATAAACTATGCAAACAAATTAGCGCAGTCACGCTAACTAAACACGGTTGGAAATGCTGTCAATGAAATCGTCGTTATTCCGCATGGAAAGTTTGGTTCATGGACTTAATTCTGAGTATAGTACGTTTCGCAATTAATTGTCGATTCAATTCGATTGTTGTTGTTATTGTCTTGTTGTTGTGGCGAAATTTTTAATAGCCCATCAGCGACGGTCATCCGACTGTTTGCTATTTAATTCGTACTTTCGTACTCATGAGCTATTTAGCACTTTAGAGTCAGACAATCAGCCAGACGGGCCTGGGGGAGTAGTCTCTGTCCAGTGGGAAGGGGCAGTGGAAGCTCGATCGTATGCCCGAGTGCACATTCCGTCGACCCCGTGAGCAAACATTGTGGGATTGTAGATAAGTTCCGAAAGCACTAATCAAAAATCAAAGCGGGCAATTAGCAGGAAAGTAGCAGTCATGGGAGCCGGTGCAGGCAGGTGAGAAATGCGTCTCACGAACTAAGCGCACTTTATTTTGGTGGAATAATTGTATTTTCTTTTAAATTGTTAATAAAAAGGTAATGTACCATGGTTTTTTAACACTTTTTTATGATTTTAAACTATAGAAATACTTTATAAAGAATCATTTTCTAGTCTTTAAAATAAGAAACACCCTAAATCATTTCCATTTGACAACCAAAGGAAAAGTATATAAAATATTTCTTTAAATATTCAATTAAATTTGTATATTAAACACCTTTTAAATGTATATTTTAAGCCTAAACTCTCCTGAATAACGATTTTAAAACATCACCATCTTTATTCCTATTTATACGATTAAATTACAGGGAATCTTAACAAGTTTATTTTGTACCAAAAGCTTGGCGCTAATTAAAGCGTTTACCCTACTACTACAAAATTAAGCATTCAATTAACATTTAAATTTTAAATTGAGAAAAATGAATGCAATTCATTTAGAGTATTGCCATTCATTACAGACTCGTGTAATTCACACCCACGCCCCCAACCTTGCCCCGAACTGAACTGTAGATATAGAAATTATATATGGCAAGGTGTGATTCATGATCGATTTTTATGGTTTTTTGTTTTACTAATATTATTATTGACTGGCATTGTACTTGGTTAACTACGACAAAAGGGGTTTAAGTGATTTAGAGGCTACGATAAAGGAGGGAAATAACAAATAAAGTATTTACTTTGGGGTAAAACCTCAAGGGTTGTGGTCAAAAATATTTAGTAGAATAAAACTGTATGGGTATTAAATTTAATTGCAAAGTAAACAGGGCTTAAAACCATTTGCTTTATGGTTTTAAAATATAATTTGCAATGAAAAGCTTTTAAAATAAATTTCTTTAAACCTATTACCGTAAATTACTGAATGGAAATTGTAAAGTAAACACCTATTAAAAGTCAAGTGATATAATTTGGTAATTTGTATATTTTTTACCACTTTAAAAAGCAATTTCACCATAAATTTAAATAGCATTTTTTGCCACAAAAAAAAAAGCTTTTAAAACCATTCAAATGTTTATAATAAACAGAAGTGCCTAGTTCCCTCTGGAAACCGAAACAATTCCCTGTGCTGAACAGCTTATCAGAGTGCCCCCTTGGCGGAATGGCATTAGAACTCACTCGCATTTGAATCCACACTTGAATCCGCCGTGCCGTGCCGGGTATTCACCCTTGGCAACAGACTTTGGGTCGTCATCGTCGTCTGGAATTAATCAAACAGCTCCCAGAGCTAAGCCCCTGCACAAGTAATGAATAATGAGCATGTGCTTCACGCTTACTACGATAAATTGTTATTAAACTTTTGCCAATATATGACGCTGTGTGTTTACTAGACCCTCCAATATATGTATATATAATATATTGATGAATGTCATGAGTAAGAAACTCCACCCAACAACGTTCGATTGTTCTGCCATTATGGCTAAATATGCATTAATTAAGACACGACAAGTCCAGTTTCTTTATTGTTGTTATTTCTTGTTTCTCAATAACAAAAAATGACTTTTAATTGACGTAATTGAATTTCTTGGAATTTTTGGAGTTGTTTACTCTGAAATTGTAAGGTTTGCACTGCAGTTTGCTTGTAATTTCAGGTTGGGCTTGGTTTTTAGTACTTCCTCTGCTCGTGGCACACATTTTTAATGGCTCTATTTTTAGGGGGGAGCGAACTACTGGCAACCAGAAATTTCAAGTATGCCAGCAATTATGCGCCGCTAAATTAATCAAACGAGCTGCGGTGCCCTCAAGACAGTGGAAAACAAGGCTGGCTTTGACCCCCGGGGACCCCGGGAAATAATCGAGCTCTCTTGCCGGACACTTGTGCTGTCTGAATGCGATAATCAACGAACTTCCATTTCATTTCATTGATAGGTTAACGAAACCTATAATATTTTTATATACTCGCGTTTAAATATAGTTCAAGTCCGGCCCCTGTTTTTTTTTTTTTTGATTGTTTTTACCAAGGCAACGCGTGTCCCAGCTTTACGAGCTTAGCGAGTACCAAAGTTCAGAAAATACTTATAGTTTTCGACTATTTGCGAAATAGCACGCTGATAGTGTTTATGGATCGCAGAAAGCAATAATTACTAAGGCAGCCAAGAGTGCGACGGCGACGACGAGCCCCTTTTTATACATATATATTTTGTGCCAGCTATATATGTACATACTATATATATATACATATGGCTAGAGATAGGAAAGGGGCAGTTGGAGACCCCGTGACAAGTTGTTTACAACCTGCAGCTCTTCATTAGCCGGGCACGTGTGTGCATGTCTGAGATACGGATACGTGGAGTGCAGAGGAAGTGACAGCTTCAAGATACATTTATGAGGAGTGAAAAAAAAAGCATAGCTTATGTTGGTTTTAAGAGGTTTCGGATGCACTAAGGAAAATCGGGGAAATCCTATAGATAAAATCGTATTTATATGATGAAAGGTAAAGGGTATTACGCGTTATGCGGCTTACATCAGAACCCTGATTATATTTCCTTTGATTTTTTTATATACTCTAATAAAATTCCTTAGAATTGCAATCGCAAAAACTATTGTATTTATTACTGTGTAACAAATACTGGGAATCAGAGACTGAGATAGTGGCTTTTATAATGTTTACTTTGGCGAATTTACAGCTGCGCGGGGAATCAATAAAAGGTTTTTGATTTCCTGCCAGAGAAACGGTCTGCAAAGCCAACCATTTCCCCAGACATTATCATCATTCGTCTGGGAGGGACGTCGCTGTAAATCTATATGAGAGATTGCACTTTGGCCGCGACAAAGCGCAACAAGTGCAATTGTAAATTTCCATGGAAGATTTTCTCTGAAAGGCAAGGAGCGACGGCGTCGAATCGAATCTAGGACAATGCTGGCACTGCTCTGGAGGCCCTTGGAAAGGCCAATAAATCTCACACAATGCAGCTGGGGAATCATTCAACAATAAAGTGATAAGAATACACACTCCACAAGCAGACAGACAGTTGAAGAAGGGTGTGTATGGCTTTAACAAACAGCAATTGCCACGATAATTCAGCAATTAATTAGCTTAATGCATTGTTGAAGTGGAACCAGTTCCACATTGAACATGGCAATTGGCGGGGCAAACACAAAAAACGCAAGGCGCACACGACCACGAAAACAAACAAACGCTTCGCGAATGGGAATTGGAATCGAGAGTCTAGCATCTAGAGCCTAGAAGCCACTCGATGTGAACGAGGCCAGTTCCGTAAATCAGTTAGAAACGGAAATGCAGTTGGCCAGCATAACAAAGCCAATAATTGCCGCTAGAAGGCGACAAGGCGGCAATGTCATCCAACCGACAAAACAATGTATATATAGATATATGTCTGTCAGTCACGAGTGCCACAACTACAGTGCGTTTTGTGGCTCTTTCGATTAATGGAAAATAATTATTTTGAGGATTATTAGTGTTACGATAAATTAGGGATTTGACAGGTTTTATAATCATTGAAATAAAGCGTAATTTTGGAGAATAAAATAATGTTTTAATGGTATAAAATTGATGAATCGAATTAAAACACATGAAACACTATCATTTAAAATATTTTATATATATTTTTGGTTATCAATTTAAATTGGTTTTAAATAATAAATAGATATATTTATTTATATTTTATATTTCATTATATATTTCTTATAAAGTCCACAACATTCTTCTCTTAAATAAATTCAGACAGCTCTAAATAATCGATCACCATATACTATATAGTATGCATACATAAATGGACACAATTTCCAAGATGACCTTAAAGGCTTTAATTTCCGTTTGCGCCACTGAAGGTCTTTGTGATTTTTCCTTAAGATTTTCCAAATAAAAAAACCACTGTTAACGTGATCAGGGTGTGCATTTCCCTTTATATTATAATAACAATATGCTTTTTTTCATATATATGTTTATTTAATATCAGTGACTAGTAATCGAGAGCTTGCAGTAACAGGCAGCAATTAGTGTGTCTACCATATGTGGGTGTGATGCGGCTGGAAATCAGATCGGAAAAGTGGGCTCGCGGTTGGCGCGCCTTCGCCATAACTCATACGCAGCGTTGCCAGCGCCTGTCCCCGGTCCCATGACAAAAAATTGACTTGGCACCTTGACAGAATAGTGCGCATTATAAAAGTGACGTCGATGCCCGGACTTTTAACCGAATTTCACAACAACGACAAGGCTGGCCAAACAGGAACGTCTGTGGAAAATTTTCAGGGGAGGCCCACGCAAAAGTTGAGGACATTCCACCAGATCACATGCATAGGGGGAAAATATATAAAATCTATGACGATATAGGTGGTTAACTTTCACCGCCACTCTCACCCGGCCCGTCCCCCATTTTGGCGGTGATTTGTGAGCAATTTTTGAAGGTCAGGAATCGCAAGAGAGAGAGAGAACACAGAGAACCAAGAACCGAGAGTGTGGCATTATCGGAGGAGGGTGTGTACCCAGTGCCCGCATTCACAGATCTCGCCTCTATATAAAAATAGAATGCCGAAAGTGTAAAGGAAAGCGGCATCCACACAGATTAAACAGATAGAATATAGCATACTATATAGAATAGAAGAAACGCCAGACGAGCGAAATTAATGTGGAAAATGTACTTAGAAATGTTTTAAAAATTGTTGCTTTTGCGTCAACTAAAAGTGCCGGATATGCGTCTTTCAAAATAATTTAAATGAAAACACACCAAATTGCTCATCTTCCTTTCAAGTGTTGAGTATTAATTAACATTAATTATTCGTTGAATAATTCAACAATTTCCCTTCCCGAGAAATCAATGAACCCCAAAAAATGCACTTGTTGCCTCGTCGCTTCATAAAAATTAAAGTAATTCTCCAGCATCACGTTTTTCTTTTTTCTTTATTTTTTTTTTCCAGCTATTTATAAGTTTTTGCCCTTCTTTGATGGGGTCTCTTTTTTATGCATTTCAGGGGAACTTGTTTCAAGTAAAAGCAACGAGCCAATAAATGTTTAAAGATCAGTGCAAAAAAAAAGTGAAAGAAAGATCCCAAATTTTGGGGCTCCGATTTCAATGTTTAATTTGAAAATTCCCCGAAACAGTTTGTCAAAACCAAATATTGTGGAGCTTTTTAGCCGGTTTTTGTTCGGTTGTAAACATCAAGCTTCAGCCTTCGGCTAATTTATTGCCAAAAAAAAGAGAGGAAGAACTGAAACAGAAATAGTTATTGGCGGCAAACAAAAGATCTCCAAAAGAACAGTTCGAGGCGACAATTAATCAAGAGGAGGCAACGTCTACGGCTTTGGCTTCTGCTCTCGGAGGCAAACGAGTTTTTTGTTTAGGTTATTAAGATTCTTGGAAGGAGTTACGACTCCGGTGACTAAGAGCTGCTTAGAGAAAACCCTTGATGAAGTTCATTAACACAAATTAGAGTCCATATAAATAATTAAATTATCAGCGGTTGCCTGCCAAATGAGTAGATCATTTGATAAACTGGAATATACTTGAAATATTATTGTGAATTTTATTTATTAATTTTTAGAAAACCAACCTTGATTCGTATAGAATTTAGATGATCTAAAGTTTCGATTTATAATAAAATCCTGCCTTAAACTGGAATCAATCCTTGGTGGCGGTAATTTGCGGCACACGCTCTTTTAGCATCGTTTTTTTTTTACCAGAGGTGTCAGTTGTAGAGACATGCCCCAGAAATTAACAGTCGGTCTCTGTGTCGTCCGTTAATGATCTAAACTTTCCCATTGACGTAGACCCAAAAAACTCTATAACTCTGCTTAAAACCTTGCCTAATTTTTGCGTTGTGTATTATTTCGGGCACGTTTTTCTGGTTATATGGAATCGAGAATTTATAGCAAACATGACTAGTTATTTTTATTTTTTATTACTATTTTATTTTTTTTTTGTCGATGCCTCAGTTTCGGTTATTTTCGAGTGCTAATTTGAATACAAGTTGAGTGTCTCGGTTTATTGTTGCGCCGCCGCTTTTGATGAAGCCTCGTCGATGTCTAGACTAGAGTGCTGTTTTTTTTATATATATCTCTTTTTTTTTAACCATTTTGCATGACATTAACATGATATTAAGGCTATAATAATCTGGAAACTGGGCAAGGGGATGGTGGGTGTGTACACCGGCCCAGACAGCCGATAGACTGGCCCCGATAGTCTGCTGGCCAGCTGATAGCGAATCTGATGCGGCTGCTGCTGGTGCTGCCGGGAAAGTCGTCTGGAGCGAGTTTATCGCCGATCAATAAGCGCCTTCGGTCAGCTTATAAATTTACACAACAACAAAAAATAATACAAAAAACTGTATGGGAGTTCAACGGCACTCGAAAATTTATATATGCTTCGGTTCGAGCAATGCACTTTGCCACTTAATAACCGCCCAAAGAGAGTCCGCTGACACTCGGGGCAAGATGACAGGCGGCAGTGATTATGGCCCAAAATTTGTGCTGATTCAGCTTCTCTTGAAGCCGCTGCACCCACACAAACACGAGTCTCAAGCGATCCTCAAATCAAATTCATTTGCCTTTCGGCGTGTTTGCTATTGAGGTCACATCCCCGGCAGAGTTGTCACTGCGATTTTATTGGCCCATTAGTTGCGGGTAATTAATGCGTTTATCTGTGCCCTGGTATCGTGTAATGAAAACAACCGATTACATCAGATAATTATAGGTTGGTGAGAAGGGCGAATAAACCTGATTAGTTTTACATGATTGTTAACAAAAATGTTATTTTATGAGATTTTTAATAAAGGATTTTTGCATTTAAGGGTTCCAGCTGGGGAAAAGCTTATTAATTATCAGTCTGTTTCTATTCCCTGCTGTCTTATGTTAAATAAAGCCAAGTTTTGTTATCAAAACTGCGGGTTTTAGCTCTAGTCAGTCGCCTGATGCTCGTACGCTTTGGAAATATTCCAAAGGCGCATTTTGAGTGTCTAACCTTTCGCCGACCCAGACAACAGCGAGTCTTTCGTCAGTGGCATTGCCCGACCTTGCTTTATGCCTTATCTAATAGCAAACTTTCCCGCTTCTCTTCCAGACTTCCTGTCATGCCGCCAAGTGCTGAACCTGCTGACCATGCTCGGCTTCATGCTGAACTATGCCCTCAGAGTCAACCTCACCATTGCCATTGTGGACATGGTCCGGCCAAATGTCACCGATGCCACGGGCAATGCAACTCTGGCGGGGAATGGCACGGCCGCCAGTCCGGATGGCGTGGATGTGTACGAGGAGCGCTTCCCCTGGGACACCTACCAGACAAACTTTGTGCTGGGCTGCTTCTTCTGGGGCTACATCCTCACCGAGCTGCCCGGCGGACGTCTGGCCGAGCTGATTGGCGGACGCCGTGTCTTTGGACATTCCATGCTGTGGGCCAGCCTGCTGACCCTGATCACGCCGCTGGCGGCGCACATTAACTATGTGGTTCTGATTGTGGTGCGCGTCGTGCTTGGCTTCATGCTGGGCGCCTCCTGGCCAGCCATTCACCCGGTGGCCGCCGTCTGGATTCCGCCCATGGAGCGCTCCAAGTTCATGTCCAATATGATGGGTAGGTTTCTGAATCATTTCCTGATTTTTAAATATTTATTTAATTTTTCTATTTGATTTTATAGCCTCCTCATTGGGTGCCGCCATAACCATGCCCATTTGCGGCTACCTGATCTCTGTCGCTGGCTGGGCCAGTGTCTTCTATCTGACAGGAGCTGTGGGTTTGCTTTGGTCCTTGGCCTGGTTCACCTTTGTGTATGAGACACCGGCCACACATCCGCGCATCACGGCCGAGGAGAGGCGAGAGATTGAGGAGGCCATTGGCACCACCACCTCCAAGAAGCGTCCCAGCCACGTGCCCTGGGGACAGCTGCTGTGCTCGCCGGCCGTCTGGGCCATCATCATCTGCCACGGCCTGGCGGTCTTTGGCTTCTTCACGGTGGTCAATCAGCTGCCCACGTTCATGTCCCAGATCCTGCATTTCGACATCAAGCAGGTGAGTTAATTGGCTGACAGCTTGGACGGCTTGGACTTTATCTCTACTAATAATCTGTGACCTTCTGCAGAACGGCCTGTTCTCGTCGCTGCCTTATCTGGGCAAGTACGTGATGGCCGTGGCCTCGTCCTACCTGGCTGATTACCTGCGCAAAAAGGGCACACTGAGCACGACGGCCACCAGGAAGCTGTTTACGACTTTTGGTGAGTTAAGAAAGAATAGCTGGTATTTAGTTGGGAAAAATAAAGGAAAATGAAAATATATATATAAATTAAAGTTCAACAAAAATATTATTTTCAACTGGCGGATTTATTCATAACCAAAATCTTTACTTAAAATAAACATAAAGTATTAATTTATTTATTTCATTTACAGCTCTTGTCATTCCCGGCCTGCTGATGGTCCTGCAGGTGTTCCTAGGCTATGATGCCACCTGGTCTGTCACCATCTTCTCGCTGGCCCTGTTTGCCCATGGAGCTGTCACCGCCGGCTATCTGGGCAATGGCCTCGATATTGCACCCAACTTTGGTGGAACCATTTTCGGGCTGGCCAACACGCTGTCCTCCTTTGGTGGTTTCCTGTCCACATGGATGGTGGGGGCACTTACCTATCACGATGTGAGTATATCTCTTCAATTATACTTTCTTTCTGAATTAAAATATATATATTCCAAATTCTATAGAAATCCTTCCATCAATGGCAAATTGTTTTCTGGATTTTGGCTGCCACCTATATCTCGGGTGCCGTGGTCTTTGCCATTCTGGGTAGCGGCGAACTGCAGCCCTGGAACAATCCGCCAGAGCGTGTCAAGATCAGCGATGTTACCCAGGAGGAGGGTGTGCCGCTCAAGAACGACAAGTGATTCGAGAAACCTTCGAAGCGAAAGGAAAACCAATGCGAGCTGAGCATCCCACCACCACCAGCAACACCTCCACAACACACATCATCCGCACAAGTTATAGTTGTTGCTACCTAGCACGTCTGAGATTTACGGAGTTTTCGGGGAAAAACATGAATGAAAGACATTATTTTTTTAGAGAGATACTGCGCAAGGTTTCTTCAAACAACTCTCATGCAACCAACACTGTACACCGATGCCCATGTCTGCTTTATGGAAATTGACTATATTTATAAGTAATATTTACTTTAGCGCTAGCTCTACGTCTATGTCTGTAACTGTAACAATATGCATATATTATATATATATATATATATATATGTATCTGTAGCCTAAATGATTATAGTATTCTGTATGTCCGCAGGGAGCAGGAAGTAGAAAAGAATCTGCTCTGGGCTCGATATGTTTCGTTTAATTTATATTAAAGTAGTCCTAACTATGGTTTAGCTTAGATGAACAAAAAATACAATACTTATGCAAGTAGCGAAAATACACACCCACATACAGATACGCCTATAGTGTAGCTAAGTTGATTATTAAACCCTATGTAACTTTGTACTATACTTGATTATTTATGTAATTAATTTAAACAATTTTCTAAGTTCATAATAAAGAGTAACTCGGAAAAAGAAAGGAAAGAAGTCAAGCTATTATTTAGCTGAATGTTAAAATTGCATTTTATATTTGTAGAATATGTAAGATAAGGGAGATGAATTATCTTTTACCATAGAGAAATATTAATTATGCTAGATGGAGCCCAACTCTCAGTAAAAACCCTCATTAAACCCCCCTTTTATAACTTTTCTGGGTGAAGGAGCCATTTCCGACCCTATATATCATATATATTCTTGATCAGCATTATCAACAGAGTCGAACTAGCCTTGTCCGGCAGAAAAAAAATTGTGAGCCATTTTTTTTAAATTGTCAAAAATTAAAAAACAAAGTAAAACTTTTCAAATTCCTAAGACCAAATGCAGATTTATTAATCTGATAAAAACTAGCACGAAAGGGTTTTCCGTATAGAAATGAATACATTTTTGGAAAAGTCAAAAAATTCTTAAAATTATCTATCCCAAAAAATTATCATCTAAAATATATCGATCTTGGATCTTGTAAACTTTAATAAAAATCTTTAACAACCCAAATAAACTGGAATATTTTTTCCATATAAAGCCTAAACCGTTATAAGTTTAATATTTAAAAAGAAAACGAACGTTGCATAAATGTAAACCAATTTTATTTTACAAACAACTTTTTACATTTATCGAAAATAAGTTTTTAAGTCGAATGCTGCCTACTTTTTAAGCGCCGGAAGTCATAAAATCCATTTCCTGCTCATTTCCTTGCCTACTTTTCGGCGGGTCTCAACCAAATATTTCCCTAACTTAAGTTTAGAGTTGTTTTTATTTACAGAAAACGTAGCTAAGCCAAACTACACACACAGATTTGCTAAGCACCTAAACACACACATTGGAGTGTGTGTGTATATAGCGATTAATTAGTAACTAGAGTTAGTTGCACAACCTAAGTATCCAGACTGACGTCCATCAGCTCCCTGGTGATCTCACTTTGGCTCTTCACGGGCTCCGGATTGCTGCTGCTCAGCGTGTTGGTGTCCTGCGAGAGAGCAGGCGGCGGCAGCTTGAAGCCACTTGGTCCGCCCAGCTTAAGGGAGCCTCCAGTGAAGGTAGGAGCAGGGGAAGATGAAGGAGAAGCAGGAGGAGGAGGCACTGTGGTGCTACTGGTACTGCTAGTGGCCATCTTGTAGAGCAACTGCAACTGCTGCATGGCGCTGGCTGGATCTGGCAGCTGCGGCTTTGAACTTTCTTTCACCGGACGGCTCTTGGCCTGATCCTTGGGCCTTTGTGGCTTTTGCGGCTTCATGCCATTGGACCAGGTCTCCAGCCAGCTGGCCGCATTCCTTTCCGTGGAGGTCATTAACATTTCGGCTTCCTTTTTCACCTGCTGGCGGTAGAGCTGGCGCAGCAGGGCCTTCTGGTCGCTGGAGCTCACCTGGCGCTTGTTGAACGACTGATCATCCTGGCTGGGCTCGCCGATGGGTCGCGTCTCCTTCTGGGGGCCCAGCTCCACCATCACCTGGAAGTCGGCATGCTCGCCCAGGCGAAAGCCAAAGCCCAAGCGAGAGTCCGTTCCTGTGTTTGGGATAAAGATCTCTCATTAATCACGCAAGGAGGGAAACCAAATGCAGGAAAGAAAGTGGACTCACCCTTCTTGATTGGCGGTATGTTGGAGTAAACTATGGACAATATCGAGGGCAGTTCCCGTGGCACAATGAAAGTGGATACGTCTTGGGCTGTAAGTTTATAGAGATATTTAATTGATTTTATCTGCCGAGCCTCTCTTATGTAAATGTTTGTTTTTTTTTTTACGGTCAGTGATTTTTAGGTCGAATTATATAACCACGTTTATGGTCTTGGATTTTTGGGCTTATGGATTCACAGATGAGTAACAAAGCGAATGTTTCAGGTTTACTACGAGTCTTGGGTTTGTCGTTTCACTTTGAAGGTCAGTTTGCGTTCGGGAAGTTCAAAGAAATAGTTAAGGCTTATATTAATAGAATAATATTTGATTAAGGTAATAAATTATTAGGGAGTCTATAGAGAAATAATATTATGTGTCCTCTAAAAATAGGATTCATGTTTAGGTTTAAAAGAGTTTCTTTTTAGGGTTCTGCAAAAACCTTAATTAGACTATTAATATAGGTTTATAAATTGATATCTTTTTAAGCTGATAAAAACAATACGAGAAAGTCTAAGTTAAAAATAAGCTATTTTCTATGACAAGTCATGGCCGTTTATAAAGCTTTAAAAAATTATAAATGAGTCTAAAGCATCAGAAATGTTTAAATCTGTCTTAAAAAACACATTTAATTAACTAATGGATTTGATCTGTGTGTTTTGATCTTTAAACAAGTATTTTAAGCGAGAACTATTAGGCAACTATAATCATAAAACATTGGTCATAAAACCAAAACCGCACCATATTTGAATTGGATACAGAAAAGGCAATGAGAATTACACAAACAAAAATGAGATATAAAATATAAACCTAAACTTTCAAAATAAGTTTGTTCTACAACAAATATTAAATTGAACTTTATACAACAATAATTTCATGTTTGAAATAGTAGGTCTAATCCTGCAAGAAATTACTTTGGTTACTATTAAAGGTGAACTCCCCAATATAAATTTTAACAGAATACTTAAGATCCCATTTGTTCAATGATGTTTTCATAAATATTCTTTAATTTCTGCATTTAGTAATTTACATTAAATTTATTTAAACCTTAAATAAAATCCAATTAACCTCAACTTAAGCTCAATATTTCTTTCTGTGCATAGACTTGTCCCCAGACACAAACAACATCATCGGCGATCCGGCGACCTTGACACAAAGACCGGCAACAAGTTGAGGCTCGGAACACGCCGACTCTGGGTGCCAGAGTTAGAGTTTGGCCAAAGTACACCAGATGAATCCACTCGAGATCGCGAGGAGCGGCGACTCGTATGTGGTTGGACCGGATTTCGTGGGCATTATAACTTACTGCAGAGCAGGCCAAGCAGCAGCAGCGGCAGCCAGAGGCTAGCGAAGCCCCATTGTTTTGGCCGAGACATCATGGCCAGCCTGCAGCATTTATGTGGGGGAAGCGGAGGTGTGAGGAGCCGCACAAAAAAGCCGCCAATATCAACTGCAATTACACACAGACACAGACGTCGATTACGTTATAGCACAGATATTGGTAAGAAAAAATATTGCAGAATTTCACAAGCACCGAAAAGCTGAGTTTGCGCAACACTCAGAAACCCGACCAACGACTTGAGGTTGGTCAGTTGCCGCTTGCCGTGCGGCTAACAGGTGCGTCATTTCGACAAATATTTGAAATATTTTGTTGCCAAGTTTTTTCGTTTTTAGCCGCTTTTGTTTACGCGATTTCGATTCCGACGCGATATGCAAACACACACCACACACGGCACACACACTCGGAGTCTAAAAAATCCACAACCACTACCACAAAAAATATAAACGTTGGGTTTGGAAATCACTCTCACTTTTGTTCAATGAGGTTTTGTCTTGTTGTTTTTGTTTTTTTTTTTTGTGGGATTTTTGTTGGCTTTTTGTTGGTTTTTTTGGCCTGTCTTGGTACTGGGTTTTTCTTCTTTATTTATTTATATTTGTGCCTTGGCTTTTACTGCTCTTTTTACGTTGGCCTTGTCTCGTTTTGGGTCTGATTGATTTCTGGCTTCTTTCGGCTTAGGTTTTTTTTTTTTGTATTTTATTTTGTGGCTGTAAAGTTTTCATTTACACGCTAACTGATCGAAATTGCTGTTAATAAACTGAGCAAACATCGCGCAGAAATTTTCGGATCGCATAAAAATGAAAGTTAGTTGACTCCAAAACGGTCTCTTGCTATTTTCGGCAAGGTAATGTAGCCAAATGCCCAGCCAACACATCGCACATACGAATGTTGTAATTAAACTAACGTATTTTCGGTTCAATTCACTGCAATTCGGTGACTCGACTTCGAGTTCCCTTCTCGAGACAATTGACAAAAAACTGACTGCGGACAACTGGTCCGCTGCGCGTCTGCACGGCGACTGAGCCGAGATCGAGAGTGAGCCATTCGGGCGTGCAACACGCGCTTAAAATTTTGAGGGAGTTGGCGCTCTTCGCGGGAGCTGTGGCTTTACACTGAGAGAAAGTTTCGTAAATTAATACAGATTTTAAGGATTTATTAAACAAGAAAGGTAGGAAGCTAACTTTGGAAGGTCTCGCTGCTAATGCTGATCTAGAATATATATGACTTATAGGTTCGAAAATGATTACTTCACCGCGTTGCAATCTGAATCAAACTATATTAATTTTTTCCATTAGGTCATATGATATATTAAATTATATAATTAATTATATATATATATATATATATATTTATTTTTTAGTCACCATATTTTATTGGTCTATCCTTTTTTTTATATATATGTTTTTAAGAGTTTTCATTAAAAACTTGTAAAATGTTTGTTAAATTGCAATACGAATCATGCCACAATTGCCGCTATTATTATATCAACAATTAAAGAGCATATTAAATAAATTGACATCATTTAAAAATACTTTTCTTTGAAAGTTCTCATGCCTACTGCTTTTATTTATGAATATTTCATAATTTTATTAAATAAACTTCTTATATAAATAGTTTTCTCTCTCTGCACCGTAAATCACGTAACGTTGCGCGGTAGCTGCGCATGCGCATGCGTCGCTCGCTCTCAGTTTCATTAAAAACTCGGCTTGAAAATGAGGCTGAAACTGAGTCTGAAACTGGAGTTGAAACTGAAACTGAGACCGGCTGTTGCCGTCTGCTCCATTAACGTCATCTCCGCCTCAAATTGGCGCACTTGGCCTGGGCCTGGGTCTTGCCTTCTGGGGTTTCTGTCATTTTTTGTTGTTGTCATTTCTTTATTTTTGGCACATTTTTGTGGCATTGTGAAAGGTTGCTTCAGGGCTTAAGTGTTTGTGTAGTATTTTTTTTTGGCAGATAAAATATGAAAATAAAGTTTGGGCGGACTTTATTGAGTTTATTGACGCCTACACACAGTGGGGATTATAGTCAAGAGAGTTATTTAAAAAAATAATTATTAATTGCTGTAAAATAAACAAAAGTAGTACCTACTAAAAGCTTCTATATTATTTTCTAGCTAAAAATTTTGACTTGGCATTAAGTGCAGACTCACTTAAACTATTAATAATTGGACTTTGGTATAAAGTTAACAACTTCTCAGGTTCATTGCACCCCGTAATTACCTTTGGTTTACTGCCTTGTTGTCGTACGCCCTAGTAGGTAAAAAAAAAACCTTAACATTTGCTGCCCAGTGAACCCAGACGCTGTATATATTTTATGATAATATTTACATACATATCTTGTGCATATTTTGCATAACCTAAGGCAGACTGACTAGCTCACCACGCCCCCCTTTAACGATAGTCAGTCTAATTAACCAAGACATGTGTACGTACATTTTGTTTAATTGCCCAAGCATAAAAAATCCCAGACACGCAGGCAGGCCAAGAAAAGTGTTTATGTAATAGGCGTTGCCTGCCACACATGCGGATACAGAGAAAAAAATAATTGTACACTCAATTAAACAGAAAACTAGATTTCAAATGAAGAAAACTTATTTAAGATCCTGATAATGTAAAAATATATATTCTTATCTAGCCTTAAAAGTCATATTTCTAAGCTGAACTTTGCGTAGATCTAAAGAAATAATATCAAACTGTTTCTTAAATCTGTAATATTTTTTTTTTTTTCAGTGTTAAAACCAGCTTGTTGGTGAAAAATAAACAAAATAGAATGGGTCAATGCATGAGGTGCAAATAGTTTGTGAAACTGCGTCTGCATAATTGACAATTTGAATTAATTGCCTTGGCTCAACTCATTTGTGGCCATTGTTTGCTTTGCAATTGTAGAAAAGCTGCGAAAATTCATGAAAATTAACTAGCAAAAAAGGAGGAAAGGTATTGACAAATTGGCAAAGACGTCAAAAGTTAAATGACTGATTAGGTGTATTGCATTTTTTATTTGTTGCATACCAGCAGGCATTGAGGAAATATGTGTACTTTTGACGTCTTCCCGGCAGCCATCTAGCGGAAAAAATTAAATAATTGCAGTAAAAACTCGGCTTCCGGTCTAAGTTCTAAGTTCCGCCTGATGCTAATTAATTTAGTCCAAAGGATGCTCCTTAATAAGGACAGAAACCTCTTAATTTAAATGTTCCTAACTTGGCTCAAAAATTGAATATAAAGGAATGTCATACATTTTGATAACTCCATTTTATAGGAGTTTTAATGAATGTTAATATTAAAGAAATCTAAAATTCAAAATTTTTTTTCGATTTTTTCATTTTTTATATTTATTTTTTTCATGATAAAAATTGTCAAAAAATTTGATATAGAGTTTTAAATGCAGAAAAGTTCGCCTATAAAAACCAAGAAGACAAAACCAAACCAAACTGAAATCGGTTAAGTTTAAGCCAAGTTATAAACATAAAACCATTGAAGGTTTAAGAAATTTGTATAAAAAAACCATTCCAGAGATGCATTTTTGTTCCAAAAGTGAAATATAGCAAAATGATCATATTAATGAATATTAAGATATTTTCTCTAATATTAAAAAATTCTTTCTTAACGGTAACTAAACCTTAATAATTATTATTTAATTATATTATTTATCTTTTCCCCTTAATGCAATTACCTTCATTTGTTTCATTGTTTCATTTTTATTTAATTCGTATTCATACATTTAACATTTAACAATTGTTTCACAGTTCAGCGACATTATTAATTGTAAATAATTAATTTATATTTATTATAATTCTCTTAATTGTTGTTTGTTATTTAGACTACGCACTACACTAACAACGATGTGTAAAAATAAATGTATATTTAATATAATATTCTTCGTTTCCGTTTCCGTTTTTGTTTCTGTTTCTTTAGATTTCTTTTTTGGTCGCCAACCTGCCTTAGAATTAACTCCTATAGCCTGCGTATAAGATATTGAAATTCCGTTGAAATCGCGTTGAGTGCGGCATCTGCCGGAACAGGTCCTGTCCGTTAGGTAACGAGGTAAAGTGCGCCTTGTTGCGAAATCGACACAGTCAACTCCTAGATAGGGGGCCCTTCATCAATGCCACGCGAACAGGGAGTGCGAGACCAGCAGATACCCTGTAGTCACTATAATGCTGCCAATCATGATGGGAAAGCCAACTCTGTGGGGGACCCAAAGGAAAATTAATAAAGATTCTTTGAAAATGGAGACTGAAACCCACTTGAAGAACTGCAGGAAGGTGAACTTGTAGCCATGCTGTTCGGCCACGCCGGCACAGACCACATTGGCCGAGGCACCAATCAAAGTGCCATTGCCTGGAGGGGATACAATAGAGATATTAATGAATATATATTTTATATAGTATCCCGTTGAGAACCTACCCCCCAAACAGGCACCCAAGGCCAGGGCCCAAACCAAAGGCTGCAGCGGCAGATTCAAGGTGCTGTTCTGGGCCAACGAAATGGTGATCTTAACCATCATCGTGGTCAGCGGAATGTTGTCCACAAAGGCCGAGGCCACAGCAGAAACCTATAGTACAAATAGCGTTAAATATAGAATATATAATAGAATATATTATATTCTCTTCCCCCCAACTCACCCAAAGTATTATCAAAATGGCCACCATCAGACGCTGATCCTCGCCCACACCCAAGATAATGCCCTCCGTCATATTGCCTATCCACTCAATCAGACCCAGCTCCGTCAGGGCCTCCATCAGGATAAATAAAGCGGCAAAGAAGAGCAGCGTAGACCACTCCACGCGGGCCAGTATGGCCTCCATGTCCTCGATATCAGCCAGAATGATCAGGAATATGGCACCCAGCAGAGCGGTCCAGCCCAATGACAATCTCTGAAGTTCCGGCACCGAGTGCAAGAAGAACAAACTGATCACAAAGAGCAGGGCTGCCGAGCATTTGATCAGCAGAGGCTTGTTGCGAATGGGATACTGCCGGGAATATATATATATATATATAGAATCATATTCAGTATATAATCTTTAATGAACTTCTCTACCTTTGCTTGAAGATTGGCCAGCGTTTGCTGATAGTTGGGTGCCGGTTCAATCACCGCCGTCATGCGCTTCTTGAGGCTTCTCTTCAAGCGGTTCACCTTCTTCATCAGCGTCTGTCGCACCAGTTCCTCGTCCTTGGAGTAAGCCGACAGGCTGGCAGCCGCTCGCTTCCACACATGGATCTCGTGACGCAGCTCCTCCACTTCCGGCGAATCCTTGAACTGCAAATCGCTGATGTTGCGGAACTTGAAGCGCAGTTGAATGTAGGTCTGCACCATCACAAGGAGTACTCCGGGTAACATGTGCAGCGTGAAGACGGCAAAGTTGACGCCCTAGAAAGATGTGTAAAATATATTATACTAGAGATATCTTGCAATATTTCCCCGTATAATCTTACATTCTTGGATATGTAGCTATTCGAGGCAATGATGACATTCGGGGGATCCCCCACCGGCGTCAGGGCTCCGCCAATATTCGAGTAGATGACCATGCACATCAGTATGGGCACCGGATTGAGGCACATGACCTCGCAGAGTCGTATCGTGACCGGAGTCATCAGCAGCACGGTGGTGACATTGTCCAGAAAGGAGGAGAGGACCGCCGTGAACAGGCACAGACAGTTGATGAGGGGCCACACATGGCCATTGGTGATCTTGTAGGCATAGACAGCCAGATAGTCAAAGACTCCCGTCTCGGAGAGAATGGCCACGAGGATCATCATGCCGAAGAGCAGCAGCAAAGTCTCCACATCGATCCAACCCATAATGGTGGCCATCGAGGGTCTGGAATTCAGGGCAGCCAGTATGCCCACCGACAATGTGGATGCAATGATGGCCGCAAAGGTCCTGTTCACGATCTCCCAGATGATCATCACGTACAGACCGCAGAGGACTGCCGCCGCATAGATGACACCGTCCCGCTTGTAGATCGGTGACTCGTCCACGTTCAGCTGGAGCGGCAGCTCGCCATCAATGCTGCTGGTGAACTCGAAGCTCAGCTCCGTGCGATTGGCCTGCGCCAGCCACAGCGGATCGCTGGCACTCAGCTCGAAGGTGCGCTGCTTCTTCGTGTCCTTGGTGGCATCGATGAGGTCCGGATAGACCACATCCAGCTGCCACAGCTGGCTGGCATTCTCGATGTAGATCTCCAAGCCCTCGGCATCAAAGTAGCTGCGCATCACCTGAACCTGGAGCACGGGCAGCGGCACGCTGTCGTTCAAAGCCAGCTCATTCTCCTGCAACCTAAAGGGTCCTCTTAGGCCCAGACCAATCCTTTGCAGACTGGCTGTGGTAATGGGAAATACTGCAAAAACATAAGAATTTTATTTATATTCTTTTTAGCAATGTATTAAACTTAACTAACCTCTCGAAGAGCTATTCCTAGGAACACTTATGAGGCTGAGCTGGTCCACATGCTCGTTGTTGGACATGAGGAAGGCGGTGAAGACGCACCAGACCACCAGGAGCACAGCAATCTTGAACCAAATGAGATACTTCCGGATCTGCCAAGATAAACATCAAAAGAGGTAAATATTTTTGACATTTTTGAGAATCCTCAAGGACACTCACCAAACTCTTGCCGTGCGTCTCGGCCTCGTCATGCTGATCGTCATTGTTGTTCTCCAGATCCCTGCAAATGGCCCGGGGAATCACAGAAAACTGGTTGCACTAATTACGTAACTGACACCCGAGTAGCACAGAACTACGAACCTGCCGTCCAACACTCGCACCTGTCCCGCCTCGTTCGTCACATTGATCCCGATCTGTGTGAAGGCCGTCTGTGTGTTGGCCAGCGCCGTCTCCTCGTGATGTCCATTCTCCACCCGGAGTTCGTTCTCCTCCGCCGGCAAAGGGTCAACGTCTGTGGGAAGTAAAAGAAAGCCATTTAAAATGATTAAAGATAAAAGCAGTCTGACGTTGACTTAACCCTGGCCAGAAAGGGGTAAATATTTAAGCGAAAATTTACTCATTCGCTGCTGCTCTTGGCGAAAGGACATTTCGCGGACAACTGGCCAGGAATTAACGTGGCCCATCATCCAGCCACCACCTGCCACGTGTTGGCAGTATTTTATTGGCAAACGTAAATGACTCGCCGCGGCTATAAATACACCTCAATGGCCCTGAGCTAGAGCTCTGACCGACTAACTGATGGCTAACCAGGACCAGGAAAGGATACACAAGACAGTGAAGTTCGAATAGAAAAATCTCATTATATATATCAAGTTTTGCTCATCCAAAATCACCATAATCATAGCTTCTGTCTGAATTGAGTTTAATTTAAGTGAAACTATACTTATAATTTCCGTGTGGCCTTTAATTTAAGGAAGCCAATGGACAAGATATGTTGTCCACTGTGACATCATGTGACGGAAATAGAGAAAGAGGAGCAGCCCCCCTCTGGGTATTATTATCATAATTTTCTAAGACCCAAATAGTGCGTCCATCAAAACAATTGAAGATAAGCTGGACTTTAATTTTTCGGTATGCAAATCGGGGCGAAACCCGGACTCGGCCAGCCGTCGTCCAATGTCAATGGCGACGCCAACGTAAATGGCAATAAAAAATTCAACAATAATTACGGCAATAAAAAAGGTAGCAACAGCCCAGACCCAGACATAAAAAAAAAGGAATTATGTGATCCAGGGAGATGGTATAGCCTGGAGGAGGGACTTACTTACCGCCATGTAGACGTTCGTGCTCCTGGCGAAACGAGGCTAGACTGGGATCCTGACGAATGCGCTCCGGCAGTGTTCGCCAGACTTGTAAGGCACCTTCTGTTACTTCGCTGCATGTGTGGAGCAGGAGGAGTAGCATGAGCAGGAGAAGTAGCAGGAGCAGGAGCAGCAGCAGGAGCAGCAGCAGCAGCATCAGCATCAGGACCAATCCAAGGTTTCGGTGGTTTTTTGTTACACATCGGGGAGCAATGAAATGCGGCACCGAAAAGGAAGAGAAATAAGCAGAGAATAAAGATTTAATACGATTTTATACCGGGAACTTGTGTGTTTGGAATTTGTTTGTTCAGGTGCTTGGGCGTGGCTCGCCTCCGCCTCCGCCTCCGCCTCTGCCTGTGAACAATTCAATAAATTTTTAAGCACATCTGTATTGATTTTTTCGCCTGCCTTTGGCCCGTGGGTGCAACAATTTGTATTCATTTGATTTGACTCTTATAAAGTCTTTAAATTGGAGTTGTTTACACAAAAAGGGTTTCAGCTTATGCCACATGAAGTGGAAACTCAATTGTGGTTAAGGAAATGGCAAGTGGAAATCGCCTTAGCGTGTGGATTCTGATTGACAACAAATCTCCAAGAGCTCTCAGAGAAAAGATGCAATAAAATAAGATTTTAGTAAATATATTTGGAGAGACGGTTGGCCTTAAAAGGATAAACAAGAGAGATGGGTGTAATGGGATTGAAAAATGCTTGGAAAAGGGTATAAAGTTCTCCCAACAGGAAGCCTTCAGGAAATTAAAGGAGATTTTTATTTATTTGCAAGTTTTACTACCTTTTTTATGTTTATTTGTATAGTCGAAATGAAGTGAAACAAAATATATACAAGATGAGTATATACTTTAATCTCAGCTAAGATATTTTCCTATTTTCCTAATATAGACTAGAATGATTCATTCTCTGATTTCCAGAGCTGCTTACTAATGCCAAATATCGCATTATAAAGCACCCACAAAAAACCACGTTCTGGATGTCACGTAGCCCATAAGATAACTGAAAAAATGATTGCAATTCTCATTCTAATTTCCACACAAACTGACCGATTTCAAAGTCAGTGTAGCTATCTTCAGTCCAGATTTTCGTCAAAGATTCGCAACGATCAAGCTCAATTAAAGCGCCTTTGTGCAGCAGCAATGCCAGATCGGATCCGACCTGCCACTATAAACATATACTCGTCGTAATGCCCCGCCGCTCTAAAGGTCGTTATCAGTGGAAAATGTCTATTTATACTGGGCCATAAAATACTACTTTGCAGGCTGTCTGCCGTCGTCGTCTTCCATTTCAAATGCGAGTTTAATGACTCTTTGCCATAATTACTGGGGACCCAGGCAGCTGAGCTACTACTGCGGCAAGTAACATTGTTGTGATTCAGCGGGAATAGAAATCGGGGAAGGTTAGGTGGTTCCTTGGCGAAGGCACTCCGAGTGCATGGCATCACGTGTGCGGGCTGAATAAATGCAATTTGTGCACTCGATTCAAGTGGTTACACAGTGGCACACAAATCTTAATTCAGTCGGACCGACTAAATTTACTTAAGAGAGCGAAAAGTGCTCGAAATAAGTCATAAATTATATTTACTTAGGTTTCAATTAGCTTGCTTGATGGACGCCAGCGACGATGAGGGCAAGTCATAAACAGAAACAGAAACAGAAACAAAGACAAGACAAGACCGCCAAAGAAACGCTGACACTGATTTTGTTGACCGAACGAACACACACCTACTTTTGTATACACATATTATATGTGTACATATCAGCTATAAGTGTCTGGAAGAACACGACATTTCAGCTTGAACTTGCCTCAATTGCGTTTCCCAGCTTAGACAGCTCGTGCATAAGTCATAAGATCACTGATTGCCTCATGTGATGAGGTGAAATGGAATCGTGTGTCAATGGGTGTGTTGTGCTGACAGGATTTCTGGGAACTTCAATTGAGTCTAAATGGAATTTGTAAAGGACTTTATGAGTCAGAAGTTTAATAGGAAAATGCAGTATAGAAATATATTTTTAGAGGGTTCCATTTCATTGATAAACAGGAATGACAATGACATAGAACCATATATCTTAAGGTAAAAATTTAAACACATTTCCAAGGACTACTCTTTTAAGATTCATTCCCCGAAAAATAAAAAGTATTTTCCCTCAGCTCAAGTGGCAGTGCGTAAAGCTTGTTGATGCCTCCGCAAGTCAGTGATTAAATGATTCTGCTGATGACTCTTAATACGTTGAACAGCTACTTTATGTCACGGCTTTCGTCTGCTGAAGTGAAGGGAGCGACGGTCGTGTCAAAGATTGAATCACACAAGAACCCACCGACAAAGGACACCCACGAGCCCAAGACAGGTCCTTAAACAGGGAGCGGAGCTATCATTAGCAGGAGCCAAGCAAACATTTTCCGCCTGACTGCAGCTCTAGACAATTTGTCGGTTTTCAATTGGGTTTGCACACACAGAAAATATTTTCAAGGAATTTTTTTGAAATTAAATTAAGTTGAATATAGAAATATTTTTTTTTGGTAAAATTAGATCCCTAAATAAATGATTTTAATTTTTGGTAAAGGAAGTACATGTTCATAATATATTTTTATTCCAAGTCTAGCTTTCATAAAAAAACTTACAGTTAATTATAATTTGAGCCTGTTAGTTTGGTGGATTTTAATGGGTTTATTTATTATTAGATCCTATATTAGATTTCAAGCTAACATTTTAAGACTAATGACACCAGGTAAGATAAATAATACCATATTAATTAGGAAATATTAGAAAATAAAATATAAAGAAATATTCCGACTTGCAATTTTCGCTAAATGCATATTATTTTTCATAAAATTATACTTTATTTTTTAATTTTTGACACAACTTTTTAAACATATATTTTTTTCTGTGCACTTAAAGACGCCCGAAAACAGGAAACTTTTCAGTTTTATTCTAGCATCTAAAACACACTGAGACCTTTAATTTTCAAGGGTTTAATATATTTTATAAAACTACATAATTTTTAAATGATAAGAAATATTTAAAATAATCAATATAATAGCAAATGCTTTTTAACAAATATTATATAGAAAACTATATGCGAAAAGAACTTTATTTGGGAGAAAATATTTAGTATGACTATTTATTTTCTCCCTTTTATCTCAATCCTTTTTTCTCACTGTGCAGTCATAGGTGAGAACGTAAAAGATAAAAGCAAAAAGCAAAAAAACACCGATGACAAGGCTCTTAATGCTAGAACACAATTCATTTTTTATCCTGGCGACCAAAACACACGTACTCATCCTCGTATGCGTAATCCTGGGCATTGTAAGCCATCTTGAGACCTTGCGGGCTGGGACCAGGGATCCTGCGTCAGGGATGGAAATGTGACACTCGCGAGCAGGAAAAAAATAAAAAAGAAAAAACACTCAACGACTAGTACAAGTATCTCCGCGAATAAAGCGTATTATTATTACGTAAATTGCACACAAACACACACGGGCAAACTTCTAATAGGGAAGCCGAAATAAATGCGAAAATTCCTTTGTTAATCGCATATTTTGCCGCTGCTGGGAAATGGGAAATGAAAAAAGCGGAGAAGCGCAAGAGCTGCGAACTGAAAGACGAGCTTCAATTAAATGGCGGGATCGCGTTGCCTTGACCACTTGTTGCTAATTTCTGCTTTTTATTGTCGCGTGCCCTTTTCGGTTTTGTATTGTATTTCGCCGCCGATCGTGGCGGAATATATACACTATATATATACTGTATATAGTATAATATTTTTGGGGTGGTTTTTTATCTGTTTATTTGCAGTGGGCGGTGCAGTCGCAGTTGAAAGCTCGAGCGGTACTAACTGCCGTCCTCAGTTTTTTACCCTATTTTGTAGGTTTTAATGCAGCCGTTGCTCTGCCGCTGCGCAGTCGCTGTCACCGCAAGCAGTGGCGAAGCAGCGCGGCAAAGAAGAACAACACACAAATTTCCTGATACTCAAATTCGCTTTTCATCAGTTATCTCTCACTGGACGCGCTTTGCTCATTATTCGCATTTATGCTTTCGCCGCCGCGGCCGCTGCAAAAGTGCACTCAACACTGATCGAGCGCTCTCTTTCGCACTCTTTAACACTGCGCCAAGAGCCGCCCTTACCGCCCCCTCACAGGCAAGGTGCGGGCGGTTCATGTTCATGTTTCTTCATTTTCGGCTTTGTCGAGTGGCCTCTCTCCCACTCTCTCAGTGTTTACTTTCCACTCTCTCTTTTCCCTTGTTACTGTTAATGTTGTTGTTGTTGCTTTTCCTGGCGTTGGCTTATTTGCACTTCTTTCAATTACACTTGATTTATCACATTTGACAGTTGTTCTGCGATGCTTTTGATCTTGCGATGCGCTACACAATATTTCGAAAGGAGTTTGGGTTAAGCCTCGGTTTATTTTTTAAATATTTTTTTCCTAAATTCTTTTGGGTTATTTATTTTTATATATTCATTCTAGTAATTTCCATTTTAATATTTATGTACGCATTAAATCATAATAAAATAAAATTAATAAAAAAATTTCAAAAATATTCAAACCATTTCAAATTTTATGATTGTTATATGAATATATAAAATCATAGTTCAAAATTGTAATGGCCGAAAGCCAAACAACAGCACATATTTAAATACTCTTAAACAATTTTGAACTCTCTATTAATTGATATTTATTATAAGAATTTAAAGATAGGAAATTAAAGACTTACAAAGTACAAATGAAATCCATAATTGAGATATGATAAATACGATTGAAGAGTGAATTTATTTTAAAATAAACCCAAATAGAACCAATTATAACTATTCCTATGAAATTGTTTATTTCCTCCTACATAGTGAACTTTAATCTGACATGAAATACTTCCCAATTATAAGTTCTATTTTAAGCCATAACCCGATACAATTTTCATCAATTTGTTTCGCTCCTATTAAACGATTTTATGGCACGAGATGAGCACTGAACTCGAGAGGTATTATTTTTCGTATTATTTCATTGTCTATATAGCAGTATTTGTTTATGTATGAACTCTGCAATTTCGCGAGGAATCAGCTGCTGCTTCAGGCCCAATTATTCTGTTAAGGAGCTGGCGAATTATGAAATAGCCGCCTAAATTGAAGGCGTATTCAGCGAGTGCTGATGCTGTGCCGAGACCTTGGAGTTCAAGGGTGCCTTCAATTCGCATGCAAATTTCGTAGAAGCCTGACAAGGAATTGAGCCAAATCCGAACGAACCCCCCCACGTGATGCCGAAAATTCAAAGAGTCACTATGTGCTATAATATTATACTATAGCCTGGTAATTGAAAGGCACCCGGGGGAGCTGGCGCCGGATCAGCGCCTGTCAGAGGTTCTGGCAGACGCATATCACCCATAAATGGAACGCAACGAAACGTATTTGCCAAATAAGCAAAAAAGATTTTAAGCTGCAGGTTTGGCACCCTACACGATGGGAAATTAAAGGGTATATTGTATTTAAGGAAATTTATGGAGAACGTGGGAGAATATTTTAAAATTAAATATTGAAATAATAAGACAAGGTTTCTTACTATCCCTTTTATTAAATTAAATTCTTACTAAAGTATTAAACTTATTTCACAATTTATTTTAGAATACAGCTCAAAGCTAGGTATCACATAGTGTCGACTCATTTACATATATTTCATTCTTGTTCATTTTTATGCCAACTCACCAGAATCTCACCTGGAAAAGCTGACAATCTAACTAGCTGACTCGCTGACTCACTGACGTCACAGGTGTGCTTGTGCCCAGCTTGCATAATGCGCCCGGTAATGTAATACTCTTCTTCGGCCAATAGATTAGAAAATCCAGCTCGTTGAGGGACAGGGCCAAAGCTGTTACCCGACACCGTCGGCCACCTCTAATGATAGCCATTTCACAGCTCCGGCTAATGAAAAAAGGTCTCGAAGCATGAACAGTGGGCTGGGGAACATGGAACATGGCCCACATCGTCTCCCATGTTGACCCAAGCCGTCGCTTGGTGCCACAAGTGTTTGCGCGGCAGAGTGAAATGCAATTTAATTGAAACGAGACTGCGATCTCGGGTATCGCATTACGTCGTGGCATTGAAAGTGGAGTATAAATCGAAGGGAAATTGAATAAGACATTTGGCGGCGTTTAGCGTAATGTGCACACCTCTGTAAATGAACACCCCCCTGTCGATGGGGCACGCCCCAACTGGGCTGATTGGGTTTATCTGCGTTTCGAGAGTGCGCTATTTAAAAAATTGTACATTAATAGAAATTACATTTAATTTCAGGTAAATTTAAGTAGCAAAGGAAGATGAAGTAAAAGAAGATTTCATAAAAAGTTAGTTTACGAATTGTAACGTTGTTTCAAATACACTTTTTATTTAAAATACAATCCAAAACCTATTTTATTTCTACCTTTTTTCAGTATTTGTATATTATAAACTATTTTTGTCAGTGGAAATTGTCAATTCTTTTTTATTTCAGGCGATTTACTTTTTTGTTAACAATGCAATGCAATTAGCTCAGTTAATTATGTTTTTAATTCATTTCCATTATTTGTGTCCAAAAGCAAAAAAATACGAGCCACTTATAACATAGTTTGCAGTTAATATAAGTTTTAAAACCTGTTACACCATAACTTGATTTATATTAATTTACAATCTTAGCAATCTATAGTTCGTTCTATATTTTCATCAAATAAATAAAGCATTCAGGTTCAAGATAATTAAAAAATATTATTATCTATGGTATTTCCCTTAATTATTTGATAAAAATAAATATCTAAAAGATCCTAAAGTTCAGTTGGGGGTGTGAGCGAGTCATATGCGAAAGTGCACGCACTTTGTCCATTTGAAAAATTAAATGAACACGCGCTCATCAAACTCAAAGCCGGGATATACAATATAATATTAAATCAACTCAAACTTAAGCTTAAGTAAGACGCACTCGCAGATACAGAACACACCCACATGTTGCGCCAGAGGTCGAGAATCGAGAGTGGAGCGTGCAGGGAGGATGTGTCTATATATATATATGGGTCATTGTGCGACATCGTTGATAACGAAATTACAGTCCCCAAAAACGTCGGTGGTCAGTCGGATCTCTGTCAATTTTAAGGTTCCTTTGCTTCTATGTCTATGCACGGAGAAAAATATATCTAAGTTTTAGTTTAATTTTATATGAAATTTAAGAATTTCTGATTTAAATACACATATATTAGACGCCAAGAATCCTATAATTTTAATAATTTTCATCAACAAAGAATCATGTATTATTTCCATAGAACACCCAGACTTTAAGCTTATAGAATAAATTACATACTTTCAGGCAGCACACTTTGAAGAACATTTTGAGCAACAATAAATACAAGTTTAAATATTCATATTCCCACTTTGAAATACCATATTTTCTATTTATTAATATAATTTTTAATTCTTATAAAGTTCAAAATATATATTCACATTATATTCTCACAGTGTAGCCTCTTCCCGTTCTGGTTCCGCTGGCGGGGCATGTCATTCATGTGGCGCTTTCAGTGCGACACGCTTCATTAATTTCGAGAAAATTGAAAGCCTTAAACCGCGCAGCATTCAGCACTCAGCACTCGGCGTTCGGCACTCGTGTCGTGTCTCATGTGAGCGACTTTTAAAGTTTATTTTTAAATCGCAACGGTGAGGGGACAGTGAGGAGGGCGACAGGCCTCGATTAGCAAGTTAAATCTTTCGCCGGCAAGTAACTTTCCGCTGCGAAAAATGCAAGTTAATTAATTGAGAAACGCGCACAGGCATTGAGTGACACGTTCCAATTGGCAATTGCCACCTCCGGAGTGCCTTCCACCGGGTGCTCCACGCCGCAGAGAGTGGCAAATGGCTCACGTTCCCAATGGCTCCTCCATAGTCACACGTTCCGAACATAAATCGAACACTGACTGCGAAAGCCAAGGGCAGGGCTAAGTAGTGGGTGGATTCCATGCCCAGGGCAAGGGCTATAATTGCAGCCATAGCCGGGTTGTAGTATGCAAATAGCTTGAATAACCGGCATTCATTTGCATTTTTAATTTTTCATTTTCACATACTCATATATTAGGTGAGCAAATCAAACTGCAGTTGTAGAATATTTGATTAATACATTGGCTTGTTATTATTCGAATTACGCGGTGTTTTGTACATTAATTTGCTTCATTATAATATTATTTATAGGCATTGCATAGCGGATTGTTGCATTGTTAGCTTTTAGATAAATCTCAATGAATTGCATCACAGCTGCAGCTTTGTTTTGAAATACAATTATTTTATGACTAAATATTTATTTATTTTTTATATAAATATATATATTTTACACCTTCTTTACAAGAAATTTAGGCTTATTTAAATTTAAAAAAGAAGCCATATGGCAGAAGGAACATTTTGTTATTTACTGGTCCTAGCATTTGATTTTATTTATTGGTTTTCAGAGTTATTTAAAGGGGTTTTCCAGCTTAAAATCTACAATCTGTGACCTTACAGAGACTCCCTTTGCTTAAAATGTACAAATTTGTATTTGAAATATTCTTTTGGCTAAATAATTATACCTAACAAGCCATTAAATAATATATTTTATGACTTGGCTCGACATACACACATCTTTCTGCCCAAATTCTTGCTGTGTCATTCCTTCCTGACCTTTCCTTTTGAGCCACAATCAGGGACTTGGAACAAACTCGTGTCAGCTGCAGTGCCCTAACCCAATTTTAGGGGCATTAAATGTTTTAATTATTCATGTGCCATGTTTATGGCACTCACTGTCGCCGGCACTTGTTCACACACAAGCACACACACCCAAGGCACATCCTGGCTGAGGAGGCACATAATCACATTTTGAATGTGCTTGGAACAATGCAGGATTCAGGTTGACCTTGGCTGCGTGGAGGTCGTCGCCGCAATTCACGTTATGTGCAAGAATTTTCACTTTCACTTGCGACTGACCCACATTTTTATTTGAAAATGCCGGGCCAGCCAACGGGGCGGATGAGCGATGTGGCAGCTCTGAAATTAAGCATACGCCAAGTGGGTCCTTTTCGGTCAACATTTGTCTACAAAAATAAAGTTAAATGGCAGCCGGGACAAACAAATTGAAAATTAATTGAAGAATAATTTCGGAAAGTTTTCGTTTTCGTGTTGACTCTGAGCCGGCGGGCAATGGGTCAAACAAATTAATTAGTATTTGTCTTAGAAGCTTCTCTTTTTCACAGCAAAAAAAAAGGGAGGAACGCCAAAAGTATTGGAAGGCAGGGCACGTTGCCAGGACACTTTTAGGACCCAACAGCACGCCTCACTTGCCAGCCCGATTGATGGATGGATGGATGGTTTTTCGCCGAATGCCAATACCTGATTCAATAGGCAAAAGAATAATATGTCTGCCTAAGAGGCTCCTTTGAAACTCAATGAAGTGCTCGCCCGCTTGCTCAATATTGAAACATTAATGGCAACGGGAACAGGATTCCCCACATTTGTCCTTTGTTCGGGCCAAACGCAAATTAAATGTCTGACATTAATTTCTCTCTTGTTTTTCTCGCTTTTTTCTCGCTTTTCCCCAGTCAACACATGTTGCTGCCCAGCCTGCCTGCCATTCAGGGTAAAATTGGACTCGCATGGAGCTTGGGTTTTTATGTTTATGTTTATGTTATGTGGTCGAGACGGGGCTCCATCCGGCACCATCTCCTTCTCTGGGAGGCACGTGCCTCAGCCAGAGACCATATAAACATATAGATATAGGGGCAGGGGTGTTCTGCATTAACAGATGTAAGGCAAAACAGGTCTCGGCCCATGAAATTTGGCATCTTCGACGGGGAAATTCGCAATCTGGTAATGGTAAAAGGTTCAAACAGAAACCGTAACTGAGTCACACACGGCTTAAGCTCATTTAGGAGTTACTAACCACAACAAAAGGTTATACTTTAATAGACTTTATAGCTTAAATTTCTTTGTAGTTTGTTCTAAAAATTATGTTTTTAATGTTATTGTCTTATTTGTAAGCTGTTGCCGCAATATTACAAGCAAAGTCTCTTCTGTTTTTATCAAACATATTATTAAACATTAATTTGTAAGCTTCTTAGGTTGTCTTAAACTTCTCTTTTGATGTTCATTTATTTTGCTATTGTCCCAACCTTTTCTGTCTGCTTTACTTTTGGTTCATGTACCTTTGAATTTAAATAAGAAAGAAGGTCTTAAAATGTTTTTAATTAAAAGCCTTCACAAGTAATTTCAAAGCAATTTAAAATCATTTTAATTTATTTATTATTATACCAAGAAATATTAATTCCCTTGTTTTATTTACTTTATTTATTATTCCCCTTATTTTTTTTTAACTTACTTTGGCTGTGGAAACTTGTCGCTCTTGGTGGACGCCTGTCGGTGGGGCCACAGGCGCTTGCTCACCTTCACCCGCATCTTGAAGGGCCAGATGTCCTTGCGTTTCCGGTGGACGCTGCCACTCCCACTGCCACTCCTGCGGCGCCGCGATATCGTGGATGCGGCACTGTGACCCACTGTGCTGGGCTCCGTCGTCGTCGTCTTGGTGTTATTGTTGTGATTAGATTCGAGATTGGGAGCAGACGGCTCAACTGGCGGCGGATGAACCCGAGTGGGCGCAATTTTGACGGGTTTTATTTTAAGGGTTGCTTGTTAAATTAATTAATTAAATTAGGCAGCTGTTTGCTTTTTTTTAACTTTTGGTTTGATTAGTTTGAACCCTTATAGCTCTATTAATACTAATTATTATCGCAAATCACAAGAAATGTATTTTTAAAGCGAAAGGGTTTAGGTTTAGGTTTAGGTTCAGCTTCAGGTTCAGGCCTTTCTCTTGTACATTTTTATGTAGTTTATGCTTTTATGCCGTCGCTTCATATGATCGAATCACGCATACGCACTGGTGGCTGATAGAGAGAAATATATATACATATATATGTATTGATGTATTGATGTGGTGAGCATAAACAACAGCTGCTTTCCCTGGAAGTTCACCGTTGCGTCACGCAGGCTGCATTAATTATTTAGCGCTCCAAAAGGACAAAAATAGTCGTCGCCTGACCAAAAACAAAAAAAAAAAAGCCTAATTGGGAATCAATATTCATTTAGTTTTGTGATGGCCTCAATTCCGCTATCAAATCAACCAAAATCAAATGACACATCAAAAAGGACGAGGTCATCATCTGTGGCTGTGTCTGCCATCAGTTGATTTTCGATGTATATCCGGTGTGTGTCTCTATTAAGTTCCATTTAATTATGGTCCTTGCTACTAATTAGCTGAAGGGATGCCCATTCAACCATTAAACAATTTAGCCGGGACGCCGCATAATTAAAACTGAGCGCACGAACACCAATTCAAATTATGGCTGGCCTTTTGGGGAGGACTTGGCCAAAATACGGGTCAAATGCAAAACAGACACGTGTGCTGGGCCCATTTGCCTGGATTTGAACCGCAAAAAAATGAAGGAAAAAGGAGAAAAACACCATGAAAATGTTGCTGAAAATATCCTGTGCGATAGCGGAAATTGCTTTCAAAGATATGTCATCGTTTAGGGGCCAGGATATATTTATATATATATTTATTTACGTGTTTGGCAAGAAATGTTTTAGCAAGGTGGATAAGACAGCAAGCTAAGGGGGAAATATTATATATCTATAAATATAAAGAGATTCTAGTGAACTGGGGTAGAAATTTTAAATTCCAACACAAGTTGCTTTAATTTCGGAAGTTAAGTAATACTAAGAAAGATTTTCTAAAGAAGTTTAGTTATTTAGTCTGCTATAACTTTTAAAAAACATATTGATACGCCTTTTTTATTATTTGTTATTTTCCAAAAATGGTTTTAGTAACCCTCAAATATGTATACAAGTCCTTGGGCCAACTTCACACACTTGTATCTTACTTTCACATTTTATTTACACATCCTCACGCATTATTTTCATTAACTTTCATGTTATCTTTCGCTAATTACTAATTGATTACACTCTGCCAACAAAAGAACTCACAGAAATATAGCTCAGAGGGGTCGTTCCTCTTCACAAAGAAAACTTTTTGCCTCCCCGAAAATCCTTTAACAAATTAACGCCGAAAAAGTTTCCTCTTGCAGAACCCTCTGGCAATCACTTAAAATATATTTGAGTTTTCGTTAAAAGCCAACAAGAGTGCCAGAGCCACTCCTCATAAATGTTGTTTTCAATCATATATTTCTGGCAAAGTTATTCGTCCTTCGGGCTAGACAGGGCTAGAAATTGTTGGGGACTCGCATGAATATTTAAAACGAGCGTCGGGCAAAGTTTTCAAACAGCTTTAAAAGCCAGAAACAAAAAACGAAACTAACATAAAAGCCAGACACGTTCGGATGGCGTTGCCTACTTTTGTGGGCTCTGTTTGAGTATTATTTTCAGTTTTCATTTTCGGCAAGACCGATGATGATGTTATAGCGACATTTCAATTTGTCCCAGGCTAATATATTACTTATTCGCGTGGCCTGTCAGGACTCAATTATTGATTGACCTGGGTGCGACCAGGAATGCCACGAATCATCATCCATAAATTATGGAATATTTGCCAGGCATTGATATACAAAGGCCGAGCGGGCATATAAGCCTGATAGTTTGAAGGTTTTTTAATCACGACTCTGTAAGCAGCAGGTGTGAGGCACCTGTCACAGTTTCCCTTGGGTCGGGGGGAATCCTGCGGTCAATTTATATATCCTGGCAGTCCTGCAGTCACCAGACGCCGCCAACCAATTACTCAGCGAGCAGAAGCAGACTAATTACCAGCGCTTAATGCCAAGGAATTGCGCTCTTAATGAGCAGAATTATCCTGGGCCAGCCGCAAAAAAATATATATATATTATAAAGGTAATAGGAGACTCGAAATAGGATAAGGAACAAGGAAAGAATTTCCATAATTAAATGTGCCTTTATCCTTTGCATCTCTTCTGTAAAGCAACTGTGTGAACTTCAAGGTAACCAAGTTCTTATTTATTTGCTGAGCTCACTTTAAGTTCTGTACTATTTCACGTTCTTTGTGATTTGGTTTATCTTTGCGTTAATTTCAACTATTATTTATTTGTATTATTTTTCTCTCTCTATTGTTGGGGGACACACAGAAGCTTCACGAACGATAGCGATTAAAAAAACCCGGACAAAGTCGCACGTCCGTACCGAGCGAAAGTTGTAAACCGAATAAATCTGCGGGCTCGTCGCCGCGCTCCAAGTTACTTTTCTGCCGGTTACTGCCGATGTCCGATGCCCGATGACGCCGCTATAGTATATATATATATATTTGTGTATATATACTGACATACCAGATACTGATACTTCGTGCGTCGCCGCTGTCGCTGTCGGTGTCGCAGCTGTTTTCGGTTGAACGGGACGGAGAGCACATTGAAAGGCGACTTCAATTGAACTGAATTCTAAGCTTTCAATAGCTGTTGAATGTCGTTAGTCTTTTCTTGTTGGGTTTTTTTGGAGGGGCCCTGCCTTGGAAACGCTTGTATTCCAATGGCCAACAACTTGAACTTGAAAGGTTTTTGAGGTGTTTCAATTTTAAAGGGATTTTCAACGGTTTTGTTTGTGTGTTTTGTTCAGAGAATAAACTAGGTCACTTTTTTTGGGGGAGTGTAATTATTATAATTTATTCTTTGTGGTATGCTTATCATAGTCAAGTTGTATTTGTTTTTCCTGCTTACAAAAATCAACAAATAATATTTAAAAATATAAAGAGACAATAAAAGTTGTTAGAATATTTATATAAACATTTTTGGTAAGACTTTTATAATAACGTGTTATCTATAATTAAGTGTTATTTATAAGATACTTGCTCAAGTGTAATAACTAGGTCACTTACCCTGACTAACTTGTTGATTTATTTTAATTTTTTTAATATGTAAACAAAATGGATAAAATATTAAATTCCAAACAAAAGATTTAAAAACTTATTGCATATATTTTTGTGTTTCATTTATGTATCATATCTTAAGCTGTCTTAAATTTTTATTATGCTTTCTTTTAATAATCTATAACGTCTATCAAAATTTTCTAATTATAAAACTTGTACAAATTAAGTCTAATTTTTCTAGCAATACAAATTTTGTATTAGATTCCAAGATCTTTTAACCTATTACTCATACCTTTTTGCCATAAATTTGACGCTAACTTGGTTCCACACTTTATGAAAGCTCTAATTACCCCAATATCTAAGCATTTGTTTACTTCAGCTTAGGCTTAATAATTATATACAACGAACATAATGCTAAATCTACAGATTTATGGTTGTTTTCTCGTCTTTAGAGAGCTGCCGACATCAAAGCAATTAGCGCAAATTTAAGGCACTTGTCATAGAAGCCAAAAATAGTTCAGCAAGTCCAGATAGAATCTTTTTCTTTCCCTCGAGTTTGACTTCCTCAAGTCACAGAAAGTGAAATTTTGCAAATAAAAAAAAAATAAATAACTGAAGCTCTAATTCAAGAGCCGGCCATGTGTTTATTTATAGGCCAAATATGATAAGTCCCCGCGGAGATTGAGCCCACGCTCGTGCTCTCATTTGCATGGACTACGTGTGGGCACAAAAGGCGAATTATTTATCAAGTCGTCTCAATTTTCTCGATTCCTTCGCATTTTCAGTATCGCAGAATCGCAGGGGAAGACGGCAAGCGGCTGTCACTGTCACTGACAATGAAACACGGCGAATAAACACCCATAAAACCCGAATAAATGTGAACTCGTGTGCGTATTTTAGTTCTTGTCCCGAGCATTTGACATTTGAGCGGCTTTCGAGCTCCGCACTTACGCTCTTTTATTTTGCAATTTTCCTCACCCACATTCAATGGTAAAGACTGAATGCTAATAATAATAATAAAAATAATGCTGATGAACGAACGACTATTTATTCCTCTGAGTGAGACGCAATACCAGTTTTCAGTTCATTCTTTTTATTTGTCTTTCCAATAATACATTTTGCATTAAGACAAGGTCTTATCGAGGGGAATGTTGGGTGGAGCCATATCTCTAAATGGGATTATATGATATTTAAGTCGAAAGCTGTTAAATGTTATTTGCTCGAAAGGTATTCCTGCCTTTAACCTACTTTAGTTAAGAGGATAATCCTCCGTTAATCATTATTCAGTTACAAGAATTTTTCTTGTTTTATTATTTATTTTTATTTATTTATCTTTACCTTTGCTATTTTATTAGGTTATTCATTTATCAGTGTTCTAAATATTATTTAATATGAATATATAAGTTTTAACCTCTTATTGTTGTATAATTTGCGTTTAAAACCCTTTCGGACTCTTTCAAATTATTTATACAATAAAATACCTCCTTTCTAAAGCCCGAAAGCTCTAACAAACTTCATGTATGCTCTTGCATCAACATATATTATTTAATAGAACGGTTTATTTATCAAGCTCTTAGAAATAAATATTTAAAATTGCTTGGTGAAACTGCTATGCAATTATTTATCCATTTAAAAGACACCTTTCCCAAGCCAGGCAAGTTAACCGCTTAAATATTCCATTCTCCGCTAACCCATTGCTAAGTAAATCCCATAAAGACCATATAATAATAGTCTATACATAATTCATTTCCACTCAATTGTGCCAGAGCAAGGTTGGTCCCCCCTTGAGGGGCACACACGCAACACACACCAAACCCTCACGATATACATACAAGTAGGTGCTAGCCGGAACTTTTACAGCCCCTAAGCTCATCCCTGGCAACAACAGAAAAGTATTTACAGTTTGACAGAGAAAAGTCGGCGTGGAAAACCCGCAATTTACAGTGGGAAGAAGGGAGGTGTACATATATGTGACAACCTCTCATCACTGGAACTATGGAACCACCATAGTGTTTCCGCAAAACTACACACTTGTGGTCAAACTTGAACACCGCGAACATGTCATGAGGCAGCTTGAGTTTGATGTTACTCCTGGCACCCCGGGATCAAGGGGAATAGCTTTACGTAATGTGCACCAGGGGGGTCCAAACTAAAAGCCATCAACGGGTTTAGTTGTCAGTTCGAGAACGACCTAATAAAGAATGTGGCCATTGGAATAAGGCTATTACCCATGGATTGTACTTACTTAAATGCCATAATACTTGGCTCTTTATCAGACACACTTCTATAATGCAAATTGAATTGGAATTGTGGAATTTCTCAGGCCACAATTGAGTGTGGCTGCACAGTGTGAGTGAATAAAAAATAATTATGTAAATAACGAGTGCATATTTAATTAGGTTTGCCTTCAGGTTGGATTTGTCAGCAACCTGTCTGGCGCTTACAGGGTGTTTAAATAATTAATTCAAGAAAATGTATTATAACATATAAATAAAAAAACTACAAAAATTGAGAAGCTTATACTATTGTTATTATTATTTATGTATTATTTAATTAGCACAGTGTTAGCTTGTCTTGAAAAAAAAACCTTGAAATATTTGTTTTTCTTTGAGAAAACCTTTAAATATTGCTCTGAAACATTGACATTTTTTTTTAAATAATTCCTTGCCATATCATTCTATACTTTTATTATAAATAACCCTGTAAATCTAACAATATCTTAGTACAACTACATTGTAATCCAGTCTGAGATCTCATCTCACTGACTTACAATCTCAAGTTTTCCCTTTAATTGTTAATTAACAAAGCGGAACTTTTAATTGAGGACCAACTGTGTGTGTAGTTTTCAGAGCTTTCCACTCCACTGATAACAGCCAGAGAGCTATTTGTGTGTGGGATTTGTTTATAGCCCCCCATTAATTATGGAACAAATAAGAAGCGATGAAAAAATAAGCACGGATGTCTCAATATCACGAACAGCTGCAGCCCTGGAGGCTGCTGAATCACGTCTGTCCAACGGAAATTAAATGCTATAAATATAATCAATATAATGCAATGCAAGACTCTATTGTTTATTAATAATATTCGCGCAGTTTCTTTGTACTTTTACACACGTGTGTCCATGGCATCACACTATTGATTATTATCCACAACCTGTCTATCGGATGGTAGTTCCCCGAAGCGAAGCCAGTGAGCTAAGGGTACTTTGATTCTTGGAAAAACCAACTGAAAGCCGAGTCTTTGGCTTAGTTTATTATTATGAATTCATCAAGTATAGTATTTTGCTATTGTTACCACATTTTTAGCAGGAAATTTAGGCCTTAAGAATTTCCCGTCACAACAAGCACATTCAGTAATTATTCAGGCTTTTAGCTGAAAAAAAATTCCTCAAAAAGAAAACAAAGCTTCATCAAAACAAACCATTATTTACTTGAATTTTCCATTAATTTCAATCTGTTCCAAGTACAAAATAATTTCCTGGGGTGAATTCGGCCTAATTTCTCAAGCCCCCAGCTGGATATGTCCTGAATTTTTCATTCTTCCCCCCAAAAAAAACACAAAATATTTGACCAACTAAAACAAATCAATTGTAATCAATCCCCGAGCAGGGGGACCAGCTGCCGAGTTTCCCAGCGACTTAAGTTCCATAAAATGTTCGCAAATTGATTTCTTTTGAAAGACAAACAGAACGCAACGACCGATGGACCGTTATTAAGAGGCTTATGCGAGACATAAAAAGGAAAAGTTTCTTTCTACGGGAAACCACAATTATAAATGTCAGGCGGAGTGGCACAACTTCGTGCTGCTAATGAGAAAACGGAACGAAAAACAAATATAAACAACTCAGACTTGGCGGCACCCCACGGGGCGTATACGTAATATGAAAATACGCTGACGGGGCGTATACTTGATGCTCACCTCTTGCTGCGATGCTTGGCACTGATATGCAGCCAACTGATGATCTCCTGCAGCTTCGACTGTCGCTCCTCATCCTCATCCTCATCCTCCTCCCCCGGCGCCCCCTCACCCACATGCAGATGATAGGGATCATGGGTATGGTCGGTTATCATAAAGGTGGGTTTGCTATAACCATACGGCGAAGACATTTCACACTCACTGTTGCACAGCAAACACTACACACAAAAAGCACACGGCCTCTCCTGCGGGGAGAGAGAGAGAGTCGGCGGACACTAAGCCAATTTTCCAATTTTCACTCGACGACTCCTTGGGACGAATTAATTAAAATTCCGTCTGTCCCATTCCGCGACCGAGGAATAGATTCTTTTAGCTGCTTGGCTTGGCTTTCCCTCTCGCGGCTGCCATAAAACTGCTGGCAGTCGGGTCGCCTCTCCTCCACATGGCCGGCGGCCGCCTTCTCTTCCGGATTTCCCTCTTGGCCAACTAAATAAAACCATTTACCTATGGAACGACGAGCGGCAGCAGCGGCGAAAATCCCTTGTTGCTTTTTCATTTTGTCTTGTTCTCATTTTATTGACCAGCGTTTGTCTTTCCATTCTAGTATATAGCTTTATAGATATATACACGTTCCCAGGCGGATCTACTGCTCAGCATTGAACTTGGCGATGGTCAGTCTCAAGTATTATTTATGGCTGTTTATGTTTTGTCTTCCTAGGTGCATGCGAAATACAAGATACAAGGTACAAGGAAATTACGAAATTACTACGTTGCACTAGGGTTTTCAGACATTTCAAAGCAATTCTATAAATATTTACGGGAATATTTGAAGTCTTTAAATTTAAACACTTTTAAAGGCTTGAAATATTAAGATTTTACAAAATTTCTCTATTTTATATACGTTTTATATTCAACTTAAAAATATCTTTAGTTCCATGTAAATTTTTAACTAATTTCCTTCCCACTTTGACCTCCGATAATAAATTCTAAAATTAGTTCACCAAAAACACGACACAACACACTCGACCTTGGTTTGCCCCTCCAAAAAAATTTTGTTTTCACTGAGTTCAATCCAGCGAAAAAGTTTATAAATCAAAGAAAAATGCACATGATTTTCCTTAGTTCTTATATATGATTTTATATATATTTATTTCATATAGAAAACACACACCAAGAGTCGAATGTAAAAGGTCAAAACAACAACGAACTTGACGCGAAAAAACATAGTTTTCGTTATAATTTAGAGATAATATTATATAGGTTGAATACCCAAAAGTAGAGCATCTCAGTGCCACTCAAAGACAATGTGGGCCACCAGCAGGTAGACCGTCATCAGGGTGATCTGTCCCAGCATCATGGGAAACACGGTGCGCAGATATCGGGTGAAGGAGAGCTTGTAGCCGTGCTGCTCCGCTATGCCCGCCGCAATCACATTGGCCGATGCTCCATACAGTGTCCCATTGCCGCCCATCGAGGCGCCCAGGGTGAGGGCCCAAATCAGGGGCTGAAGGGGCAAGCCCAGCGATGGCTTTGCCACCAGCGAGGTCACGAGCTTCACCATCATAGCCGTCACTGGAATGCTATCCAAAATGGACGAGGCCAGGGCCGACATCCACAGAATCATAAATATAGCCATGGCCAGGCGATGGTTCAAGCTAACCGAGAGGATCACGTGCTCGGTGAGCTCGCCAATGCAGGCGAAGATCCCCAGACGCTCCACGCACTCCATCATCACGAACATGGCGGCGAAGAAGAGCAGCGTGGTCCATTCGATGCGGTGCATCAGGTGCTCCATGTCGTCGCGATTCAGGATGATCAGCAGCAGGATCACGCCCAGCAGTGCCACCCAGCCCAGGGGCAGGGTCCTCCAGTGCGGCACGGACTGGATGAAGAAGCAAACGATGACAAAGATCAGGGCTCCGGCGGACTGCAATAGCAGCGTCTTGTTCTTGATGGGATACTGCAATGGCAAGGGTTATTTCTCCTCTTATTTCCTTGAGATTTTATTTACCTTCTGCTTCAGCTCATCCAGCGTATGGGTGTAAACCTCGGAGGAGCCCACACCCTTTTGCAATCGTCGAAGGTTCCTCTTCAACGCCTTGACCTTTCCCTGAAGCGTTCCCCTGACCAACTGGGCATCCTTGGAGCAGGAGGCCACCGCATTGAGGGCCCGCTGCCACACCTTAATTTCCCGCCTCAGCTCACTCATCTCCTTGGGCTCATTAAGGCGCAACGCATCGATGTTGTGGTAGAAGAGGCGCAGGTATACACAGCTCTGGATAACAGCTAGCAAGACGCCGGGAAAGGTGTGAGCCACGAAGGTCAGGAAGGTGACATCCTGGAAATGGTAAACAAAATTATAAACAATTTCCTAAGGATCCCCTTGAGCGGTCTTACACTCTCCACAATAAAATGATTCGTGCTGACTATGATGCTTATGGGATCCCCAATGGGGGTCAGAGCTCCTCCGATATTGGCGTGCACTATGATGCCCATAACCACGGGCAGGGGATCCAGCTGCATTACCTCGCACAGCCTAATAGCCACCGGGGTGAGCAGGAGCACGGTGGTCATGTTGTCCAGCACACTGGACACCAGGCAGGTGACCAAGCAGAGGCTATATATCATGGGCCAGATCTTGCCGCCGGAGATCTCGAAGCAAAAAACGGCCAGGTAGTCAAAGACCCCGGTCTCGGTCAGTATCAGAATGATGAGCATCATGCAGAAGAGCAGTGTAAGCAGCTCCATGTCCATCCACTGGATAATCTCATCCATATTGGGGCGATCTGAAGGGAGATTATAGAGTAATTCAGGCAGAGTAATAAGGGATACTCCTTACCATTGAAGCAGGCCAGAGCGGTCACCGAGAGAATCGAGCAGATCATGGCCACAAAGGGTCTCTCGAAGAGCTCCCACACCAGCAGGGCATAGAATATCAGCAGGATCAGGCCTGCCAGGATGCTGCCAGTCCTGGCATTCACAATCAGGGGATTGTAGTTGAGGACAATGGCCAGATCCGTTTCCACATCGCTATAGATATGCAAACGGAACTCACTGTCCTTCTGGGACAGTTTTTCGCTCAGCTCCTCGGTCATCAGGTAGGTGCGATTACTGGCCACCGCCGGAGCACGTTCCAGTTCCTCCTCGGAGAGGAGAGGTAGGCGCCAGGCAGGGAGAATGTCCTATAAAATAAATATTAATATAACAAAATATTTTATTTTAATTGCAAACTCAGTTCTGTTAGGCACCCACCTGAAACACCTTGCTGCGATTCTCGCCCAGGTAAGCGGACACCTGCGGCTGCACAGTCAGAAAGCCGAAGCTCTCTGTCTCATTTTCAGCGGCAGCCAGCGTGGAGAGCTCCCTGAAAGCCCCATGGATCTTCAAGCGAAAGTCGCCAGTGGGTTTTTGTAGAAGCTTGAAAACTATTCAGGGGAAATATAGAAATTTATGATTAAGTATTCGCAATAAAATATTCGTAATAAAACTCACACTTTCCCTGCTCGCCCTGTGGAACATCAATAGTTTTCTCCAACAGATGCTTCTCCCCCACGGAGATGAGCACCACGGCGGCCAGCAGCCAGAAGATGAGCAAGCCACCGCGTTTCCAGAGCTTGTCCCGTTGACGCTGCTCCTTGGAACGCTTCGATTTGTGGTGGAGGCGTCTGGCCAGGGTCTTGGCATTGCCAGGACCAGGCTCGTGGTCCGAATGGGTGGTGGCCTCGTCATCGGTGGCATTTTCGTCACCCGGCCGATGCTTGATGTCCAAGAAATCAGAGCCTGCATAACTAGAACCCGGTTCGTCCTGCAGGCGACCATTGTTCCGCTTGTCCACCTCATTGTAGCCGTCATAGTCCTCCTCCTCGTCGTCGTCATCATCACTCCCTCCAGCGGAGGAGCCTACAAGTGGATTATTGGACATTTGAATAATTAACTAGTGAGTGCTCAGCTACGTGGCCTCGAGTGTCTGACATCGTATTATTGATTTGCCTGTCAGGGATTTTGTATTGTACATACATATATGTACACCAAGTGGGAAAAGCAATCAAAACTCAAGAAATATGGGAACACAGGGAAAACAATAAAATATTTGCTCGAGTTTGATCAAGGAAAAGTCTCAAAGATAACAAAGTTGTTTTGCACAAATAGCTTTTTGAGATAACAATAAATTAGCTTAATCTTATTTTATAACATTTATTATTTATAGTTTTCCTTTTGACTTTCCCCCCTTAAGACTCACCATGAATCCGCTCATTCTCCATTTGAAAGCTGGCCATGCTGGGATCATGTCGTATTTCGGCGGGCAAAGCACGCCAAACCTGAAGGGATTGCTCGGTGACCTGAACGGCGGCCACCTGGTTGTGCTGACAGCCACCCTTTGGACTGCGATGCCGCATCTCAATGCTGCCCTTGTCCCGGCCGGGGCTATCCGGTCGTAAACGGAACGTTTCCCGCAAACCCATGGCCCGGAAAAATCAGCGAAATGCGAAAAGCGAATATCTAGAAGCGGGCTGAGGGAAAGCTGCTGCTGTCAGAGAGTGAGCGTGGGTGATTCTCCAGATTGTGTTTCTTTTCACGGGAAAACGCGACGAGCAGTAGCAGTAGCAGCAGCAGCAGCAGCAGCAGCAGCGTACATCTTTGCCGCACACGAGGCACGAGGCGACTGAACGGATTCGGAATCTTTACGCCGCCGCTGCGGGGCTTCGGCTTCCATTCAGCCGCCGTCGCTGCTTTCAATATTGAAAGTGAAACCATTGTCGCCGTTTTCCAGGATGGCGCAGGCGCCATATAATCTAATCGCGGATTCCCTTGTTTTGCTCGCCGCATTCGGTTCTACGCAAAAATGAAATCAAAATGCCGGGCGTGGTGGCAGTGGGGTGTTGCTGCCATCAACAAGTTTTTCATTTGCCACTGTCACGCCATGTTATTATTTATTTAAAGAGTCTGCACTCGACCCATTCATTTCTATTTCGGATGCGTTGCACTAAATTGCTCATAAAGTGGGGAGAGTGCAGTTCACAGCCTTGAAGTGAGCCTGGGAAAAAGTATATTCAGAGAATGCATTATTATTATATTTCATTACAATGCAATGGGTAAAGAACTATTTAAAAGTCGTTCCTCTGCTCTGCTATTTATTATTCAATAAATAATATATATGAGTTCGAAAAACTACGATTTATTGCATACTTTAAGGTACAGCCTTAAAATTAAACTATTATATATATTAAAATTAAACCTATTGCGCTATTAAAAAAATATTTCACGACAAAGTAAACTATTAGTCGAATATTAACTTTAAAAACCATAGACAAACATGTTTTAAAAAGCAGATACACATTTGAATATTTTAATAAGACTATTTTTTCAGAAAATGTCAGGGAAAAAGTTGTTTTGAAATAAAAACCATAAAAAAACCTGTGCTGTCCTATTTTTAATTTTATTTATGACTTCCCTTAATTAGGTTTGTAAGAAATTCTGATATGATGTGAATATAATCCTGTTTAAGTTAAGGTCCTGATTCACATAATATTTATTCGTAAATTAGTTTGTTCTTGAAGAGAGAAGACCGACTATTAATAGTCTAATATGAATACCAAAGAAATTAGTGATCTATAGTCCTAAAAAATACATTACCCCCTGTGAATTTTTTTAAAATAAATTTAAGTTAACACTGGGTTGTTTAACCATCACTACATATTTACACAAGAAACGTGTCCAAAACTGCTGTTTCAGTAAGCTTGCCCAAACGAACAAGTGACCCTGTTTGCATATATTTATAAAAAGTTAATAAATATTTGCGCACATGCAAGGGTTTGAGCAAATACAATTTCGGCAGAACACAAAGGTATAAAAGCCGATCGCTATAATTTCGATATAGTACTATCAGTAAAGCACTCAGTGGGGAAAAATCACAATGAAACTCACCGTGCTCAGCATTTGTGGTAATAAGTATCCCATATTGGGAAAATTTCCGCGTAAATAGAAATTAATCGTCCTTCTTCCTTCGCAGTGAGCATTTTGCTTATACAAACCGTTCAGATAAATGGAGCGATCAATGAGGAATCGTTTGTCGTTGACCCCGCACTCGGAGATGAGAGCATCTCGAATCCCGAGCCGACGGACGACTGTGTATGCGGAGATGATGAGTGGACAACAACACGAAGGCCGAGAACAACCAGGACACCAAGGCCCCGAAGAACTACTAGAGCCACCACGCGCAGACCAAGGACGACTCCTGCCCCAGAGCCGGAAACATGCTCGGATGTGGATACAAGCACGGAAACGCCTACAGACACGACTTCTGATACTGCCACAGACTCGACCACTGAGCAATGTTCTTGTCCTTCAACGACTCAAAGATGCACTCCTCCTGTGACTACTGCACCACCGACAGCCGCACCAACGACAGCAGCACCTACAACAACCACTCCCAGATGCAGTCCTCCTGTGACAAGTCCACCAACGACAGCAGCACCAACAACAACCACTCCCAGATGCAGTCCTCCTGTGACAAGTCCACCAACGACAGCAGCACCTACAACAACCACACCCAGATGCAGTCCTCCTGTGACAAGTCCACCAACGACAGCAGCACCTACAACAACCACACCCAGATGCAGTCCTCCTGTGACAAGTCCACCAACGACAGCAGCACCAACAACAACCACTCCCAGATGCAGTCCTCCTGTGACAAGTCCACCAACGACAGCCGCACCAACGACAACCACTCCCCGATGCAGTACTCCTGTGACAAGTCCACCAACGACAGCAGCACCAACAACAACCACTCCCAGATGCAGTCCTCCTGTGACAAGTCCACCAACGACAGCAGCACCAACAACAACCACTCCCAGATGCAGTCCTCCTGTGACAAGTCCACCAACGACAGCCGCACCAACGACAGCAGCATCTACAACAACCACTTGCAGATGCAGTCCTCCTGTAACAAGTCCACCAACGACAGCAGCACCAACAACAACCACTCCCAGATGCAGTCCTCCTGTGACAAGTCCACCAACGACAGCCGCACCAACGACAGCAGCACCTACAACAACCACTCCCAGATGCAGTCCTCCTGTGACAAGTCCACCAACGACAGCAGCACCAACAACAACCACTCCCAGATGCAGTCCTCCTGTGACAAGTCCACCAACCACAGCAGCACCAACGACGGCTGCAACAAGACCTACTACATGTTCTCCAATGCCTCCACCCACTACATCTTCGACCGCATCTCCGCCGGTCACTACAACACCGCCACGTCCTCCATGTCCTTGCCGACCTCGTCCACCTTCCCAACCTTGGTGGTATCCTTATCCTTTGTATCCTAACCCCGGGTGGCCCTGGCAGCCCAGCCCAGTTTTTCCGCAGTGGCCGCAGTTACCTTATCCCGGACAGCATCCTCAATGGCCACAAGGACCTGTGTTGCCTTATCCTGGACAGAATCCTCACTGGCCACAAGGACCATCCCCGCAGTGGCCCTGGCCATGGCCCAAGCCGGTTGTGTCCCCATCTGACAGGGACTGTGAAAACATTTGCGAAAATTTATTGAAGGGAGTGAAGTATCAGGAAGACCTCATCAAAAGTGTTTGTGTTACCGTCGCTAAAGTACTAATTTATGTTATTTTAAAACTTTGTTATTATGTTATCTATGAAATAAATATTATAAAAATTTAAATTGAGGGAGTCACTGTTCATATAACTAGCCTTAAGTCTCTCTAGGCAGCAAACCTTCAACAACATGACTGAAACTTTCTTTCATGAAGCGCAAGCGCAGAAATTTATTTTGTATTTCCATGTTTTGCTCGCCTCGTTCGCTAGTTTACAAGGATACCTGAGCAATCGGTCAACAAGTTTGCATTTTGTACTCCCTTACCCGCCCATTGTCAACACTTCTGTGGATTATTATTTATTGAAGTGCCACCGCATTGCTCATACGACATGTGGTCCCGCCATGCACATACGTACACAACCCCAACGATAGCTCACTTCCATCCGAAAATGGAAGGCACATTTGGACAAGTTTAATGACCAATTGTCGAGGGGATTGCACAGAACTACGATGAAGTAAAGTCATACGCTAGCGATGAGGGGATCAACAATATGATATGGGAATGGAAGAAAAATATCTAAAATGTGATTTATTACCATTATTTTTCACTTAACTAAAAGAAATCAATTTCTAGAATTTTGTTTTAATAAAAACCTTAAAAAATATGCAGAGAAACTTTTTTGATATTTATTTAAGCCATTGCCAGATTTCTTTTTATAGAGCATTTGCACCTCTATTACGACTAAAGACTCCTCATCATAGCCAGCTCCCCCCCTAATTTGCTGGTAATTTATCAAAATCTAGATTATTATCCAAACTGATGGATTATGCTTTGGGTCGATTAGTACCCAATTGCCAGGAACCTCCCCAAACCACAGCACACAAAGCTCGTCCTTCGTCCATGTGGACTGGCACATTGGCCAAACAATGAGCAGATGTTAACGGCTGGCCCTTTCGCTGGTTGTTGTTAACTTGTTAGTACAAATACTATACACAGTGTGCCAATTCACAAGCACAACAAACTGTGGTGGACGCGGCAGCAGCTAGCAAACCAAATAACAAGTTATTGTTGACCTAAAGGACACTTGCGAGTGGACCATAGATTTATTTCGGATAATTTGGAAACCCTGTAAATAAAAGCAAAACTACAAGAATTTAAATTTGCAAAACATAAAACACTGTGAACATTATATTTAGCCTAATATGTAGAAAGCCTTAAATAGTTAGAATAATAATAAACTACAGTAGTTATCTTCCAGAAATCATATGCCTTGATTTCTTTTTTATTTACCTATTAATTTTACAACAAGCCCATCAAAGGTTCCTATAAATATGACTATAGCTCACTTCTCTGCTGAAGTAGGATTACAGATACTAAAGACTTCATAGTATAGGGACACCCTAATGGGCACACACGTGCTGACATACAAAAAGGACACACCGCTGCCACCCGCACCAAGGTACCCCCAAAAAGAGTCGGGGTGGATTTGGCTTGGCCCCAATTTAATGGGTTAGCGCGCAAAAAAATAATATTCCTTATTGTGTTTTCCCTCATAAGTGGACATGACGGCCCAAACGAAAGCTCATTCAGCGCTGGACAGGCAAGCTGGCACGGTGCGAGGCGGAAAATGTCATCGTCGGTTGTGCGGGAAACGACCTTCGTGCAGCACTTCGGGGGACAGACCACTTGAGTGGACGGACGATGGGCTGCGGCTCGTCCATGGACACACAGACGAATCCTGTCGTCACGGAGGTCAGTTCGGGAATGCAATCGCGGCAGAATGCAGCCGGAGTGACGGTAATTGTGACAACGAAACCACTGCCACCACCTCCTGACCTAATCAATACCAAACATTGTCATCGCAGAACATTGTCGAGCAGTATGTGCGTCTGGACGAGCAGATTGGCAAGCTGGAGGGCACCTGTCCCGGTCCACGGATGGCCACCGCCGAGGCTTGGGTGGATCACCTGCAGGGCAAGCACGAGGCAATGCTAGGCCTCGATGGCATGGACGCTGCTCCGCTGCGGGACAGGGAACGCGGCAGGGATATTGAACAGGAGGAGGTTTACACAATGGGCGGTCGGCAGGGCAATCAAATTGTGGCCAACACGCCCACCAAGGACCTGGCCCAGGCAAGTGGCGACCAGTGCCATTAACGCATGTGATGAAATTTGCCCTGGTGTATTATTAACTTCCGTTTTCGTTTCCGTTTCCTTTTCCGCCTTAGCTCGCCTACAACCTGGGCGTTATTGGCGATGCCCGCAAGGCTTCCATGCACGAGGACTTCTTTGCCAGCCTGAGCGAGTCCGCTTTGTATTTGCTCAGCATACGGTACTACGGCGAACTGCTGGAACACACCAAGGAGCGTCTGAAGACGCTGGTCGAGAGCTATGCGGAGTTAAATGAGCTGTATGTGAAACAGGACGGTATTATCGCCTACATAAGTGGTGGAACCTATATGACCCGGCTGGAGGAGAGCATAGACGAGCAGTTGGAGACGGCAAGGGATACGAGGGACAAGCTGGGCAGCGCCCTGGAGCAGTGGCGCATTTGTGGATTACTACTCAGAGCTGCAGCCAATTCCGCGACGCAGGCACTGAAGCAATGGCGGCAGCTGGGCAGGATGATGTGAGTGCCATTGTTATCGGAAGCAAGGTATTAGCTCATAATGACTATTTTTCATTTCCAGCGATCCAAAGCAAAAGTTGCAGTGGGCCTTGGACTGTCGCAGCCTCCTCCATGCCTCCATGATCTCTCTAGAAGCAGCTCAATTGGCTTTGCCGCATGTGGAACTGAAGTATTTAAGTCATCGCCAAGTGCTGGCGGTCAAGCATTGCAATACCTACCTAATCACAGACATAGCCAACAAGGCGCGGTAAGTCATCTCATCGAAATCTTCTCCACAATAGTCTGACAAGTTAAATTCATTCCAGCTATGAGCACACCTCTCGCGTCTTTACCAGCTATGAAGCCAACATGTCCAAGACCTGCACTTGGTTGTACGAAACCTTCAACAACACACTGCGCTCCGACTTTGACAAGGCAGAGGCCACGGTGAGCGGGCTGGCCAAGACGCTGCGAGATCATCGCGAGGAGGTCTTTGCCACAGTGCGCAAATGACATGAAATTTGCTCAAGATATAATTTTTTGTACATTACTTTAATAAAGAGTAGGCATAGGCTTAATACCAGTAGCTCTTGGCTGGCGTGCGGTCTTCCTTGATGCCCATTTCCTCCATGATGTCCATCTCAAAAGTGGATAGCTTCGGCTGGAAGGTGATCTCGCCCACCACAGCAGCTGAAAAAGAACACAAAGTTTTATAGAGAGCTCGAAGAGTAAGGAGATGCAACTTTGGCTCACCTGGCGTATCCTTCTCCCTTTCTATATAGGCATTGGGGGTTTTGTAGTCATGCGTCTGGTTGTTTGTCTCCGGAATGGGTATGATTCGGCCCGATCGCATGGAAACACGCACCTTCTCACCCTCCTCCGTGAAGCGCCACTCAAAGTCCGTACCCTGCAGATCCGAGGGATCGACCAGACGAATGTCCTTGGTGACATGCAGCGGGGCCTCGGACTTGATAATGATGCCGGGGAACTCCTTCTCGCCGCCTACTTTGCGGTAGTGCCAGTTAAGGCCCTCCACAATGACCCAATTGCGTTCAGGGATCACCTGTGTGACGAGTCCCTGCTTACCCTTGTCCTTGCCAACCAGAACCTCGATGCGATCACCACGGAAGAAGCTCCATTCCTCTGGAATATCACAAAAGGGGGAATACCCTGTTAATTTTTAGTTAAAAAAAGACATTAAAGAACTCACCAATTGGTTCCACAAACACCTTGCGGCGCACTGTGCCGGGCAAGTTCTGCTGCCGGAACTGTCCCGTCCATGAGCGGTTCGTTGTGTAGCGGAAACGCTTTCGCTCCACTGTGCGTTGCAGGTAATTGATTTCCTTGGGTGTTTGCCAGAACACCTGTTTTTAGTTCAAAGATAAGTGGGTTTTATTATTAAATAAAATCATACAATCTGTTACGTGAGCGGCTTCCCGGGGAGAGTTTAACGAATAGGACTTTTTAGCTTACCTGCTTCTTGCTTCTCTCTATGTACTCCTTGGGCAGATTGGAGAAGTTCTTCAATTTGCTGGCCAAATATTGTGTTATACGCATTTTTAACAATTAATTCAACAATTAACAAAATAACTAGGAAAATAGGAAATAAATGCGGCTTGCAAACAGCTGTTTTGGCTGTAGAAGAAGAAGCATTCACAACGAAACGTTGACATTTGGTTTGTTATAAGGATTTTTACGGGAATTTTATTAAAATTCCTGATGAAGAATATTAAAACTATAGATTAAATAATAATTCGATAAATTATGAAGTTTAATAACTAATTCTAATTAAGAATATATTAATAACGAATTATTGGAACTTTAATTCATTTACGAATACACGAACAACAGAACTCTTCCCCATGTAAGCACATTTCCTGTGACTGGCGAAACCAACAAGAAGCAGCTGTTATTTGCGCTGCTCTTCTTGGGAGTTTTTTTTATCGTTCGTCGCAGCCGTAAATTGCGATGCAAACCGGCTTATTATAAACAAAAGGTAAATGCTTGAGTACTTAAGTGTGGGCACGTGCGGGCGCACTTCCATTGGAAGCCGCACAGGCGTACCGCAAGCATCTGCGCCGAGAAGTGGCCTCATCAACTGCAGCAGCAGCACTTAGTCACATACCCACACACACACACTCAGGCCGATAAGGCAGTTCCGTTCCGGCCAGAATAACATCTTCGATATGTCCTACCACATAGATATGGAAGACCACGCCGAGCCGGAGCCCGTCCTGCTCTCGAAGCACGCCAAGAACCTGCTGCGCTTCCTTAATATGTTGCCGGCACGGATGGCCTCGCATGATAACACTCGGTGAGTGGGACTCCATGTCCTTGACTTAAGCCAAATGATCTTATGGGTCCCTTTAGGAGCTCCATTGTCTTCTTTGCTGTGTGCGGCCTGGATGTCCTCAATTCGCTGCATTTGATGGCGCCGGAGCAGCGGCAGGACATCATCGATTGGACCTACGGAGGACTGGTGGTGCCACGCGACAACGAGAAACAATGCGGCGGCTTCATGGTGAGCATAAATTCGCGTCAGTTGTCTGTCAGGTGAACAAACAGCCAGCAGATGGCAAGTTAAACAGAAAATCGCTCGGCACACATCCCGCCCATTCCTCCGATTCCAATTCCCATTCCTTATCTCTTTACGTGGCCCGGCAGCAGACACTGCGACAGACCTTGCCGGTTACTTCGGAGTATAAATTGTTTATCCAGCGTATCATGATTTGTATTTCCTTCTCTGAAATCGCACTTTTAGTTACTCAAAATTAGCATATACATATTTCTACCACAACTCATTATTATTCCAGTATTTACACTTTATTTATTAAACCCAACTTTCCGAGAACCTTAAATGTAATTCTAAAGCATTGCAACTTGAATTCACCTTGCTGTTATTGTTATACCCGCCTCCGTTGTGTAAATATGCATACATAATTACAGAGCAAGTAGTTCTCTCCCTCCAGCAGCTCGATTCACCCAATCCCCCATCCCACCCGCCGCCGTCTTGGTTTCATCACGCCACGCTTTATCAGCAACGAGAGAACAACATGCAAAACCTTTTAAAGATTGATTAACTAATGGGGTCTTTGCTTTACAATTGCAGGGATGCCGCGCCATAGTGCCGAAAACGGAGGACGCCGCGCTCTTGGAGTGCATGCGGAAGTACCAGTGGGGCCACTTGGCCATGACATACACCAGCTTAGCCGTCCTTGTGACCCTGGGAGACGATCTGTCTCGGCTGGATCGCCGTAGCATTGTGAACGGAGTGGCTGCTGTTCAGAAGGCGGAAGGCAGTTTCGGTGCCTGCATCGATGGCAGTGAGGATGATATGCGATTTGTTTACTGTGCAGCCGCCATCTGCCACATTCTGGACTACTGGGGCGATGTGGACAAGGAGGCCATGTACCAATTTATTATGCGGAGCCTGCGCTACGATTATGGCTTCAGCCAGGAGCTGGAGGGCGAGGCCCACGGCGGGACCACATTCTGCGCATTGGCCGCCCTGCAACTTAGTGGACAGCTGAATCGATTGGACGCGGATACGGTGGAACGGATGAAGCGTTGGCTCGTCTTTCGGCAGATGGACGGATTCCAGGGGCGTCCCAATAAGCCAGTCGATACTTGTTACTCCTTTTGGATAGGCGCTTCGCTGTGCATTCTGGATGGCTTCGAGCTGACTGACTATGCCAGGAACCGCGAGTACATACTGAGCACGCAGGACAAGTTGATTGGAGGCTTTGCCAAGTGGCCGCAGGCCACACCCGATCCGTTTCACACGTACCTGGGCCTCTGTGGCCTCGCCTTCACCGGTGAACCGGGCCTGAGTGCCGTGAATCCCAGTTTGAACATGTCCATGGCCGCCTGCGATCACCTGAAGCACCTGCACGAGCAGTGGCGATTGAGAAATGGGCATGGTGACGAGGACATTGGCTTGAGCTCTGTCGCCCAGCAGAAACTGAAGCTGGCGAAGGAAGGCGAGACGACGACGACTGCAGCAACTACCTCTACATCGCCATTGATTCAGGCACAATGAGGGAAGGTTAGCGTTAAAGCACACAAACACTATTGTATTTATATTGGCCAAGTTTTAGCCACGTTTAGCCACGCTTTTCTACCTGTATTTTGTATTGCGAGAAGCTCGGGCTTTTGGAGGGAGTAAATACGTTTATTGTACAGCCTAAATTAATGTTAACAACGATTGTAAGATTTAGCTTAAAGTTAAATTAAAGCGTCCCATGCCGAAGCATGTATTTACAGCAAGCCTCGAAAGCCTCATAAGTTCGGTCTGTCTCCCGGGTTAATCTCTCTCTGTAAGTTACACCTGCAGGAACAGGCGGTGATGCTGCATGGCCGGCAGGTTGTAGCCCATGCCCGGCCGATCGATGTGCACCCGTCCGCGAAGCGGGGCCAGGACTCGTTCCGTAACCAGCGGACAGCGCTGCACCATCAGCGACTGCAGCAGGGTGCAGCTTTGGGTGAGGGAGCTGAGGGCGAGAGGGGAGAACGAACGGAGGAGAGCTAGTAAACTAGGAAATCGCTTGGATAGAAGTCGTTCAGATAGTGAGCATTGTGTCCCGCCGCCTCTTCCTGCCGATCGATGTACAGGCACCGCTGTCGAAGCGGCGCCAACGAACGTTCCGTGATCCGCGGACAGCGGCGTATGAGCAGGGTACGTATTCGCGGACACTGCATGGCCAGAGCGCTGAAAAATACCCAGATGCAGAAGCAGGATTTGCCAGATTTGACCCAGGGAACACCACACAGACACACACGAACAGAACTACAGCGAGAAGAGGTTACAAGGACTACATAAGGACAACTTACTGCACTCCATAGTCGGAGATGGCCGCACAGCCGATCAGGTTAATGTGCTCGAGCTCCCGGCAGTAGTTTCCAATCTGGATGAGCACCTGATCGGTGACACTGGGCGTATTGGCAAGCGACAGGACGGTAAGCTTGTTCAGTCTCCGGAAGAAGATGATCAGGCAGCGCTCGCCAATGGCGCCGCAGTGCGATATGTCAAACTCCACCAGCTTGCTCTGGTGCAGCGTTAGGGCGTCCACGGCCCCGGTGGTCAGCCACTGGCACTTGGACAGCTTCAGCACACGCAACTCCTTGCACTCCACGATGATGGGCTGCAGCGACAAGGCCGTGATGTTGACGCACTCGTTCAGGTTTACGGCCCACAAACGCTTCTTGTTGTTGGCCAGCAGCGGGAGCAGTAGTTCGTCTGTCAGCCAACGGCAGCGGGCTAGATGGAGAACCTCCAGACGGTGGCAGCAACGGGCCAGCACTCGGAATCCCCCTTCGATATTGCTTGTATTGTTTCCGGACAGATGCAGTTCCTGGCGTTTTTCCAGGGCAGCCTCTACGAATCGGTGGGCGGTACGCGAGCAGCAGCGCAGGTTGAAGAGATCCTTGAGCGACAGATAGACGGCCACCCGCGGGATGAGCACGTCGTCCCAGCAGACGTCGAAGAGCGAAAGAGGCGTGCCCGTCCTTGGGGAATCCGTGGTAGTCAAGGCCCCACTGGCCATGGCCACGAGATGTGCCTCCTCCTCGGGACTTAGGGTGGACATGCTGCTCACCAGCTGCGCTCCTAACCCGCTATCCTCAGGAGCTCCAAATAAAACGCAATACTTTTGTTTACCTCACAACAAGCGATCAGCTGTTTACGATTCAGTGTGAAAAAATGCAGTACGGAGAGTGACCAGCCTGGGCGAAATATATCTTTCGAATATCGAAATTGCGCGCGTAGTTTCAAAACAAGAAACAAGCACTTCAAATTCCACATCCACTTGATCAAAAATATATTCCACGAATAGGAATGCTTTTCAAATAATCGTTTTATTTAAGGAAATTAGTAAGAGATGCCGGTGTGGTCGCGGATCCAGTCCAAGTGGTAAGTGACGCGCTGGAAGCCAGCAGGAGCTCCCGACTGGCAGCCGTTGCTGGAGACGAAGTTGCTGACTCCGACCAGCTTGTTGCCGTCGTGTGTGACCAGGGGACCGCCAGAGTCGCCTCCGCAGATGGACTTGCCGTCGACGGTGCGGGTGCAGATGGTGTTGTCGCCAACGCTGCCGTAGGTCCAGTTGCACTCGTCGTTGTGGACGATCTGCAGGTCGACGCACTGCAGCCAGTCGGGCAGCGGGCTGCCGTCGTAGGTGCCGCCCCATCCGCAGGCCACGGCCCACCACTCGTTGTAGTTGTTGTAGCGGTCGTTGTAGCTGGGCAGCTCCACCTTGTTCACCATGTGCCAGAAGTCCACGTGGGGGATGCGGATGAGGGCGATGTCGGCGTTCGAGTGCTTGATGAAGTTGCCGTTGCCCACGGTGTGCGTGTATTGGGCGTTGGTGCGCCAGGTTGCTCCGAAGTAGACGGTCACGGAGGCGGCGTCTCCGATGCAGTGCTCGGCGGTCAGGACCCAGGTGTTTCCGATGATGGAGCCGCCGCACCACCAGCCTCCGCTGAAGCCGAGACCGACGGTGTAGGGGGCCTTGCCCTCGGGGGCGGCGTATCCGTTCGTGATACGGCCCTCGATCTTCATGGGCTTGGGCAGGTCCTTCACGAAGACCTTCTCGTCGAAGGCGGCGGCCGAGGCCACGGCCAGAGCCAGGATAGTTAGGAACACCTTCATGTTGATGTCGACACTGGATCCCGCTACCCAGAGAGCAGTCTTTTATAGGCCCTACCAGAGCTTGATTCCCGCTACCCGTATCTGGGACCTGAATGGGTTCGTAAATATTCATCGAGACTCCCATAAATCCCGTGAACGCTGACAGCGATAAGCGTCCAAAGGAACCACTTGACCGGGGTCTTGTAGGCGGAAGAAACCCACTGTCGGTGGGGTCTGAATATTGTTAAAAATTGTATAATTGTTATTCATTCGTAATATTTTAATTTGGCTTAAATAATTGAGCTTTATTTTAATACATTTTATAAAAAATTAAGCTGGGAAGGAATAGAATATGGAGTAAGAGGAACCATCTTTTGCAGATTTGTAGGGTTTGGGTTTGGGTTTGGGTTTTTCTCAGCCTGTTTTGAATAGTGTTATCAATATTTATAGCAGTGTTTGTCGGTTCCTGATTGGGCTCAGACCTTTCTATCTAATCGTACCTTTACTTTTTTAAACAATTTACAATGATCTCTTGAATCTGAATGATTTTCCATATTTTGGGGTGGGTTGTCAACAAATTTAAAATAAAATAATAACGAACAGATTATAAATACTTCATTATAAGGACTGAAACTCCAAGTTTTTTTTTAATATATCCATGCAGGTTATTACTCATGGAGTGGTAAAAACGTTCTCAGGGCAAATGATAAGATGATACTTATTTTGCATTTATTATTTATTTATTTATTTTGCATTTTTTTCATTCAACAAAATGGGAAGAGTCCTATAAATATATACATATATTCCATAAATAAAAATAAATCAATATTATTTTTCAAGAACACCATTTATTTAAAGAAAGACCGGACGTCGGGCTTAGTAGTAAGCCACGCCGGAGTGGTCGCGGATCCAGTCGAGTTGGTTGGTGACACGGGTGAAGCCGGAGGGCAGGCCAGCGGTGCAGCCGTTGCCGGAGACCCAGGAGGTGACTCCCACCAGGCGACCGCCGTCGTGGAGCACCAGGGGGCCGCCAGAGTCGCCAGAGCAGGTGGACTTGCCGCCGGAGGTGGAAACGCAAAGGATGCCGTCGGGCTGGGTGCCGTAGGTGCGGGAGCACTCCGAGTTGCTGATGATCTGCAGGTCGACGCACTCCATCCAGTCGGGCTGAGAGCCGGAGGTGGTCAGACCCCAGCCGCAGGCAACGGCCCACCAGCCATCGTACATGTTGTAGCGGTCGTTGTAGCTGGGCAGCTCCACCTTGTTGACCAGGCTCCAGAAGTCGACGTGCGGGGTGCGGATCAGGGCGATGTCGTTGCCGTTCTGGTTGGGCCAGTTGCCGTTCTGGATGAAGCTGCCGCTGCCCACGGTGTGGGTGAATTGGGCATTGGTGCGCCAGGAGGCTCCGTAGTAGATGGTCACCTGGGAGGCGCCGTTGGTGCAGTGAGCGGCGGTCAGCACCCAGTCGTGGGCGATGATGGAGCCGCCGCACCACCAGCCTCCGTTTCCGCTGAAGCCCAGGCCAACGGTGTAGGGGGCCTTGCCCTCGTACGCCGGGTAGCCGTTCACGATGCGTCCATTGAGCTTGGTGTTTCCCGACAGGTCCTTTGGGTGAACCTGTTCAATGGTCTCAGCAGAGACGGCGGCCAGAGCCAGAGCCAATACAACGAACACTTTCATGGTGAGTGAATGTGGGTACAACCGGAGCTCCTGCCGCTTTTATAGCGCTTCCTTATCGCCGTCTGGAGTAGCCCCCACTTGGTCCTATCCTATCTGCACGCGTTCATCATTAGCCGCAGACGAGAGCCTGCTGATAGCAATGGAAATTAATAGATAGCCTGGGAACATCTAGATTCTAGACACCTTTGAATTGTTGGTAGAATGTACTCTGGGCGGGAGCTGGAATACCAAAGGGTGCTGATAGCACGGGAAAATCCCACTTTAAAGAGATCGATTTTTAGTTATAATAAACATAAACCGTTGCCTTGGTATTTTTGGGTAAAATTACTAATATTCTATAAGAATGAAATAAGGAGCAAAATGTTAAGGTTTTTGAAGGATTAAATTAGTATCCCTGTTGTTTGAATATTTTTGCTGGAAAGAAAATATGATTACTGAAAGGATCTTCGACATATTGAGCTTGGAACCAGTCAATGGCCGGCGAAAATTGTCTTGCTGCTGGTAAATCTTTTTAAGTTAAATTTCTACACTTAATCCTTAAATTTTCCATAATAATAATCTTCCCTTCTCGAGACCCATTTTGCCCGAAAATATGGTGGCCTTGCCATGGACTTGTTGCCAAATCTTTCTACGCTTCTGTTCGAGTGGTCGTTTCGGTTGTGACTCTCGGCATGAATGGTTGGCTTATCGGGACTTATCAGCAGATCTGCCCCAAGAGACGGCAGTGCGTCCATAATCTTTTAATGAATGAGTGACGGTGTGGAAGGGGTGCCAGCTCGAGTGGCAAGTCATGAGCCGGAAAGTGAGTGGATCTGCCCGATCAGACGCCGGAGGAGTACCCTGTGTGGTAGACAAGCCTATGACAGAATGGAGGCGTGGAGGCGTGCGAAATTAGCTCGATAAGATTGCCTGCGGCAAGTGGATTGAACTTTTGAGTATCGAGGTAGATCTCCGATATGCCACAAAGCCGGAGGTATATAAATCACTGCCCGGGGGTAGAGTGTCCAGTTGAGCTCGAAACCAAGTATCAACATGAAGCTGTTCCTCACTGTCCTGGCCGTGGCCGTTGCCTGTGCCACCGCTCTGCCCCAGAAGGTGAAGCCCGTGCCCCTGAAGGATGCCGTCCTGGGCTCCGGATCCGGCTCGATCGAGGGTCGCATCACCAACGGCTACCCGGCCTACGAGGGCAAGGTGCCCTACATCGTCGGTCTGGGCTTCAGCAGCGGTGGTGGCGGTTGGTGGTGCGGTGGCTCCATCATCGGCAACACCTGGGTGGTGACCGCCGCTCACTGCACCCACGGCGCCGACTCCGTGACCATCTACTACGGCGCCCTGTGGCGCCTGCAGGCCCAGTACACCCACACCGTCGGCAGCGGCAGCTTCCGCCAGCACTCGCACTACAACACGAACAACCTGAACAACGACATCTCCCTGATCAACACCCCCCACGTGGACTTCTGGAGCCATGTGAACCGCGTGGAGCTGCCCAGCCACAACGACCGCTACAACTCCTATGACGGCTGGTGGGCTCTGGCCTCCGGATGGGGCAGGCCCTGCGACAGCTGCGGCGTCTCTGACTACCTGAACTGCGTTGACTCCCAGATCATCAGCCGCGATTCCTGCGCCGGCGTCTACGGATCCGATGTGGTCACCGACAACGTCATCTGCACCTCCACCCCCGACGGCAAGTCCACCTGCTCTGGCGACTCTGGCGGCCCCCTGGTTCTCCACGACGGCGGCAAGCTGGTCGGTGTCACCTCCTTTGTGGCCTCCAGCGGATGCACCTCGGGCCTGCCCGATGGCTTCACCCGCGTCACCAGCTACCTGGACTGGATCCGCGACCACACTGGCATCTCCTACTAAGCGTCATTTCGTTTTTGAAATAAATCTATTTGCATATATTTGGATTCGGTTTTAATTTCCTTAAAAGGTATACGCTTTAGGGTGGGTTTGGGTCGAGGTATTTTCACTTGGAAAACTTTTCCAAGTGAACCCAATTCATTGGGTTAATGTTTTGAATGTTCGGAAAATTTAGCAATTCTGGAATTATGAGATAAAATAAATCATTATCGGCAGATATAAAGTGAACCTAAGGGATTTGTTTACCTTTGGCGGAGGTTTTTGTGCTTTGATAAGATTAGGGTTTTTGCGTATTAAATTTTCGTTAGAATATAATCAATTTAATCGAAGAATGTTTTTATATAGAATTATTATATATAGTAAACTTTTTCTGTAAAATTTTAATTAATTTAAATATTTGATTATTGTAAATAAGTAAAAATTATCTGGAAGTCACAATTTGGCAATCGAAAAGCTTAAAATAGAACAACTACCTAGAATTTAAGGTAAATAATTAAGAGAAAGCTTCTTTGCCAAATTAAACAATCTATTTAGAGATTTTAACCCTTTAAATATATACAGATATGATATTTATTATTAAATCGTAAGCCCATCCAAGTCTTCTAATCTTATCGCTCATGACAGTCAAGTTTTCGAGCCGACTTCGGTGCATTCTAATTAATACCCGTTAGTGAAGATCCTGTCATATATTTAAGACATCACTAATTAACCTACAATCTCAATTTTAAATTTTTAAGTTTAGTTGCTTCGACAGCCAACTGAACTGGTTCCTGTCTCACTTCCTTCGTTTATGGTCCTCTTGAGAACAATTTACAAGCCTCCCCAGACCTGCAGTCTGTGTCTGGAAGACTTAATTACTCAGTCTTTAAAATAATTTGTATATTTGTTTGTTTATAATTATGCCCATATTATTTTTAAAAAAATTTAGAAATAAATGGAAATATAAGTGGAGCTGTAGGCACGACACGCTTAAAAATCTCACAACATTAGTAAACATAGTTTCCTACATTTATTTAAAATTGGTGCATTGATTCTACATTGATAGAAGTTATCTAGCTACATATATACCATCTTAGTCTACCGAAGCTTATTTTGTTTTTTGCTAGAGTAACCTCAGCTATTGATAATTTTATTTAATTACTTTGATATTTAAAGAGTGTCTTAAAAGTGAACGATGAGAAGGACTCAATTATCTAGCTTGGCAACAGACAGTTTACCTTTATTAAATCAGAAAGGGAAATCGAAAAATAAAGATATTTCTATCATGTTACTCGAATCAAAATCATGCACTCTTTGAGTACATTTGTGTGTTACTTGTAAAGCACGAAAAAAAAACAAGTTCTAAATGAAGTACCTTTATTATAAACGTATAGAGGTATAATTAAAGGAATCCGCACAAGTGGTCCCTTACAAGTTTTTGATTAACAAACAAACCACTACGTTGGATAACCATTCCCAACATAAATAATTGTGGTAAATTGTTTAAAAATGAAAAGGAAGCCAGTTGCCATTCCATTATTTTTTTTAAATTATTTATAAAAAATTATAATTATAAAATTTGGAATAGAACTAAGACCCCACCGAAAGCTTTTCTGATTTGAGGTTTAGCGGGTTTCTTCCGCCTACAAGACCCCGGTCAAGTGGTTCCTTTGGACGCTTATCGCTGTCATCGTTCACGGGATTTATGGGAGTCTCGATGAATATTTACGAACCCATTCAGGTCCCAGATACGGGTAGCGGGAATCAAGCTCTGGTAGGGCCTATAAAAGACCGCTCCCTGGGTAGCGGAATCCAGTGTCGACATCAACATGAAGGTGTTCCTAACTATCCTGGCTCTGGCCGTGGCCTCGGCCGCCGCCTTCGACGAGAAAGTCTTCGTGAAGGACCTGCCCAAGCCCATGAAGATCGAGGGCCGTATCACGAACGGATACGCCGCCCCCGAGGGCAAGGCCCCCTACACCGTCGGTCTCGGCTTCAGCGGAGGCTGGTGGTGCGGTGGCTCCATCATCGGAAACACCTGGGTCCTGACCGCCGAGCACTGCATCGGAGACGCCGCCTCCGTGACCGTCTACTTCGGAGCCACCTGGCGCACCAACGCCCAATACACGCACACCGTGGGCAACGGCAACTTCATCAAGCACTCGAACGCCGACATCGCCCTCATCCGCATCCCCCACGTGGACTTCTGGCACATGGTGAACAAGGTGGAGCTGCCCAGCTACAACGACCGCTACAACAACTACAACGAGTGGTGGGCCGTGGCCTGCGGATGGGGCGGCACCTACGACGGCAGCCCGCTGCCCGACTGGCTGCAGTGCGTCGACCTGCAGATCGTCCACAACGACGAGTGCAACTGGACCTACGGCAGCGTTGGCGACAACACCATCTGCACCCGCACCGTCGACGGCAAGTCCATCTGCGGAGGCGACTCCGGCGGTCCCCTGGTCACACACGACGGCAACAAGCTGGTCGGAGTCAGCAACTTCGTCTCCAGCAACGGCTGCCAGTCGGGAGCTCCTGCTGGCTTCCAGCGCGTCACCTACCACTTGGACTGGATCCGCGACCACACCGGCATCTCTTACTAATTTCCTTAAATAAAGCGATTATTTGAAAAGCATTCCTATTCGTGGAATATATTTCTGATCAAGTGGATGTGGAATTTGAAGTGGTTGTTTCTTGTTTTAAAACTACGCGCGCAATATCGATGTTCGATAAATATATTTCGGCCAGGCTGGTCACTCTCCGCACTGCATTTGTGGTTTGTCTTTTTGTTTTCCGCCAAATTTCGTCGCAAATTGTCGAAGCATGTCCACCTGCAGCGCGTCCGAGATAGCGGAGAAAAAGCGCATTGCACTGTCAAAGCTGCAGGCCAAGAAGTCCCAAATCCTGGCCAGCGCGAATGGCGGGAAACCAGCCGCGACGACTCCAAAAGGCACAACGCAGCAACAAGTCCGCGGTGGAAGTCATGGTAATCCCAATCAACCGCAGGCCAAATCGCCGTTGAACTTCTACCGCTCGCCGCCAGCAGCAGGGCAGGGGAAGATCAGCAGGGTTGGTCCCACCACCGGTGACAATAAGAGCTCCTCCTTCCTGAACGCTCTGAAGGCGATAAAGCAAACCTCCACCCGGGAATTGTCCCGCAGTGCGGCACATCCTTACCAGAGACCCAATGGCGGCGATAAGGAGGTCAGGAGCCGGCCCACGCTCTCGCTGGCTCCGGACCGGGAAAAGCAGCCACCTGTTGCGCCAGTTTTTCGGAACTCCATTACCTGTAACCTCTACATGATCAGTGCAAATCGTTTTGCGGCCCACACCTCAGGATATCACGAAAAGCTTGTTACCGTGTTTAAAAACATGCCCACCAAATCCTACGACAGCAACAGCCGCATCTGGAGCTTCGATCTGATGGACTACCAAGCGCTGCAATTGCATGCAGCTGACCTTAAGCCAAGTGTCCATGTAAACGGCGTGCCCAAGAAGGTTCTGGATTTGTGCCGGCAACCGCCGGTGGTCTCGGAGCGGAGTGTCTTGGCCTCCATAGAGCCCAAGCTAGCGGACACGCTGATGCCCTTCCAGCAGGATGGCGTGTGGTAAGAGCAATCATGCAAAACTTTCCGGAAATATCCCAATTATTATTGGTTTTGCCAGCTTCGCCATTGGCCAACAGGGACGTATTATGATCTGTGATGAAATGGGTCTGGGCAAGACCTATCAAGCCCTCGCCGTGGCTGACTATTTCAAGGATGACTGGCCTTTGCTTGTTTGCACCACGGCCTCCACGCGTGACAGCTGGGCCAAGCACATTGTGGAACTGCTGCCCAGGGTGCCCGTCCATTACGTCCAGGTGCTTAACAACAATCAGCAATATGTGGGCGAGGCGCAGGTGCTCATTACCAGCTACAACATGATGGAGAAGCACATGGACAAGCTGCTGCAGCGCAAGTATGGTTTCATCATCTTTGACGAGTCGCACACGCTGAAGAACAGCAAAGCCAAGTGCACGGCGGTGGCCAAGAGGCTCACGGATCAGGCAAAGCGTGTGGTCTTGCTCTCGGGCACACCAGCTCTCTCCAGACCCTTGGAATTGTTCACGCAACTGCAGCTAATCGACAGCAAGTTCATGAATTTCATGGAGTTTAGTAAGTAAACACGGTAGACTTTCGTATTTTTATAAAAATAAATTATGTAACCTTTAGCCACACGGTACTGTGATGGCAAACAGTCCACGTTTGGCTGGGATGCCAATGGACAATCGAATCTGGAGGAGCTCAAGGTGTTGCTTACTTTGAAGTATATGCTAAGGCGAACCAAAACGGAGGTGCTGCCGCAGCTAGCTGACAAGAATAGGTATTTGTTAAGGCTGTAGTTATATATGTATACATAAAATTATATTTTATTTCCTTTTAAAATCTTAGGGAAACTGTTGTGCTGGATCCTGCCTTGGTCTGGACCAATGAGGAGACCAAGGAAAGCTTGGATGCCTTTAGCAGAGAGCTAAGAACCAGCAAAGGCAGGGCCTCCGAGGAGATTCTCCTGCGTTTCTATGCACGCACAGCTGAAGTCAAGACTCGAGCCGTTTGGTAATATTTTTTTAAATTTAAAAATTTATCTTTTAGTTAAGTATTTATATTTTTCTCTAAATTCCAGTGCCTATGTAAAAACCTTGCTTAAGGAGGATAAGAAATTTCTCATTTTTGCCCATCATCGGGTCATGATGGATGCCATTAGCGACTGCCTGGCTCAGATGAAGGTTCACTACATACGGATTGATGGACAAACACGCAGTGATCTCAGGGCTGACTTTGTGAACACTTTCCAAAAGAAGAGTAGCTGCAAGGTGGCCCTGCTCTCACTGAAAGCATGCAATTCAGGGATTACTCTGACAGCCGCCGAGCTCATAGTGTTTGCGGAACTGGACTGGAATCCAAGTGTGAGTTTAAGTGGCACGTTAACTAAAGAAAATGTCCTCTAAATTAAATCTCTGAAATCCGTTGCAGACCCTTGCCCAGGCCGAGAGCCGTGCCCATCGCATAGGGCAAACGAAAGAGGTGATATGTCGCTACCTGATGGCCACCAATACAGCCGATGATACTATATGGAATATGCTTAAGAACAAGCAGGAGGTGCTTAGTAAGGTTGGTATCTTCGCCGAGAATCTCCAGAAAGCCACGCACACAGCGGCGCCCATTTCGGTAAGTGTTACTCTGATTTATTTCGTATTATAAACTAAGGAAAAATCACTTTAAAGTCCCACCAAATCGAGGAATTCTTCTCGCCCGCGAAAAACTCTTCAGCCAATTCGGATAAAGGCACAATTAGGCAGTTTTTATCGCCGGCTCCCAGTAAAACCAATGATAATGTGAAAGAGAAACCCAAAGAAACTGTTACCAAGTCGGATATGGCAGCATTTTTCGACGATGATGAAGATGAGGCCTTGCTGGATTTAGATATTTAGTTTTATGTTCCAAAACTCCTGTTGAAATATGTGAATAAATTGTAGATAATTGTGTGTCAAGTCTTTGTACGCATGCTCCACGTCTCAACCGGCGGAGAAGTCAGTGTTCCTTGGCCTGGCAACAAAAAAACAAACAAACAAACACTCGGGCAGTAGCAAACCCTTTCACTTGTTTCAAATATAAATAAAATACACAAACTTAGCTAAAGTAAACTAAAATATATAAAGACATAGCCATGGCCGATTCGCAGGGAGATACTGAGCTAATGGTCGAAGAGGAGGAGGGGGATCTTTTCTATCACGATTCGTTCATCGAGGATATCATCAGCATCGAGCACTCGTTCGGCTACGATTGCAAGAAGCTCTTCAATCTGGTGCTGGTCGATGAGGATACCTTGGTGTTTGCCACGGGCAACTTTTTGAAATTCTTTAGCATTTCCCGGCATGAGATTACCTTCCAGGCTACCAACTATGGCTGCGGGATAGGATTCATTACGGTATGTAGTCATGGCATTATCTCTATATAATTACCTAATAAATTTTGTTGTCGGACCTGTAGAAAAACGAGCATCCCGACTTCCAGGGCCTGTTTACGGTAGCGGAGAATGGACCAAGGCCTACGGTGTTTATCTACGAGTATCCCTCGATGGATGTCCGTGTCCAGCTGTTGAATGCAGCCAAGGCTTGCTTTACGGCCGGATCCTACAACAAGACGGGAGAACTGTTCGCCTCGCAGGCCGGCTATCCGGACTTCATCATCACCATCTGGCGCTGGGAGAGGGCGGAGGTGGTGCTGCGCGCCAAATCCTTTCAGAGCGACATCCTCTTCGTGCACTTCTCGGAGCACAATCCCATCCTGCTGTGCTCGTCGGGCCTGAGCCACATCAAGTTCTGGAAGATGGCCAACACCTTCACCGGACTGAAGCTGAAGGGCGATCTGGGGCGCTTTGGCAAGACGGATTTCAGTGACATCTCCGCCATGTACATGCTGGCCGATGAGAATGTGATCTCGGGCAGCGACTGGGGCAACATGCTGCTCTGGCAGGCGGGCCTCATCAAGTTCGAGATTTGCCGCAAGGGTCGTAAGCCGTGCCACACCAAGCCCATCACGCGGATCACTATGAAGAACGGGGAGGTAACCACCGTTGGCATGGATGGCTACGTGCGCGTCTGGTACTGGGAAACTGTGGACTTGGCCGACCCGCCAGAGGATGATCTGTTCGTGGAAATCGATCCGATTTACGAGTTCAAGATCGCCGACGTGGAGCTACGCTGCATGCAGAAGATCCATCTGTTCGACGAGATGGACTTTACGTATTACGCTCAGGATGGCAACGGCGGCATATGGTTCTGCGATATCAACACTTACGACGTGCCCCAGAAGCCCCGGAAGCTCTACTCCTGCATCGGCGGCAAGGTAATCGCCTCGCAGATGTCCCCGGTGTCGCCGCACTTCCTCTGCATGTCCGAGAGCGGTAAGATGTTCGTCTATGAGTACGAAACGAAGAAAATCCTCCTGGAGAAGCAATTCCCGGCTAATGGCGTCGATGTGTTGTGGCTGGACACACAGATATCGCTCATGGGCACCGAACTGGTGGCCGGATTCGAGGACGGTATTCTGCGGCAATTGTTTTTGGATTTGAGCGATCCCAGCCGGCCAACCATGACCCGGGTGAGAGCCTTTAAGGCGCACACTTCGCCCATTTCCAGGATAACCGTGAACCGAACGAGCACCCTGCTCGTCACCGGCAGCGTCGACATGAGCATCTTTATCTACCAGTTGGGCCACGGTGAGAACTTGTTGGTGGACATCCAGCCCATGGGATTCGTGCAGTTTGCGGCGATTCCCAACTGCTTCTACTGGCATGAGACGGAACCCACCGTTGTTCTCGTGGGCTGCAAGTCCGGCGTGGTGTACGAGTACAATGTCCGCACCCAGGTCACCGCGGAGGAGACATACCTGTCTTACAACATCACGGAGCCATCGCGTCAGCGCTCCGTCAAGTTTACCTCCGTGAAGAGCCGGATCCGGCGTGACATTAAGCGGGAGCAGACGAAGAAGCGCAAGGAACGTAAGCGAGAGCGCAAGATGAACGAGATCGAGAAGCTTAAGAAGGCCAATCCGGGTCTGCAGATCGATATGGAGTCGGCCCTGGCCGACTCAGAGCCCGAAGAGGAGGAGGAGCCGCTGTTCACGCCTCCCGTTCCCAATCCGATTATCTGGCTGCGGTACACGGAGCGCGACACCATCTGGGTGTCCATGGCGGGCTATGATGCGGGCTACATATATGAGCTGGACTTTCAGGCGGCGGAACCCACGTACTCCACCATTATAGCCGATGCGGATGACATTGAGATTCACTCGTACTGCATTATGTAAGTTTTTGAGCTCTAATTTCTGCGCTTTCTTCAAAACTATTTTCTTTTTTCCCAAACAGAGATGAATATCTCATTTTTGGCATGGTCAACGGACGCCTTCGCATCAATCGCATTAATCCGGACAACTTCACAGACCTCTCCGAGTACCGCCTGTATCCCATGCACGATAGTCTCAAGGGCATCATTCCTAGCATCCAGACCAGTTACAATGGCGAGCACATACTCACCGTTGGCTACGACGGCAACATGTTCCTACACAAATGGGACGGTCCAAAGATTGTCAAGAACCTTCGTCGGGATAATCTCATACCCTTGCCTGTCGGCGTCCGTGAGGCTCCCGATATTGACGATCCAGACGAACCATCGCTGGAACAGGAGAAGATCAATGCAGAGCTGCGACGCCAGCAAGAAGCGGCTGAGGCACACGATCGCGATGTCCTGGCCAAGATCGGTGTGCTGCAGAACGATTATTTTGCGATCATCAAATTGAATAATGAGCTGCCGCCGGGACTGAGGGCCACGGATACGGATTTGCTGTTGGATCCACGCATCAAGCAACAGATACAGGAAGAGTTACAGGCGGAGCTGGATGACGTGCGCGAGGACTTGGCCTACGACCTGGAGTTTGCCCAGGTGGGGCATCAGAAGCTGTACGATCACTTCCTTAAAAAGTTGGTCGGAATTCCCTTCACGGTGAATCCCCTGGGGTAAGTAAACGTGACACAAAGGTAACCTGCTGTCCCTAACCATTTCATGGTTAGCGCAAATGTGCCGGGCGTGTCCACCTTTCGCCTGCAGGAGCTGGGAGAGGAGTTTGAGCAAATCAAGCGTGACATTGAACTGCGTCTGCAGCAGGAGCACGACATGGGGTAAGTCGGGAAACTAACACATCAGACACTTCACTTGGGCGCTACACAACATAAATTTCCCTCCAAATCCCCAACAAGCAGCCTTTACAGGTTGGATCGAGTGGCAGAACAACCGGAAGTGTAAGCTTTATAAGTCCTTAAAGCACCTCAACATCCTGCACTCCTTTTCCTTATAGTTTATTTATCTATTTCCTTCTAACAATTGTTTTCTATAACCTCCGCATAGCCTCCAAGACCTTGTGGTGGCCGAACCGTCAGACGAATCGATTGGACAACCCCCACCGGAAGCGTTCTTCTTTGGTCGTAATCCGCGTAGCATCGAACCGCGCTTCAGCAGAAAGATGATGCGTCTCCTGGTCCGCTACCGGAAGCGCCAACTCTACGAAGTGCGTCGCATCTTTGACTGGGATAGACTGGAGCGCCAAAAACCGGATCCCAATCGAAATCATCCGGATGACGATGCCAAAATCGAGGAGGCCAAGCGCAACCTAGGGGACTACAAGCTCAAAATTGGCGAAGACTTTGAGCCCAAGTCCTCCGAGACGCTGACACAGAAGTACATTGAGATCGTCAAGTGCCGCGAACGATACTATACTCTGGTGCACGCCTTCAATCAATCGGTGTCGAAGTTGCGCTCGCGCAAGCAGGACCTGATGCAGTTTATAAACGCAAAACGCACTCGCTTGGACGTGATCAATAGCTATCTACCCGAGGGGGATCGTATGCCCCTGATTCCGATACAGGAGATAGACATGGATCTGGAGTTTCCCAAGCTCAATCTCATCGAGCACCATAAGCCCGGCTGCGGTGTGGAAATCGATGACATTATTACGTTAGATCGCAGTGTGGATGATGTAAGTGGCCTCGGTTAAGTAGAATCACTGTTAACAAGAAAATATCCTCGATTCGCAGATAATCGACCACACGGCCAAGTTGAAAAAGGACTCAAACCTTAGCATGTTCAACCTGACGGGCCTGGACGTTCCCGAACTGCACGAGTACTCCGCCTATATAATGTTACAAATCTCCAAGCTGGAGCGCTGCCTACCCAATGAGGATCTGATCGAGAGTCTGGACCATTTGCCGCCAGCCAGTGACCCTGCCTACTTCGATGTTAATTCTGAGGATGACACGCCAATAATGCAAGAGATGCGATACCGCTGGGTGCGGGAAATGAGGCGTGAGCAGGCAGCGATCAGAGCCGAGGTCCAAGAAGAGGTGCAGCAGTTCGACAGGGCGCTGACCAAGCTGCAGGTGAAGCGCTTCCACGTCAAGCTGGATGCCGAGTTTATGACCTCGTATCTGATCAGCCTCAACCAGGAACTGTATATCCTGCGCGACAGCGAGGAAATCGAGTTGCAGCTGATGTTGAACGCCAAGACGGCTATGAGCACCCGCAACGAGCTGCAGGTGGTCATCAATGCCACCAATCGTCAGCTGGACGATCTGCGGCGAAACATCGACAAGCTGAGCGAGCAGATCGTGGCCCTTCAGCTGCTCTTCATGAACACGGTGAAGGGTCACAAGTTCTTCGACTTTCTGCGTCGCATCTTTAAGAAAAAATGGCGTCCACCAAAGGTGGCCAAGGGCGATGACGACGAGTCCTCATCGTCCTCCTCCTCCTCGTCCTCCAGTGAGGACGAAGGAGCGGACAACAGAAGTTTGGACTCTCTGGACATGACCACCATTCGGCTGGACGAGGCCACCTGTCCCGCGGGGCTCGATCGCTCCCTCTACGACCTGGCCTTCACCATGCGATCCGATCGGCATGAACTGGAGCGCAATGTCCGGGACCTGCAGCGGGATGTGGAGAATAAGCGCAAGGAGATTGCTGAGATGCAGATCAATATGAAGTTCCATGAGGAGGTCTACCAGCGGGAGAAGAATGCCCTGCTCGAGTTTCGGGTAGGACCTGTTAACTGATCCTTGGAAATTGGTTTCAATATAAATAACATTTTCATAATTTTCCAGCGCAATCGGCAGCAGGAAGTCAACAAGGTCAAAATCAGTGCCGTCATCCGCATGGACCAATTGCAGCACTTTTACGAGGGCGACGACTACCGCGACCTGTCCAAGGCCATTCTCTTCGACGCCGACATGCTAATGAATCTTCGTCGGCGGGCGGATCAGCTCAGCGAGGAGACCAAGGCCACCAAGCGCTGGCACCGCATCAACTTCATTCACCTGCGGCGCATGAACACAGACATCAAGTTCATGCGGTTCGAGATCACACGTCTGGAGGAGGAGATCCGTCAGGCCATGATGAAGAAGTTCGGACTGATTGTCAATCTTGATGAGCTGGAGGAGGAGGTCTTGCGGCGCTATATCTTTGACCTAGAAACCAGTGCCGAGGATGAGCTGAGGGCATTGGAAAAGGAGTTGCAAGAGAAGCAGGTGGGAAGTCGCCGGCTCATTGAAAGTTAAGGTTTATTGAAATTTTTGATTCTTTAGAATGAGCTGGCGCGGTGCGAGGAGGCCCTGATCATGGAGACCCAGAACAACACGGAAAAGGTCAACATACTGACGGTGCTGCGCGAGGAGAAGAACATCCTTGGCACTCTGTTGGAAATTCAGGACCGCAACTATGCCAAGTGGAGCAATCCGAATGTGCTGAATCTATCGTACGATATTGAGAAGCTTAGAGGCATTGAGAACTCCTTGCTTCAGCAGATCGAGGTGAGTAGTAACTTGAAAGGGTTATCCCACCTTAGATTAAAAAAATCCTCTCCCCACAATAGTGCCTGGAGCGGGAAATCTGCGCCCTGCGTCTCAAGTCCAAGCCGCTGCAGATCAACAACGAATTCGAGTTGGATCCGAATGCCCCGCCGGAGGTAACCACCGAAATATTACCCAATGACGATGCCCTAGTCTGTCCGGCCATCCTCAATGTGGATGCCTACCTGCTGCCCCCCATGCCCGATGAGTTCATCATGGAACGCGTTCAGACAATGGTCCAGAAGACCTTCAATCGGTTCTTTGGACGCAACACCACGCCGGAGAACGTGCGCAAGTTTGCCCTACGATCCTCTCTCTACCTTTGCCAGGCCGCCTACAGCTTCCAGGTGAGAATAACATATCTTGGTAGACATTTCAAGAGTTCCCCTGACTCCTAATCCTCTTCTAGGGTCGCTATACGGACCGCATAGCCGAGTGCATCACAGAGCACCTGCAGACGATTGTGCCCAAGAAGTACTTCATTCACATAAGTGGCGACGATCTAAAGAAGCTCTTCAATGATGTGGTGTCCGTCTTCGACTACGAACGCTCCGACATTAACACCGAGGAGCTAATCTCAGGCGTCTTTGACCACGCCAAGGAATCGCTGTGCACTCAAATTCCGCTGAGCAACCCCGATGTAATTAACCGTACCCACTTTATTGTGAGGCACATGTTCAAGGAGCTCATCGAGGTGCTGCCCCTGGAGGATTTTCAGTCGGACGAGACCCTTCGCATGATCGTGGACGTGCTTGAGCGTGAACCCATGATGGATCCCCGCGCCATTGATCTGGACAAGCTCGTCGACAGCACACTGCAGCATGCCCAGGATAATCTGCTGGATGGGATTACGGCTGTGCCGGTGCGCAAGCTGGGCAGCAGCATTCAACGGGAGCTGATCAAGCGGCGGCAGTACAAGCATTCGAGCTGCGAGCCAATGACGGTGCGGATTGCCAGCAAAAAGTAATGAGTCGGCGACAGCAGCAGTGGCTTTCCCTTTTAGCTTTCTTTAACAATATAATTTATTTGTATTATTTGGAGTGTAAAGCTTTCGGCAAATGCAAACAATTTTACATGTTTTAAAAAGGTTCTTAGTTTGTTTTTTTTTTTCAACTAACCAACCAAGTGATCATATTTTTCTGTTTTATACTGACCAAGAGAAGGCCCAACCATAAGCGCCTTTTTCTGCTGGAAAAAACGTTTTAAAATGTGACTAAGCGTTAAATAAAACGCAATCTATCCCGTGAGCCCAAGTGCCAACTAGTCCTAGCCCAGCCTCGCCTTCACAGTGTTCATCTTGAGGGGCAGCAGCTGCAGCATCTCACGCACAACCCCGACCTCGGCCTGCAGCGTTTTGGCGGCCTCCTTGTGTAGCTCACAGCCTTCGTCAAACTTCTTGTAATAAGTTTGACAATTGGTGAGTTGCTGCAGCTGCTGGAGAGGATGGGGACTGATCAGCTTGTAGTAGATGCGGCCAATGTGAAAGTGGGCATAGAGCATGAGACGTTGCTCCTCCTCGTCCATATTGGGACGCCACTCCTCGCTCGGCGGTTTAACGGTGTACGATTTAATGAAGCTCTCAAAGTGCTTGATAGCCCTCTGGCAGCTCTGGTTGACCTTCTTGATCTCATCCGGCGTCGGGGAGCTCTTGGCTCGGATGGCATCGAGACGGACATCCAGAACAGCGGCATGAGCTGTGCCCGCGCCATACCAACACTCGCGGCAGATCTTCATGTAAAATATGGGATCGATCAGATCGAGCAAATCCTCCAGGTACTTGGCCCGACGCTTTTGCATTTTAGCCTGGTTCTCGGGATTCTCCTCGAAGAAGGCAATGCGCTCATACGCCTCGGCGTAGTCCTGCATGATCTTACAATACTCGGTCGCTTCGTTCTCCGCCTTGTAGTAGTCCTTGGCAATGTCCAGCCACTCGTTGACAAAGTGGAAGACCAGCTTGGCATCGTCAAAGGTCAGGCAGTAATCGCAGCTAATGCGATTCTCACAGGCAGTAAGATCCAGACCGGGAAACCGCGAGTCTTCCGCTTCGGCCAATCGGAGTGTGTGTATGGCCTTCTCCAGGCGCTTGGCCTCCTCGCTGTCGTCCTCGTCACGAAGCAGTCGCTCTCTGGAGGTCTGCATCAAGTGCAAGCCATACTTGGCCCAACAACGGGCCACGTCGGCGTAGCGATGCTTGAAGGTCTCCGTCACATCCTGGCGCTGCTGCTCGCTCATCTCTTCCGGCTCCAGCATGTGAGCCTCGTACTCGGCCATGATTAGAGTGGCGGCGGCCAGATGATGACGGGCCTCCGCGAATCGCTCCTCTCCGATGTAGAATTGCGACAAGGTGGCAGTATTCAGAGCGAAATCGATGGCATCATACGACTTGTACTGCAACTGGCGATGCAGCGTGCGATGGCAGCATTTGGCGGACTTCTCCGTCTCACCCAGGTGGCCATACATCTGGGCCAGATAAAAACACACCAGAGTGTACAGGGATTCCAGCTCTTTCACACCTGCTGGAGCGGTTTGCTGCCCCTCTTCCGACGGACTGAAGATATCCTGTATGGCCAGGGGTTCCAAGCCACTGGCTTTGAACTCCTCGTAGCTCTTTTCGGCCATAAGCAGCAGATCCAGGCCATTTTTGTATTCCTCCTTAGCGGCCAAGACAATGCTGACCTCGTTTATGGCGCCGATGTAGGGAATGATAGCTTCTGGGCGCTGTTTTAGCGGCGTGACAAGTTCCAAGCACCGGTTGAGGAGCTCCTCGCCCCTGGACTGTTCCTCTGTGTACACAAAGATACGACCAAGATCTCGGCAAACGAAAGCCAGTAGTGAGCGGTAGCACAGGTCATCCTGGCCACCATCCTCTTCGCTGGCTTGGACGGACACCAGTTGGTCGTCCAACTGCTTTTTCAAATCGGTCAGAACATCGCGCGCTTTGTAGTGGGAACGAAATGGATCAGTTGGCGGATCGTTCCGACTCTCCTCCTCCACCAGCCGGTTGGCCTTCTCGTAGAGCTCCTTGTAGTCGCTTAGAATCTCTTTGGGAATAACCATGTCGCCGTTACTTCTGGGCGGAAAATGTGTTAGTGTCACTTTCAGGGAAAACAGGAATAGTTTTTACTTTTCCAATATTTCGTCGCTTATTTTGTCATTTTTTGTGGGCCGCAGAGTGGCCGTCTGTCATAATTATTAAAACTCGTTGGAAGCGAGTATTTCCGCCTCCACGGCTGCTGGGCACACTAAAACGCCCAAGACCTTACGACAAAAAAGCCTGGCAACGCTAATAGTGTGCCCGTTGAACAATAAAAATGACTGCATCCCTGGCAGCAGTATTCTCGGTATTCTTCCGTATCTTGCTGCTGTCACACAACATTGTTTTTCAGATTTTTTTCACATCGCAAATACCAGAATAATTACTAGATCAAAAAGCTGTTAAAACTAGTGTCTTTGGCGCTCACATTTCAAAGGATCTCCATTCGCCAATAGGACTAACTGCTCCACACAAGCACTGCTACAGTATGCGGAAGGTCAAGCCCGATCCCGACGGCGACAAGAAGGTGAAGCGACTGTACCACCAGCGGTACAGGCGAGAATGGGAGAAATTTCCCGCTTTCGCAAACTGGCTGGAGTCCTCCAATGACGGATACTCGGCGCACTGCCGGATTTGCGACGTTACTGTCCTGGCCCGACTGGCGTCAATCAAGCAGCACCTTATCACACGGAAGCACCAGGACGGCGCTCGGTGCAATGATTTTCTGTCTCAGGTATGGAGGGAAAACCATTGGATTTGGTGAAAATGCTCGAGTCGTCCTTTTGTATTTGAATTTCTATATATTTTGTTTACATTTTCCCTAGCAGAACATGATCAAGGGCGACTCAAATGCTGTGAAGCAAATGTGCAAACCAAATGCTGCCAAGAAAGAGGGTGATACGGATGCAAAACTGAACATAATTAGATCCACTGCGAGTAGTAAGCAGAAAATGAATCCCAAACACAAGCCAATCGTTAAGGTGAAGCGCGAACCCAAGGTGGTGAAGCGCGAACCCAAGGTGGTAAAGCGAGAGCCCAGAATTGAACATGTAGAGGTGGAGGAACATGAAATCGCCTCGAACGACTCCATTCTGGACGATCTACTCGGCAACGAGCCCTTGGTAAATGTACCGGAGGAGTATGTAGTCGAAGCCGAGGCCGAGGCCGAGCTGATGGACGAAAACGTTTTGGAAGTAGACAACGCTGAGGATGTGTACGAAGAGCTGATGCCCGAACTAATCGACGATAATTTGTCTGAAGATGTTATCATCAGCGAATTTGATCTATTTGGCAAGAGCTTGGCTCTCCAGCTCAACAATATGGACCTTGAGGATGCGCTGCTCTGCCAGGAGCGTTTGCAGGTGGTGCTTACCGAGTTCCGCCTAAAGATTCTCAAGCGCAAGCGGGAGGCAACGCGCAGTTCTTAGGCGTATACATTAATTTATAGCATGTTTTGTTCTTATATGTACATATAATAAGTTTATATCCTTTAAACGACTAAATAAAAAACTATTCCTCCTCAATTTCGTCAATAAACGCGCGACACTTCTTCTTTAGCACCTTCACGGCCTCCAGGAAGATAACCTCGGGCTTCAGCGCACCCACGGACTCTACCGTAAAGATGTAATGATCGCGAACCCTCGCCAAGGTTACGGCATCATTTAGCTGCGGGTAACGATACACATTCCGGCTGCAGCTGTCGTAGCGAGCATCCTTAACGTATGCGCACTCGTTCTCGTTGATCCCTATCACTCCGGGCGAGAAACAGCTCTGCAGAAGATAGGCGTCCTTGCCCGAGACCTCGCGATTGAGCTTGATTTGCGGCAGCAATCGGTACGTGGCCGTGGCCACTGGCGAGAACTTTGCATGATCGCGGCCTAGTCCCTTGACGGCCACCAATCGCAGATCCAGTTCGTGGCCCGGACGCAACTGGGCTATCAGAATATCTTCGTGAATGCAGCCCACGGCGCTTTCGTTGTATATCTGTGCCTGCTTGCCCTTGGGGAGCCACTTCAAGTGGCCCGAGTAGACTTTGTGGTTTTTGTAGATATCATCGAAGTTAGACTGATCCTTTCCGGCGTCCCGACGGCGGCTGCACTTCACCTTCAGTTCGAACTCCAGCGTGTCCTGTTCGGTGCCCGCTTCGGGGCTTTCCTCCGTGCGATAAGCGAACAAACGGGGATCAGCACGCAGTGGCAGCAGGCCCATCCGATGAGCCAGGACCTCATCCTGGATTATTGAAGTGTTGTTGTAGATGTACACCTTCTCGATGGCCATGCTGGGCACTTCGCTCAGCATCAGACGGCGGAAGGCATTGGCTATGGCCGGGTACACACCAATCAGGTCAAACTCTAGGCCATCCTCGTCGTTCCTAAAATGTTAAGGTAGTAGTAAATCCTATCCAGAACTTTTTAAAACAAAAACCCACCTCACAATGGCAATTTGCAGTTTGTTTTTGAACACCTCCATGTTAAACACCTCATCCGCCAGGCCGTAGTCCTGTGGATCCTGCTTGACACGGTACTCCTCCATGTACAGCAACGGCTCATCACGCTTCGGGCTCGGCATGTTTCTCGATTATTTAAATTAATAATTTACCAAAAATCGACCGCACGTGCTGAAACCAGTGTTGGCAACTCGTCTATTTTTTGGCCACATATGGCTATTTTGCAAGACCAAAACATTAGAAAACATTAAATTTTTATTTTTTTTAGCTAATTTACGAATACCGACGGATTGTCCTGCTGGTTACACAATATTGCTGCATTATATAATGTGTGCACGCTATGCACAACATTAAAATGCATCGCCCTTAATGTTTCTTAAGCTTAAAATCATACCGGCATTTCCTATTTTTAAATTAATGTAGCTATTTTTGGCTATTTTATTTGGCCTGTCCGGCTATAAACGGCCACCGATAGTTGGCAACACTGTGTACAACCCCAAATCACACAGAAGAAGAAGCACGACACCGGCGATATTTTTGTTCTCCAGAAGATTTACGTAAAGCACAAAACTCCGGGAACCTGCCCGTAAAATGTCCCGCGCCCTGCAACGCTTACTGGGCAGCTGTCGTCGCTGGGCGCAACAGCCGGCCGTCCGTCACTTTGCCGCACCCGCAGACCCCACAAAAGGAAAGGGCCCAATATCATGGCGAAGTCTGGCCGTGATCGGAGCTATGGGAACTGGAGGACTGGGATTCATGCTCTACGTGAAGAGCGAGAAGGACGAGGCACGCATGAAGGAGCGCAAGCGGCAACTGGGCAAAGCGGCCATCGGCGGCCGGTGGGAGCTGGTGGACTCAGAGGGCGCTGTGCGCAAATCGGAGGATTTCCTCGGCAAGTGGCTGCTCATATACTTTGGATTCACCCACTGCCCGGACATTTGTCCCGACGAGCTGGAGAAGATGGCCGCCGTTGTGGACGAAATCGGTTCGTATTGGCTCTCGAGCTGCAATAACCGGAATCAAACTACCTAATCCCTATTTTGAACAGAAAAATCCCCCCAAACGCCAGCGGTGCAACCTATATTCATCACCGTAGACCCAGAGCGTGACTCCAAGGAGATCGTGGGCAAGTACGTGAAGGAGTTCTCCCCCAAGCTCCTGGGGCTCACGGGCACTGTTGATCAGATTCGCAACGTCTGCAAGGCCTTCCGCGTTTACTTTAGCGCCGGACCGCGTGATTCCGACAATGATTACATCGTGGACCACACCATAATTATGTACCTGGTCAACCCGGACGGAGAGTTCGTCGATTATTACGGCCAGAATCGCGACAAGGATCAGTGTGTGGCCTCGATTATGGTGAACATCGCCAAGTGGAATTCGCTGAACAAAAAGGGCTGGTTCGGCTAGGATCATGCTGCTTAGCCTTTGTTGATTCGTTGTATTTTACTTTTACGTATAACGTGAACCTGTAGAAATAAAGCAAAAAGAAATTAAAATTTTTTTAAATTTGGTTACAATTTACCGAAGGGTTGGCAGCGCCGCTTCGAAATTTGGGATTATTTCGTTGAACAGGTTGGCAGCTCTTTTTCGGCGTGCTGCGTGGAGAATTTTTGTTGCAAAAAAATTGTTTTCTCGCAACAAATAACAATCTAATACAAAATGGTGCGTGTAAAGCTGGAGAATGCAGACTTCTCTCTATTCCCAAAGGGATTCGCAAAAGTGTTTGGATGGAATGACGTGGATTTGTGCGGTGTCCAAACTCTTTGGGAGTTCCAGGCCAAACATAACCTAAAAGGCGGTTTCTATTTGTGCTAATATTTCGCCTATTTGCGTTTCTCCCACAGCGTCCGTTGATGCTGCAGGGGCACGAGCGTTCCATAACGCAAATCAAATACAACCGGGAGGGTGACTTGCTCTTCTCCTGCTCCAAGGATCAGAAGCCCAATGTGTGGTACTCGCTGAACGGCGAGCGCTTGGGCACGTACGACGGCCATCAGGGCGCGGTGTGGTGCCTGGACGTCGACTGGGAGAGCCGAAAGCTGATCACCGGCGCCGGTGACATGACCACCAAGATCTGGGACGTCGAGTATGGCACAATCATCGCCTCCATCCCCACCAAGTCGTCGGTGCGTACCAGCAACTTCAGCTTCTCGGGCAACCAGGCCGCCTACTCCACGGACAAGGCCATGGGACAGAGCTGCGAGCTGTTTATCATCGATGTTCGCAACGCCGACTCCTCGCTAGCCGAGCAGGCGCCCACGCTGCGCATCCCAATGACCGAATCGAAGATCACCTCGATGCTGTGGGGACCCCTTGATGAGACGATCATCACAGGTAAGCGCAATAATAATTTTCCAATGCAACGTAAAATAACTGCGACTTATTTTAGGGCACGACAACGGCAACATTGCTATCTGGGACATCCGCAAGGGCCAAAAAGTGGTCGACTCTGGCAGCGATCACACCGCCGGCATCAACGACATGCAGCTGAGCAAAGACGGTACCATGTTCGTCACCGCCTCCAAGGACACCACCGCCAAACTATTCGACTCCGAATCCCTGATGTGCCTGAAGGCCTACAAGACTGAGCGTCCCGTGAACTCGGCGGCCATCAGTCCCATCCTGGATCATGTCGTGCTGGGCGGCGGTCAGGATGCCATGGAGGTGACCACCACGTCCACGAAGGCCGGCAAGTTCGACTCGCGCTTCTTCCACCTGATCTACGAGGAGGAGTTCGCCCGCCTTAAGGGCCATTTCGGACCCATCAACAGTTTGGCCTTCCATCCGGATGGCAAGAGTTACGCTTCGGGCGGAGAAGACGGTTTCGTGCGTGTCCAGACCTTTGATAATACATACTTCGATAACATCTTCGAGTAGTCCACGACGTCCGGTATTCTGTTGTAGGGTGATTAGAGCCGGTGAACTGGACAGCAATCGATCCATTTCACTGGCGCCATGTTCGTTTGCTTAGGGAACTTTCAAATATACGCGAGAACGAAACGAAGCTGGTCGCATCGTTTATTTTTGTAACATTAAGAGAGTAACACGATTATATATTCGAATGAATGGTATGTATGCATTAATCCTAGAAAAAGGAGCGCTTCTTCTGCTTGAGAACCACGGGCTGGCCCTGCATGGCCGCCCACTGAGCCGGGGTAGGAAGACAGCCCGGCGGCGGAGGCGGAATGACAACCGATCCGGCGGCATTTGTCCTCACCTCGGCGCGCGAGTCCAACTGTAAGACCTGCGAGGCAGCTGCTCCTGCAGAAGTACTGGGCCCAGCCAAACCGTATCCAGTTCCATGATGCACTCCGTATTGTGGCTGTCCGTTAAATGGCATTTGCTGTTGATGGTGGCTTATCATCCCGTAGTACTGGTTCTGGCTAGGAGGAACTGTGCCCGCCTGCGGGTAGCCAACGGCACCGCCACTCCGCTGACTCTCCTCGTACGACGGCGGAGGAGCTCGCTAAAAAATATAAATTTCTATATATGAGCGCACTCCATGTTGGCTGCATGTAGCTCACCATGGCCATGGACTGTCCGGCATGGCTATAACCGTACGCGGGAGCACTTTCCTCCGTTGGTGGACTCGATTTTGATGGCTTGGACATAATATTCAGAGTTTTCTTTATTTTCTTTCTTTGTTTACTTGTAAATCCTCTGAATCACAATTCAGTGTTATCTACTGCTTTCTGGTGGACAGTGTTGACCTTTGGATATTTCCCGTTGAATAATTTATACTTTTTACATGTATTGTTTGATTTTCATTACTCAAAGAAGCAAACCATTGGGAAATAATTCAAAATTTTAACAGTACAATTATTTGTTTCCCATTAAAAAGTTTTTCTATAAAAACTGGGGAAATAAATAAAATCGTCCGTTTTGGCTATTTTTCAATATTCCCTCTTTGAAGAAGGCGGCAACTCTACTTGTTGGCCATTCACAAGCGATCAGCTGTCTCTTCCAAACGGGAAGAGGAAGAGTGGAAAACCAAGTTGTTGGCTTGGCCAAAATCAGGGAAAATATAGTTCAATTGCCTAATATAGACTGCCAACTGTAGTATTTAGTAAATATAAACAATATACAAATAGTTGGTACCTCATAAAATGGCGCACGCCACACCTCAGGTGAGTAGAAGCCCAGTATACAAGACTGCATGGAGCGCGCCGCATTTCTGTGACGCAATAGCTAAGTTAACTTTCGTAAACGAATGGATAACAAACTCTCCTCTCCTCCTCTGGCAGGGCGTTAAGCTATTGAACGGATGGAAGCGCCCGGGCCGCTTTGACAAGGGTTTGGGAGCCCAGCTGCCCGAGGCCTACAAGAAGTTCTGGCGCGAATGGAAGCTGACAACCCCGGCCGCGGTCCACTACATCCCCAAGGAGCATCAGTGGGAGCGCGACCCGGTGACGCACGCCATCAAGCCGGTGCAAAACATCCCGCTGCCCCTAATCGACACGCCGGAGTCCCATCAGGGCATCTGGGGTGGCGAGGCTGTGATCAAGGGCTTTCAGAAGCGAGAGCAAACGAAGCGTCGTGTTCCGCACTTCTGGGTGCCCAATCTACGTCGTTCGGTGGTACACAGCCATGTGCTGGACTCCTACATGTCCGTGGTGGTGACGGAGCGCACGCTGGAGCAGATTCACGAGTGTCACGGCTTTGATCACTATCTCCTCAAGAACAGGGCCTGCGATCTGCGGTCTGCCCTGGCCTTGAAACTAAAGCGGGAAGTGCTCAAAGCTTTGGAGCACGGTGTTCCAGCTCTGGACGCTGAACCCGAGCGCCAGCAGGAGGTACTCAAGGAGTACTCGCGTTATCTGGCGACGTACACGCCGGAGGAAATCGATTGGTACGGACACACCTACGTAGAGGCCATTAGAAAGCTGCAGAAGCAGCTGCGCGACGCCGAAAAGGTCAAGCCTCACAAGGTTGAGTTCCGCAGCAAGCTGATCGAACAGCTTCGCCAAGCGGGCATCGGCGAGGCGGGAAAGCTGGAGAAATCTGGAGAAGCGCTGGCAGAGTCATCCGCAGAGCACAAGGATTCGGACATCGAGGCACTGACTAAGCTGTAAGTAAAGCCGATTTAAGTTCCCATTTTGTATAAATGTCCGCTTTTGCATAGATTATTTGCTCCTAGTTAAGGCGCTTTTCCTAATTAATTCATATATATTTTACAGGGAATCTTCACCCTCCTCCAGCTGGCTATCCAAGATCAATCCTTTCGGCAAGAAGGAGACCTAAGCTAGATAGTCGACCTTGTTTGTTTTTGATTTATGTGTTTAGCCTCGAAAGAATAAACATAATTTCGGAATCATCTCTCGTTCTCATTCAATGGCCTCGAGTTTTTTTGTTTGTTAAAAGATAAAATATATATTTATTGCAAATACTCGTTAGATTGATAAAATGTATAAAAAACAAATAGAATCACACATAAACAATACGTACGCGACAAAAAGTAGAAAAAGGAATGGTTGTAAATCCCCAAGAGAACACCAAAATACAAACATGGATGTTGACGAATCAAAGAATCGAATTGATCACTATTCACGCTTACGACTAAATGTACTATATAGCTCAACGAGCGGTTGGAGAGAGCTTTGTGCCATGTTCAAATGTCCCCGGATTGGTCTTCCAGGCCCTATGCAATGGGGTTCTTCTTCATCAACTCGATGTCGGCCTTCATCATGTCGCTGACCAGCTCGGGAAAGCTCACTTTTGGCGTCCAGTTGAGTTCCCTCTTGGCCTTGGAGGCGTCGCCCAACAGAAGGTCCACCTCAGTGGGCCGGAAATACTTTGGATTGATGCGTACGCGTACGACGCCCGTGCTGCTCTCCACGCCTACTTCATCCACACCCTTGCCTTGCCATGTTATCTCGCGTCCGATGTGCTTGAATGCCGCCTCCACGAATTCACGAACACTGTGAGTCTCTCCCGTGGCAATGACGTAGTCGGACGGCGAATCCCGCTGCAGCATCATCCACATGGCCTCCACGTAATCGCTGGCATGCCCCCAATCGCGCTTCGAGTCCAGATTGCCCAGCTCAAAGTACTCCATCTGTTTCAACAGAATCTTAGCCACACTTCTGGTGATTTTCCGCGTAACGAAGTTTTCGCCACGTCGCGGACTCTCATGGTTGAAAAGGATCCCATTGCAGGCGTACATGTTATAAGCCTCCCGGTAATTGATGACGATCCAGAAGCCATACATCTTGGCGCAAGCTAAGGGAGATAAGTGCTTAAAGATAGTAACCACTTAACTGCTTAAGCAGCCTTACCATATGGCGACCTTGGATAGAACGGTGTCTGCTCATTCTGCGGCGTCTCCACCACCTTGCCGTATAGCTCCGAAGTGGACGCTTGATAGAACCGCACGCTCTTCTCTATGCCACACGTACGAATGGCGTCCAGGATGCGCAGAGTGCCCACCGCATCCACCTCGGCAGTATATTCGCTGAGGTCAAAGGAGACCTTTACGTGCGATTGGGCCGCCAGATTGTAGATTTCTGTGGGCTTCACCATGTTGATAATTTTCACCAGGCTGCTGCTGTCAGTCATGTCGCCGTAGTGGAGCTTCATCCGGCCGCCTTTGTGCGCCTTGGGATCTGCGTACAGATGCTCGATGCGTGTGGTGTTGAACGTGCTGGCCCGTCGGATAATGCCATGCACTTCGTAGTCCTTCTTGAGGAGGAACTCGGCCAGATAGGAACCATCCTGTAGAACGGAGTATAACGTATTATAGCTTTTACCACGTAAGCATGGACTTGATGGATGAATGCCCGCTCCAGCACACCCCCAACAAAAAACTGTGACTAATGCCTTTACACTCGTTTACACACCTGGCCCGTTATGCCGGTTATCAGCGCCACTTTATCACGGGATGTTCCAGCGTCCCCGGCACAGTCTGTTGTTCCATTCTGATCCCTGCTCCCGTTGCTGCTGCTGTCGGTGCGCGGCTTCTTGGTTCCGGTGGCCACCTCGGAGGTCGACATGTTGATAAGGCGATTCTGGGAGCACGACTAATCCTAATTTCCCGGTTTTCACGACGACGTCGGCAAAGAAGGGTAAACAATTTAGTTTCCGCAGAGCGTTGCCACACTTGCGAAGAGTGGGGGTGGCCACTGAGTAACATTGGTGCGAGCAGAAAGTAGTTGAAAACCTAATGGAAAGAACTTAAGATTTTGTGAAATGATGAACTAAATAAATTTTGATATGTATTAAGTAAATAAGGAACTAATAAACAACCTAAACAATACTATTTAACGCTACACATATATTCCAGTTTGCAAGCTATCCGTACCACTGTGCAACAGTGTTGTTAAACGTGCAAAACCACGTAGCGATTCTATAGGCGAAATCGGCCGAAAGAAGGAAGATAAAAACCACCTCAAGTCTTATCACCCGATTTCCACTCCCTCACCCGATTTGCTACTGGGTAGCTGTCTCTTCTTTGGCTTGAGCATTACGTGTGCGCTACACAGGCTTTCCATTTCACTATACGGCCGGCTGTCCAGCAGCAATCAACAGTGATAACACCGCCGGAGCAAAGACCGGATACTACACATTGGGAACCTGAGGGCACTCTTTAATTAAGTACAACCACCGTGATAAATAAAAGGCAATTGTCCCCAGCACAAAATGACGGATCTTATCAGGAAGGGTGCTCTGTTCCTCATGAGCGAGAAGTGCTATGATAACTACTTCCTGGAGCACAACTTCTTAGACAGTGAGTAGCGGGTCTGTGCAATATGGTAATCCAAATTAACAATTCATTTTCCTCCATTCGCAGTTCCCTGCTTCAAGGCTCTGCTGAGCAAGGGCCTGGGACTGGCCATAATCGCCGGTTCGGTGCTGGTGAAGGTGCCTCAGGTGCTGAAGATTCTCAATAGCAAGTCCGGCGAGGGCATTAACATAGTTGGCGTGGTGCTGGACCTGCTGGCCATTTCCTTCCACCTTTCGTACAACTTTATGCATGGCTATCCGTTCAGTGCCTGGGGCGACAGCACCTTCCTGGCCATTCAGACCGTGGCGATTGCTGTCCTCGTTCTCTACTTCAATGGTCGCAAGTTGCAGTCGGGCTTGTTCCTCGTAGGCTATATAATACTGATGTACGTCCTTAACTCTGAACTGACGCCGATGTCGGCACTGTTCACCATCCAGAGCTGCAACATTCCCATCCTGCTGGTGGGCAAGTTGTCGCAGGCGTACACCAATTTCCAGGCTGGATCCACGGGTCAGTTGTCCGCCGCAACGGTGATCATGATGTTTGCCGGCTCGGTGGCCCGCATCTTTACCTCCATCCAGGAAACGGGCGACACAATGATTATTGTCACCTTTGTCGCCTCCACTTTCGCCAACGCTGTCATCCTGGCCCAACTGATCTACTACTGGGACAAGGCCCCCACTGGCGCCGTCAAGGCTGGCAAGGACGGAAAGGCAAAGAAGCCCAAGAGCAAGAAAGATGATTAGGCGGGAAACGGAGCCGCCCCCCAAACCGAAAGAGACTTGAACTCGAAACGAAACAAACTTAGGTTGCAACTATTTCTCGACATTGTAGAACAAAAATATGCAAGTTTAAATAAATAGATTCCTAGTTTATTTGCTTGTCCTGCTTGTCGAAGTGCTGCTGCAGAAGGGCCAAGGCGCGGTACCGATGCGAGATGGTGTTCTTCTCGGCCTTGGGCAGCTCAGCGTAGGTCTTGTCGTAGCCCTTCGGTTGGAACACGGGATCCCTGCAGTTACATTCATTGATTGGATCAGTTTGGACTTGTTATCAGGTTAGTTACGCAAGTGACTCACCAGCCAAAGTCCCGAGGACCGCGCGGCTCAACGATGACGCCGTCGGTAATGCCCTTGAAGATCAAAGGCTCCGCCCCAACGCCGTCGCAGTAGCCAAAGGTGCAGATAGCCTGGGCGGACTTGTCCTCCCAGCCATGGAGCAAGCGATGTAATCCCTCCGGTTGCAGTTTCTCTAAAAACCACTTGATATACGGCCCCGGCAAGCCTTGCAGCGAGTTGAAACACAAGCTGGTGTCCTCGACGAGCACGGGGCCGTTTACTTGGCGCGCTGCCTCTTTGCACTTCTTTATGGCAATCTCATCAATGTCCCCTAAGAGATTATTATTCACCTAGGAAATTAATTGAAGGGATTCGATTCTGTGGCATTTACCTTGCAGCTCCGGCAGATCGATCTTCTGGGACACAATTGGCCGTGGAAAGCTTGGACCCAAAATGGCCAGCAGCTCCTCCAGCTTCTTGGCGTTGCCCGTCACAAAAGTAATTGGCTTTGACATTCCGCACCTGATTTCTTTATTTAATTTACACAATTCAATTCAAAACAATTGGCGTAAATAGAGAGAGAGCAAATCACCCATGTGGAGCATGCGGGCGCAATCAGCTGTTTTTTTGTTTGGCGCCAAAGCGAGGCTGTTTGAATTTTATCAACAGTCGAGGGCCACATATTGACACTAAATACATTCCTTTGAATTAAAGCTTCATTAAATATTATGGTGCCAGTTGGTAGGCAGCAGAAGTAATGCAAAACAAATTAAATATAAATATTTGTATTATTTTTATTCAATATGTATTCACTTAAATTTAAAGACAGCGTGTTAATTTTAATGGATTTCTCGTTTTGTTGTTGTGGGGGCGGGATGTTGGTTGGATTGACAATTACGAAAGACAAACTTGCAATAAATATGTACGTAAACGTGTGTTTCTCGAGTGAGACCAAGTAGGTCTGGATGTAGTGTCTCCTAGTCATCCAGTGTGAGATGCAGATTGGCCGACGGATGCAGGCCGAGTTCCTTTAGCGAGCTGTCGTTGTGCTCCGCCTCTAGGGATTTGCGAGGGAAGGCACAGATGAGCTTGTAACCTTCGTGGGGGATGTGCTTGTGCGTTTGGCGGATGTACAGGCGCAGTGTTGACAGTTTTGTGTCCGAGGGCCAGCGCAGCTGGACCATTTCATCGGTTCCGGCAACATTGAGCAGGCGCAGCTTGAGGGCAGTCAACTCATCCTTGGTCTCGCCCAACTGATTCTCGTACGAGGCGGCCACAACGCCCTTGAGCTCCTCGTCGTCGAACTCCTCTAGACTCTCGTTATCGCTACCTCCTCCTTCGGTATTATTATCATCGGTCTTGGAGCCGCCACCGTTCTCGTTCATGGAATTCTTAATGGCCAGCTCCAGTTGCTCCTCCTCGGTGAGCTCCAGCACCTTGGCTCGCTTCTTCGGCGTTCCCCGAGAGCTGGCTGTCGAGGAGCACGAGGCCTCCTGATCGCCTTCGTCGTCATCATCGTCGATGTGTACGGCTGATCGCTTCGAGGTGCTGGGCGCATCCTCGGCGATAAAATCACGATGTTCCTTCAGGAACTGCCTCAAGTCGGGCAGGACATTTTCCTGCTTTGGGTCTGGACTGCGCCAGACTTCCTCACCCGTCCGGGGATCGATCACGCACAGATAGGGCAGAGTGGCGCAGTGGTAGAAGGCAACAAAGCGCCGACCTTCTGACGTATCGTTGTCCACCTGCCAGAAGGTAAACTGGCGTCGCACCAGCTTCTTAAGGTCCTTGTCCGACCACACGTCGCGGTTCATGGTCTGCGACTGGAAGTTATCGCCTTGCACGTTCACCAGCAGCCAGCGCTGCCGCTTTGTGGCAAACTCCCTAGCCGCCGTCAGCGTTCCAGAGTAGAGAATATCTGTGGGAGGGCGGAACAAGTCTCCGAGGCGGGATGTGCTGGTAGCTGTGACCGCCGTCGAGCGACTGTTGAGCGCCATGGCCTGGCCGGCCACCACCATCTGTGCAGAGCGCTCCCGCCGACGTCGATGAGCGCTGGGATCGGCATAGACGCCGGTGGCCTGCAACTGCTCCTCCATAAGGGCTCCCTCCCTGGCAAAATCGCGCAGGGGACACACTTTAACACGCTGCGTGACCCGTGACAGGCGGCTGCTGCTCCCAGACGCGAAAAAGTTGTCGTCCTCCGGCAGAATCAGTTGTTCCCGAACCGGAGCAATGGGAGCACGCACCTCATCCTCGTCGTCCAGCAGGGGAAGCGATGCTGCAGCGGTGCCCGTTGCCGAAGATGTGGAAGCCGCTGCTGCGGCGCCTCCCTGCTCAAAGAAGAGCGCCACAGCAGCGGCGACATCGTTGGCACAGGCTCCCAAATAATGCTTGGCCTCATCGGTGGTGCAAGCGGTTACTTCGACCACCTGCTCAACCAGAGCGTCCGGCGTCTCGCTACTGGACATGGCTCTGTGGTAGCGGAGTACGGGTTTGGTTGCTTGGGCGCGGAAACTTTAACAAAATCGGGAAAACGGAAAACGAATACGAAATCCAAACGAACTATTTTCCAGGGACAGATAAAATGCGTCCGCTCAGCTGTGAGAAAATCAGTGTTCGTAAGCTGGCGCCAGGGGCAGTGATGGAAAAGGCTATTTATCAGTGACGACATTTTGATTTATATTTTCAAATTTATAAAAATATAAATATAATACTGAACAAGTGTTTTTATTTTCATTGTGAACTTTTAAAAATATGTTTCTAAAATTAAATAATACATTTTTCTTATAGTTTTTATATTTAAGGAACTTAACTTGAAATCTTTTTGGGGCCCATAATCGTTATTTTTAAAATTATATTATTATTTGAGTATATACTTATATTGATTGGTATATACATTTTTAGCACCAAATATCCGCCAAGATAGTTTGACATCCCACTGCCAGCGTTGCGTAGCACTGGACTCTGCACCAGTCGCTCCGCAACACTGGCCAGCAGCAGCACAGCAAAAAGTCTTGCGTCTTTATATATGCGAAAAATTAAGATAAGATTCGCAATTGCCGAGGAGTTGTCCCCCAAAAAGCATGACTAATACCCCTGCGGACTGGTGAATCGAAATCTGCCCACCTGCTGTGACCGTGACTATGTGAACCGCCGCGTACCGGGACCAACAAAGCCAGTTTTCCCAATCAGAACCGAGTGTGTCAGGTGCATCAGAGGCGAGAAGAGAGAAAAAAAAATAATAAAAGTGATTCCCAGTGATTTGAAATCGGATCTTCGGATCAGTGCCAGTGCCATTTGCTGCCTCCCCGCCCGAGTGCCTACTGAAACTGGCCGCGTTATGCTGCACGGATCAAGTTGAACTCTCCGCTGTTCCAACTCCGCGGCCCCAGTTTGTTGTTTATTTGTTTATTGTTAATGCTGCTGACGTCGCAAGATGGTCTCGCTGATAAAGAACCAATTGCTCAAACATTTGTCCATGTAAGTGTGTTGGGGGTTTAGTTGGGATTCAATCTGTGTCAGTGGAAAATGCAATTACGAAACTCAATTAGGTGCACTTGGGCGGGCCAGTGGCCCCTTGGCCAGCTTGCGAGTGGTGGCGGAGCCCTTGGAGCGCCAATTGATTTTTCCCAGCTTTCAGTATTGTTGCTTGCCTCTCTTGGGCCTTGTCTGTGTGTGCGTGTATTTTTCACAGCTTCCCTGTCGCCCCCTTCTGTGTTTTCACTCTCTCGTCACCTGTCCTGACCCCCACTTTTATGCCTTCTTTATCGCTTATCGCTTCCGCTGCCCCGTTGTTAATTTGCCAGCCTCCGCTGGCCCCGGCCGGGGTTTACCCCTCCTTTGCCAAGTAACAAGTGGATTGCCAATTTTCTGCCCTCCACGCACTTTCAATTTTCTCATCATCCGTAAATGTTTATTATTTTTCTTTTTACGTTGGCTCCGTCTCCTTGGAATTGAATACCCATCCATACCTTCACTGCCTCCCTCCTCTGACGCCAGCGGCATTTGCATGTGAAATTCAATTTTCCGTTTCTTCCTTGGCTCAATATGGTTTATTTGATGGCTTGGTTACTCGATAACCTTGTCCGGAACATGGGGGACTTTGACGACTCCGCAGTGAACACATATTTATAAAGAGGGTAACAAAATCAAATACTTATTTTCGTATTCGTATAATTATAAACAATGCAGGCCCCAAGGGAAGTTCTTCGATTGCTTTCCCAGGTTATTACACAGACAAAAATTATGTTTTCCAATAATTTCTGGGTTTTAAACCTTTTAAGAGGAGGAGTCCTTGAATTAAAAAAAGTGAAGTCTTGTAAATAATTAATATGGTGGCATTGTAAATCCAAAAATAAAATAAAAAACATATAAAAGTATCCTAAATATATACAAAAAAATGGATACATTTCTAAATATATTTTCAAAACTATTTTTACCCAAATATCCAATTAAAACTGCATGACTTTCTTTATTTAATTAATGTAGATTTAAAGTATTAGGAAATTAAGAAAAACTTTAAATCAGAACGCTTGAAGAAAAAAAATATTATATATTAATTATATTATTAAATTTTGTCTTTCATAAATCCTGAAACTATAAACTATAAATTTCGAGCTGTGAAAGTCTTAAAATTAATATTTCCACTTTATGCAGATTTAAAATTCAATTTTATTTATAATCTTGTGTAAAGTAATTCAAGTTCAGGCTAACTGCAAAATATGTTACCTTTTATGCACTTTAGGCTTTAATTATCTTTTTATTAACCTTATCATATAGATTGAATAGTAAATAAATATTTAGTAAAATTACTACTATCAAAAAATGTTATATTAAATAGTCTCAAGTCGAATTTAATTTTTATATATAGATAAAGCTTTCCAAAAATTCAAGTTCTAGCTTAATCTAAGTTTATTTCCATGTGTGTTTTAGTAGAAACATTAATTAGCTTTCAAGTGGAAATAATGTCGCAGAGCTGCCCTTCCTCCTACCCCATACCATGTCCGATTCCGTGGAATTCTTTCTATATATATATCTGTCCTCATACACGAACTTTAATATGTCAAGTCCTGGCCTGCCAACTGCTTAAACAAAAGGCCATATTTACCCGTATACACAGCGGCATTGTCTTGGCCCCTTTGTGGATATCTTTTGTGCGTTATTGCCACCGTGTTCTCTGTCCTTGCCCTCCACTGCCACCTGCCTGCGCCTTTCCACGCAATTAGGCTGCAAACAAGCCAAGTTTATAACATAACCTGGCCGAGGAGAGGTAGAGAGAGCGAGAGTGTTAATGCAAACCTGCAAACTTGTTGCCCAAGTTGTGGGACGGCGAAAAGTTAAAGAAAATCTCTTTACTGCACCCGCCCGCCGGGGGACTGTTATCATTTTTCTCTGTCGGCCAGGAAGTTGGAAAGTTACCCGACCTGATCGGCATTTCTTATGGCCAGGGGATTTCGGAGATGGCCAAGAAAAAGTTCTTAAGTAGCAAGTTGAGTTGGAATCCGCTGCTACCGCCGTAAACCTTCTCTTCCCCGACTCCATAACCGAATCAATTCGATTTCAATTATACTCGGAGCCATTAGAGGGAAATGGGTCAATTGGTGGCAACCATCTGGCGCCGACAGTTCACAAGTTCGCCCCACTAGGTTTATACATATATCTATTCCTCCCCGGTTTCAGCAACATAACATAAACAGCCCCATTTTGTTTTCTCCCCACTTTGCAAATGCAATGTGACATGTGCGACGAGGCTGATTTAATTGGCGAGACAAGCAGACAACGACGACGACTCACGTTCCCTCCTTTTTCTGTTTCTCCATGTAGCTACACGAAGAACCTATCCTCGGACAAAATCAACCTGAGCACATTCCGCGGCGAGGGAGAGCTCTCGAACCTGGAGCTGGACGAGCGGGTGCTCACCGAGCTGCTGGAACTGCCTAGTTGGCTGCGCCTCACCTCTGCCTGGTGCAATCATGTCTCCTTCCGGATTAGCTGGACCAAGCTCAAGAGCGTGCCCATAACGCTGGTGAGTACTAAGCCCGGGGATTAAGGGAAATAGTAAAAAGGAAGAGCAGTTCAGGAAATTGCACTCCAATTAGTTCGGAGTGCAGCTGCATCGCTGTCAGTCCTCTGTGCTCTTTTTAGTGAAGGGTTTTTATTTTAAAGCAGTTCAAGGAATTAGTTATTTAAAAGTACATTTAAGGTTGCTATGGAAGCAGATTAAACAAAAAAATATATCCTTTGTGCAGGAAAAATCATAAGGGTTTTGATATCTACTTAAAAAGGTCTCTAAACTAATAGTATTAAATATTTATGGACCTATTTTTGTTCTAAACTTATTAATTTTATAAAAAGTAACAAGTTTATTTTCTTATTAAAAGTACATTCGGAGTGCCAGGGAACTGACTTCCTTAAACATTAAACAAGCGACTCTATTATCTTAAATTTGACTAATTCCTCAATCATTCCGACAGACCCTAGATGAGGTGCGCATCACCATCGAGACCTGCAATCCAACGACACGCGATGCAGGCGGAGGCGGAGGAGGAGAATTCGGTCCCGGAGGAGCTGGATCTCCCACCGCTGCGGCCGCTGCTCTGCCACAAGTGCCTCAGGGTAAATACAGCTTCATACACAAGGTGGTCGATGGCATCACGATTGTGGTCAACACGGTGAACGTGAACTTTGTGAGCGCGGCCTTTACTGCCTCCGTGCAAATGTCCCGGATTCGGGTCGAATCGAAGACACCAAAGTGGGCCAATGCTGATCTACGGATGACGCGGCTCAAGGATGCCCAGAAGGGCATTATCCTTATATTTAAGGAACTCTCCTGGCAGACGGTACGCATCGAGGCCAGTTCCACGCAGGACAAGTCACTGACACCGCTGCGTCTGCTCACCAATCACGCAAGATGTCGGATTACAATTCGCAAGCGATTGTCGGACTGTTCGTTGCTCGCTTCCCGCCTGGTCCTTATCCTGGACGACCTGCTGTGGGTGCTCACAGACTCGCAGCTGAAGGCGGCTCTGCATTTTGTGGACTCCCTGTCGGGTCTGATCAAGGCTGCCACACATGCCACGCAAAAGTCGAAAGCGGCTCGCAAAATGCAGGTGAGTAGCGTTGGATTAACACAGAACTACACAGAATAATGATTGATTGATTCCCATGACAGACACTGCCCGAGTACAAGGCTCAGGTGGAGCAGCAGCAGAACCGTCTGTCCGAATCCGCTCACACGACCAACGCCCAACGCATGTTCAACGCCTTCGATGTCCGCGAGACGTCGTATCATTTCTTTAGCCAGCGCATTGATCTCCATTTGTGCGACGACGAGGGCGATGGTCGTTCCAGCTATCCGGAGCTGGACAAGGGCGGTGCGTTGCAGGTCTCGGTCACTGCCTTCCAGGTGGACTACTATCCCTATCACCTGGCCAAATCGGATCGTTCGCATTGGGCCAAGTACAAGGAGGCCTCGGTGGCGCCGGCGCTGTGGCTCAAGGAATCGCTTAATGCCTTCCGTGAGGCTGTGTTAAACCTAAGTCAGCCCAATCGACCGGCGATGCATGCGCCGCTGGAACGCAGCACTCCCGCCTCGCCCGTCATGCTGAATCCCAGCATGCTGAGCTCCCAGCACGGAGCTGGTAGCTTTTCCAATGGCAGCAGCACTCCCACGGCAGCTGGACTGGCTGGAGGATCGGGTATTGGTTCTGGCAGTGCCTCCGCCAATAGTCAGTTATCACAGGCAGCCCAGCAAAGGAGCACGCTGGAGAATCTGGCCAAGCTGATGAGCTCTTGTGTGATTCTAAGGATCGAGGACTTTACTCTGTACCGGGTGACCACTTCTGGAAAGAAAGCAATGCCCAAGGAGTTTGTTTCGGGTATGGTTTTAGATATTTTCTTACTGAAAAGCTAATAAACAAGCCACCTAACAAGCCACGCCTACATACTTACCAGAGAGACACAAAAACACACACTTCATAAGAGTTCCGCTTTATATCAACTGATATATAAGATGAGAATGTCTATATTATCTAAGATTTTGAGCTAAAGTTTTCAAAGAAATGTAATGAGAATGAAAACAAATATGCTCTCCGACAACTCATTAAAAAAATTAATTGATAAAAGTGGAACTCAAGCATCCTTAACGATTTTAACATTTTCGCATCTCTTTTTCTCTCGTTGCTTTTTATGCGATTAATTTCATTCCATCCATGAAACCATTTAAATCGCTTTTATTGTTGTATATTGTTGTTAACGTTGCTATTGTGTAGCGCAACATAAAAGGAAGAGCAAATCCTCAGGTGAATATGTCACAAAGGGCCCTAATTCCGCTGATATCATGATGCATTTGTTTAACTTTTCCCTAGAATTTAGTTCAGGTTTAACAAGTTTTAATGCGTTTTTTCAGGTGACAAGGATCGGTATTCGTTTCCCGCCGAGATGCCCATCATCCATGCGGAATATACTTACTTCTATTACCCCGGAGACTTTGTCTTTCCATGTGAGTTTGATGGAAAATACTTTTAGGTTGCTCATTTAATGACTTTTTCTGTGTTCTCCTCGATAGTACCCCCCTCCAAGGTGTTCGTGCATGTAAATCCCATTCAAATGCACTTCGATCTCAGCTCCATTCTGTGGCTCAACTCCTTCGGCCTCAATTTGCACGAAAGCCTGCTACGTACCAGTGTTGGATCCCAGAGCACGCTGCATCAGCCGCCACAGCATCCGCTACAGCAGCAGCCGGGCAGTGCACGCGGCTCGATTGCCTCCAATGGCTCCAATGGCACACAGATGGCCGCCGTAAATGTGGATCAGGAGCCGAATCTGATGTACATGGATGTCAAGGTGGAAGCGATTATGCCGCGTGTCGTGATGGAAGCAGCCGTGGATTCGCCCAGCCAAAAGGATCGACCGAAGACCATGCAGATCCAAGTTTCGCGCTTTGCCCTAACCAACATCCGTGAAATGGGCAGCTCGAGGGCGGATTTGGCCCAAGCCCTGCACTCCCTGCAGGAGGGATCCCTGGTCTTTGGCTCTGGCTTTCCTTCCGTCGAGGGTGACATGTGCATCGTCACGGATCGCATTCTGTCGCATGTGGCTGCCTCGGATGTGAGCATGATGTCGCCCGGCGACGGTCAGCAACTGCCCCGTTCCGCCTCCACGCAGTACCTGTCCCGTTATGTCATGTGGCTGGAGCCCCGGGATGTGTGGTGCATTAAGCTGGACCCGGTGTGGGTGGATTTCCTGGGCGCCCGCTCGCTCGGTCCCAACAAATCCATTCCGTTCGTGGACGCGGTGCCCATCACCCTGTGGCTGCATTCCGGCTCCGCCCAAGCACAACTGGATGTGGGAAAGGGCGGAACGGCGGCGGCCAGTATGGAGAGCATGGGTCTGCCACCGTTGCCCACATTGCCGCCCCTCCAGGCGTGCAATCCCTTCCTGATGAGTGATGAGGATGTCCGTCTGGCCGGCAGTGCGGCATCTTCGCCGCCTGCTACTGCCCCGGATCGCACGGCCGATATACACGCCATTGCCCACATTTCGAACCTGGTGAGCCTTCAGATCGATCACTACCAGATGCTCTTTTTGCTGCGCATGGCTGAGGAGCTTAATGAGATGTCCACCTTCCTTAACCTGGATGCCGAGCGAATCTTGCATAAGGTAGGAGCTGCCACTACATAAAGCTTAACCATCTGATAAATGTACACATTCTAATTCACAGCAAAATGAACAAAAATCAATCATATTTGGGTGCGTTGTGCCGCAGATCGAGGTGACGCTCGTGATGCCATCGCCAACACCTGGTAAGGAATCAAGTGGTGGTGATGCTGAAAGTGTCGTACCCGACTCAGCTAGTTTGGGTGACGATTTACACATGAATAGTAAGAATTTAAATATCTTTTGTTGTCTCTCTTCAACTTTCTTTAGTTTTATAGCCTAAGTAACTAACCACGAACGTGTCCAGTGAGAGACCTACCTGCCACACGACTCTAGTTAATGTCTCTTAAGCCACACTAGTAGTTCTCACCGATTTCGTGTTGTTCCTAGTCCTAACCCTAAGTTAATAAGCTCCCCCACTTTGATCACCAGACTAACCCAGGAGCCGAGTTGAACACTTGCTGCTGTAATACTCGCTTTCAAGTCGAACTAACATTTATGTTATGCGTTTAGGCTGGGCACCTAGGACCTTTACACACACACATTTGTCCTTATTGGAAGCTGTTGAACTGAAGTCAAGTGAATAATAGGTTTATAAGCTCGGAAACATGTATCAAAATATAGTAAAACTATGAATGTATATTCCTATTCGTTCACTTGGCTTCAGAGACTCCTTTTAAATATGTATATCTCGCATGTTTATTTTGTACTCTTAAATTACTAACCCAAGCAGATCCATTTTAGAGCCTAATCAATATTGTAAAAAAAATCGAAACGTACACTCTTTCCCCAAAACATTTCTAATTAACACCGATAATAAATCGTAACCAGGCGGCAACATTATCTGGCCCACACCACCGCCACTGGATCAGCTAAAGAGCAACACCTTCGGCAGCGTAGAGACACCTTCCCCAGTGACCAATGAGCCGCCCTTTGACAGCGGCATACACATATCCAATCCTAATACGCATGGGTGAGATAAGCTGAAATAAACAAGAAAAATTAAGCTGATTTTCCTTCTCCTTGCAGCTACAATGTTCAGATACAAAGCACACCCACACTGGCCTCTTCCACGCCCAGTCAGGGATCTCGCCCGGACACGGGCATCTCCACACAATCGCAATCGCAGTCCCAGTCGATATCCACGGCCTCGAAGAGCGGCAAGAGTGTCGGAAGTCGGTCCGGGGGCGGCGATACCGTACCCAGTTTGACAAAGGAGATCAACTCTGGGCTGCTGTCCATGAAGAAGGGCTTCTCCAGTTTCATGACTTCCATTGACTCGGCCATTAAGTCAGGCACACCGAACGACGATGCCAGTGATACCTTCTCCATACAGAGCGACATTAGCTCCGATTCGGAGAACTATGCGGCGGTGATGGGTGACGACAAGACCATGGATTGCATGGATGTGATGTTCCGCCTGAATCCCTTTACCAACGACAACAATATGAAGGCCTCGCCGGTGGAGGTAGCCAGTGAGGTGTATGAGGAGCAGCCGAGCAGCTACAAGACGAACATGTCCTCGCCATCGGAACCCTCGGAGGGCAGCACCTGGCGGCGACGTGATCTGGTCTCCATGGCCACTTTTAGGTTGATTTTCGTAATATTTTATTTATTATATTGTTATTGTTATTGTTTAAATATTTACAGGTTAACCACCGTTGAGCTTATACGCCAACAGGAGGGTCCCAAATCCTCGGTTCGCCTGCAGGTGGCTGCCGTTTCCTGTGACGAGTGCGGAGCCATTCCTTGGGATGAGCTACAGGTAGACATTCTTGACCTATTTTTAATAGAAACTTTTTCTTTTCAGTTATTTGTTTGTTTGTTTTCTTCATTTGTTTTTGTGTTTAATTTGTAAATATATGAGAAATATATAATTCTTCAGTTTCTTCTCAAAGATTTTGCTCAATTAAGTGTTTTGCGCTTTCGAACTTTCTCAACATTCTGCATGTTTCGATATCTTTTATCCAAACAACTTTTAATATAAACACTTTGAAAGTTTCAATAGGTTTCTCTTATTATTTAAATGTTTATTTCGAAAGCCAGTGAGCTGTTCCTGTAAGATAACTTCTCATATAATCATTTTCTCATTATATTTTCTCTCTTTCTCTCTTATAAAAACAAATATTAAAAATATATACTCAAAATCGATCTCAATGTGTGCTAATCTAATACAAAATTCAAAACAAAAAATTATAATCAACATAAAAATCGAAAAAAACAAAACACTTGTAAATTGATATATGACAATTCTTACATGACACGATTTTCAACAATCACCAACAACTACAAACCAACAACTACAACAACAACTATACCAACAACAACTATAAAAACACTCCAAACCAAAAAAAAAATAGATCGCGCATCAAGCAAACAAGGTATCAAAAATATACAACAATTGAAATTATTTATTTTATTAAATGCCTACGATTTTGTATTTATAATTTATCCGCTTTGTACATATACTATCCAGAGTTTTAAGCTAACAGAATTATTATTTATCTATTAATTATTATAAATTAATGGTTTTTTGGTGCGTTTATTATATATTTTATCATTTGATATTGTAGTTGACTTTTGGCCTGTTTGCAATCGCATTTTTGGGCGTTCTTGGCCATTAGTTGAGTAGTTGTTAGCTTGCCGGAGGGAGTAACCTTGCTCAACGCGAATGAAAATGGATTTCTAACAGTCGAATAATTAATAATGGTTATTTTGAGCATGAAACGCGCGGTAGAACGACGAATGATGATCCAGTCTCCCACACAAAAAGTACATGCTTAGATCCCTACAAATTCCATTTGATTTTATCATTTCCTTGCTGGTATATTGCTTTGTTGATGATGACTTATGATTTGCAACGAAATTGGTTCATTCAGAGACATAGAAGTCTAGGCAAAGTACAGTAGAACAACACTAACAAGAACAAGAGTCACCACAAAGCACTAACTACTAACTACTGACTTGGGACAACCACAAAAGTAACTACTACTAACAACTGTACTGTTAAAACTAACTAAACTAAATACACACACACATGGCTGCTTAAAGAAAATAACATTACGCCACAGACTAAACTATAAATAAGATGCATAACACCATCTCTCCCATAACACACCGCCCACATCAACACACGCAGACAATCCAACTCACACACTCTACTCGTACCCACATTGCATGGGTGTGCTTTCAGCTTTGCATGTTGTTCTCTAGCTGTTTCCAAACGTAGTAGTCTATCATCATGATTCCAGCCTTTATGGGACCTTAAACTATAATGGTTTCTTACTGTCTAACCCCTAAACCTCAGACCAAGTTCGGAGCGCGATGCAAGGCCTGGAATCTGGCGCCGTACAATCCAGAGGCTCCACCCTGCATCCGTCTGCGCATGGAGGAGACCCTGGATATGCCCAAGGAAATTGAAGGCCTCATTGATCGCAAGCGCATCCAAAGGTGAGAGGTTAAATTTTTTGCCAAGATAGAAGAAACTGAAATTTAGTTTTCTGAATTCAAATTACAGCTGGATCGATCACCATGCCGAGATCCGTGTGAAAGACATCAATATGGACCTGTCGATGAGCACTGTAATTGGTCTGGGCGATCTAGCCGAGGATGAGGTCATCTCACCGCCAATGCCTATCACAGTAAGTGCACTCTTTTTGAATGGTTCTCCTACAAAAGACCACGTTTTGTATTATTTGTGTATTCAGGTAAATGTGGAAAACGTTCGCATCAATTTGCTGGAGGACCGTCCGCCCGTTAATATTACCTCACCGGGTCCCGTGCCCATAAATCTGTGCATTGGCCGCATGCGCCTAGAGCGTGACAAGACCGGAATGCTCAATATACAGCCCATAGGTGAGGCACAAAATTTACACGTTATATTTACACGATTATATAAATTTTCTTTTTTCTGGCAGATACAAACATGAGCGATGCCCAGCATCAGGCTCTGGGCAGTGCCTTGTTTGGAGCACCGCGTGAACGAGACCGGGAGCTGCTATCCATGCAGCTGGTGATGCAGCAAATGAAGCTGGACAATGATCAGTTGCGCAGGCAGTTGGTTGACTCTAAAGTGAACACGGATAACTATAGGTAATAGCTAAAAGCATTCGGTTTTAAAAAAAATTATTGTAATCTAAACAAAATGTTTACCCGATAGGCAAAGGACCAAACAGGAGACAGATGTACTGCGCTCTTATTTAAAGGCTGCCCAAGATGACATTAGCATACTGTTGGAGGAGAAGAAGGCTCTACTGGACACCATACGTTCCTTGCAGGTAAATCACGCCAAGGACAGTGCTTTCTTTCTCACTGTTCTCACTGTCTCTCTAACTTTGTTGGATGTGTTGTTCACCTTTTTGAAACACCTTCTTCCTGTTTTTTGCGTTGTATTGTGTGCGTAAAGTTGAGACACATTATGCTTAAGAACACCACAAATAATAATAATAATGCAAGGATCGAAGGTCAGTTTCATGCCCAAGCACGCCTTGAGCCTTGCCTTGCTCGCATGCCAAACTTTTCACACGCTTTCTGCTTGACTTTTAAACTTATCCCCGTCCGTACTAGATCTTACTAAATATCTTGCTTATTTTTAGATACAACTGACCTCATCGAATATGAACCGAAAGAGTGATGGCAATAGGTAGCACAACTGCATGGACTGCATACAATGCTGCGGCGAGAACAACAATGCCTAGCCTTAAGCCAGTAGTCAGCCAACGTATGCCGATAGTCAGTCGTGATAGAGAAAGCTCTTTATCTATATAAATAAATGCCCATGACGTCCTCCTCAACATCATCGCCATTGGATTTTGAGTTTGAGTTTAGCAGAAGACTGAGCCGTATCGAACACGGACACTTTTCACGTTGCCGTTCGTCATACTTACTTATATTTATACTTATACTTACACTTTTTACAAAGAGCTATACGTATATATATACACGCGGAAAGCTAAATCTTTAACTATAACTATACGAAAAACATTGTTTTTATCGGTTTTAAGCTTGCTATCGTTCCAAAGAATGGCTTTTTTATTTGATTTTAATAACTTTTGGAAAGTTTTTTATGTTGATCTTTTTAAAAAGCAAACTTTTAACCAAAAAACACCATTGTTAATTATTTTACAAGATGATAATCAAAGCGAGAGAGCTGGAACTATGTACAGACAGAGTTAATGTGTCAATGATATTGCGCCTACTCATATATACATATATTGTGTATAGTATTGCACTAATTCCATGGATATTTGGATATATAGAACCTATTGTTGTGATTCATGATCATATCAAAACTGAATTCTAGTAACTGTCTGTGTGTGTATGCATTGCTGTTGTTGTTGTTGTAATCGTGTGCTAGCAAAAGATATATTTGGCCAAATTTATTATATAATCGGAACTTGATAGTATTCTCTAAAGAAATTGGTATTCGCATTCGCATTCACATTTACATTCCAATCGATTATCGTTTGCCTCTCAACTACCAACTACTAATCAAAACTAAATACTAAATACACAATTACCGTAATCAAAAGTGTTATATAGACGACATCCTATAAGCTATATATGTCTGCTTATATTATATATAAACTTAAATTAAATCAGATGCTGTACCATGTTGAATAAAATCAAAAGATAAACTCAAGTCAGTAACGCCATGCGTATACAAATTTTAAATAAAAAGTCTTCATATATATATATATATATATATTTCGAATTGTACATGAACAAATGTTTGTATTTGTATTATAAAGGTTTAACAAGAAAAACAAAAAAACAAAAACAAACTAAAACTAAACCGATTATTGATTGTTATACACATTATACGAAAGTTTTCATCTGTAGCTAGGCGAAATGAAACTAAAGAAATTGAAGTCATATTAAATATTGCAAATATATTCAAATGTAAATGTTGCTGGTTGCGTGTTTTTTTTTGTTTTGGGAATACTAGAGGTTTGAAATAAGGATGGAACAAGAAAGTAAGAGGTATGTACAATTTTTGAATTTATAAAATCGATATTTTTATCATTACATTTTTTTTCAAGTATCATAATTAAGAACTGAAGTTCGGAATGGTTTTTGACCATGAACTATAATTAAGACCATAAATATGTACTTTAAATCGATATTTTTATATGACAATTTTCGTGGGAAAGTTAATGGTTAAAAATCGAATAACTAAGCCAAATATGAATTAATTTTAGTTCAAAAAGCTGTTCTTTAATAGTTTTTTAAACGGTTATTAATCTGCATACCTAATTTAGAATTTAAAAAAATAAAATTTTTTTTTTCCATTTTTGGCCATTTTTAAAATTTTGAAAAAAATTGGTCACAAATTTTTTTCTGTCGGACATGGCTAGATCGATTCGGCTGTCGATGCTGATCAAGAATATATATGATTTATAGGGTCGGAAACGGTTTCTTCAGGCTGTTTGTGTCCCAGAAGATGTCTAAATTTACTCCTTTGGCCGCTGATAATATAAATTAATTAAAATTAAGCTGGAATAACTAATACCCACGGATCTAAGAGTAAAACAATTGTGGAATATACTTTTATAAGAGTTTATTTTTATTGAAACTTTACGACCATAGCCAACTGCTGCTGTTGCTGTTGTGTTGCCTCATTCATAGAATTAAATATGTTATAGAGCGCGCTTCTTTTGTTTTTTTTTTTTTTCATCTCGATCTCTATTCATAGCAAACTTACATATTTGTGTAATCTGTTGCTGCTGTATCTTTCTCATGTTTTTTTTCTTTTGTTTTTTTGCGATTACATAGGTGTGTATGTAAAGTTGCACTAAACTAAAGAAAAAACCTCGAAAAGTTTGTTGCACTTAAAAATTTCATTTCGTTCCCTCTTCAGGCGATGTCTTGGTTTTATCTCACTTTCATTTTTGTATACATATACATATATATATATATTTCGAGTGTATTAATTTGCAAAAATATCTATTGGTATATATGTATGTTAGTCTGGTTTAGAAGAACGCCTAAAATACAGTACAGCACATGCACATATATCTAGATGTGGGGACTCGACTCAAACTCAAAGATCTCTCAACAATCAATCAATCAGCAACAAAGAGTTACAGTTTAATAATTAATAGTAATAATGAACATCTGAAGCAACAAATGTAAATTTGCATTAAATATTTGATTTAATTCCATGTAAAATGCTTACAAATTAATTGTACAATTATTGAAACAAGGCCATTTGATGCAAAATGAAGCGGTAAAGCTGCTCGAAATTCATCATTATTTTACGATTATGCTTTTATTTTATGATTCACGCAGAAATAAAGACTTCAAGCTCCATCCTTTGGTCCACCATTTAGGCCACCATTTTGCATTCGTCGAGATGATTTGCGTGCTTAATGACTTACGGATCAGCTTACTTATTTTAGGTATGTATAAATATTTTTGTTTGTTTCTGTTTTTTATTAAAAATGCTAGAAAACACAAAAATAATTAGTTGTGGATTTTTTTACTTCATTTTTTATTTGATTTTTTCTTGTTTGTTTTAAGAGTAATCATCTTAGTTCTTCTTGTTGTTTTATACAAAAAAATCAACACAATAGTAAAACTAAAACTAAAGCAAAGATTTAATTAATTAAAAAAGAAGGTTCAGAATAATAGAAAACTATAAAAAATGATGATGTTTAATTTGAATTGGAAATTACTGGAACTCGGAAAATGTTTTTATTGCATTGCTGCGCCTATATTCTTTTTCACTCTTCACTATGTTTCTTGGTTTATCTTTTTCTGTTTTATGTTTTGTTTCGTTCGTTAAAAACTTAAAGACACGTTGGACAATGTTTGCAACTGCTACAAGTTATTATTGGTTGATAAGTTTGGGTTGAAATTTGTTGAAATTTGCTTTACAATTATCGATTGTAGGTGTAGATTGCAATTATACAATTAATATGTAAACATTGCCGCTAAGACTTGTTATTTATTTAATGCCTGGATGAATATTAAAACCATTCAAAATTAAAGCTTAATAAATAAATAAACATTGTATTATTGTTGTTGTTTCTGTAGCTAATTGCGGGATATCTTTACTTGTCCTTGTCAGACTCGGCAGCGGCAGCCACTGGCTTCTTGCCAATGGGAATGGCCACTCGGATCCTGAATTAAATGGAAACCAAGAAATTAGTATAAATATATAAAAGGATCTTAAAGGTCAACGCTTACTTGTCGGTGATCTCTGTCAATTTGCTGCGCACCAGATCCAAGTAGGTGTCGATCGATTGCTTGTTGTTCTCGTAGACCTTGGGCAAGGTAAACAGGGACACAAAGGCTGTGTACATAAAGAGCATAGGTTATTAATCCGGCTTGTGGTTATATAGTCAAACCAGGAACTCACCCAAGATGACCAGAGTCATGCCATTGAACCAGGCACCGATGTAGGTGAACACCCACAGCAGACCGCCAAACCTGATCGAATCGATGAGATCCTCAACCAAAAACAGGCGCCTCAGCTCCGCAGTAAAGCCATTGATATGTGCCACAGCTACGCCGGTAATGTTCTGCACCTTCTCCTGCGACAGCGTCAGATCCAGTTCCAGGTATTCTCTGAAAACGTACAAATTAAATTCAATATTTTTTGTTATTGTTTTATTGAATATTTGATTTAATCAACTCACTTGAAGGGGTGTCCGTCGTTTGTCTTTTGCACGGCCTGTGTCACGGATTTGTAGATTCTGAAGGCCACAGTTCCGAAGAGAGCGAAGAGCGACAAGTAGGCAAAGACACTGATCACCGAGAAGCTGGAGATGGCCAGCAGTGTGATCAGGCCGGCGCCAAAAACAATACCGGACTTCTTCACATCGCGCCAGTAGATCAGGGACTCCACTGGAAAGGTAAGATAGGGATTCGATTCATTAGTTACTGTTCAAGGTGGAATATCTTAGAGATATACATTTGATTTTTCATTTCCCAATTTATAGCGCTCATAAACACTCACAGAAAAGACAAAAAAGAGATAAAGTGGACGGCAGGCAGATACCAAAATATACACAGGCATACGCATATGTGCAGATATATCTTTTCAGCTGGCGGCAATTATGCAATCTATGAGATAAATAGATGAGTCTCTGCAATGGATTCGAGAGCTGCACGGCTGCCCCAGCTGCTTAGCTGGTAATTATCGGTTGGCATTTTCATTTCACTCTGTGCCTGCACCTCTATAGCTTTTCATATTATTTTAACCCCAACTACCAACCAACAACACCACTCATGCTCGGTGGGTTCACTCACACAATTTGTTCGACATTTTTCTTCTTTCGGTTTTTCCGATTTTCCTGCGGATCGCGGTTCGTTCGCGGTGCGACGTTTGACGTCCGTTGCCAAGTTCTACACACTAGAGAAATATTATTTAGCGGAACGTATAAAAGAATGGCTAGAGGAAGAGTTCAGATTTTCCGGACCCAGCCGGAAAAACTTAAGAGAGCTAGAAGAGCAAAATGCTAATGAGAAGAGCGGCGGCGGTGGCATTCCCGTTGGCGGCGCCTAAAAGAGTGTCCAAGTGTGTGGAACGGAAATGAATTGAAACACGCCTAAGAATCGATTTAGGCATTCTCCTCCAGCTCGTGCCGAATATATCCAGCGGATATACAGAACCGCTGACGTAAACACTTCTTCCATTCGCCGCTATATCTTTGCCATCTTCGCTCCATTCGCTTTCATCGGCGCTGTTTGCCATTCGGATTTTAGCGATAAGAAGTCGCTGCCCCCACGGCGTCTGGGTTTAACCCAATTAAGATACTCAAACAAGCAAAGATTCTATAAATACACCTTCAAGTGTTGGAACTATAGGATTTGTTTGTTGTCTGCCCATTGATAGGTGGGAATTAATAGGAACTGATTTGTAAGGGTGGAAACTATTAAAAGCAGGGTGCTACCATTAATAGATTTTTAGTAAAATTAAGATATCTATCTATTTTTATTATCAACAAACAATTAATTCTATTGCTTCGAATTTGAATAAATTAAAATAATTTACATCAAGTATTTTCTTTATAAAATAAACTACAATAAATTTTGAAAATTCAATTTTATATATTCTTAAAACTGAAATACTTTGTTAGTTTTAAGACCCTTATAAACCTGCTTAGGTAAAGCTCCCTACAATGTTAAAAAATTTGCCAGTTCCATCTACCTTAAATCTATATGAAAGGAACTTGATTACCTCAATCTCCAGGCTAAAACTCATTAGCTTAAATCATAATTAAACATTTCATAACATCCGCATTTGGTGACATTTTAATATAGAATATATATATACACCTATACAAATAACTGGTAAATTATGATCCCGGTGGAGAGCTGCAGCCACAAAAAAGTTGGTTAAACAGTGTTAAATCCGATTCGGATTCAGATTCGAATTTGTCTAACGTTGCCAACGCAGACAGACACGATCTGAATGGAATTATGTAAATAGCCGGGAAAATAAATTAGAAAGGAGACACTACTGGTGATGAGATGGCAACATACAATACAATATGTTGAGCCCTGAAGTGGGTTAAAGTTAAAGAGCTCTCTCTGTCTCTTCTCCCGCGAGAGAAAGTTACCAAAGTATCAATTGGATCCGATTCCAAGACTTTGGTACAATTGCAACTTGAGATGAACAAAAGAGCCGATGATGATGATGATGACGATGATGATGACGATGATGCTGATGATCGAGAAAAGAGAACTGGTTTATATTTTGCCTTGAAACGAGTTTTGGCCGAAAGTGAAGTGCAGCAGGGTGCCTCCGAGAAATACGAAAAATATATAGCAGTACCAACAAAAAACTGCATAGATAAGAGCCCCTCGGGGAAGCTGATAACATTGTACCTGCCCGAGTGTATATTAATTTATTTCTAAACTAAACTGTCTATGCAAGCTAGAATTATGATGATGAGCGAAATTTTGTTGCCAAGCGTAGTGCTCAACGTGGCAAGAAACAAGAAATTTATATAAAAATTAGCACTGCAAAAAACTTTTATGTTCAGCAATGGCTTTATGTCAGGTTTTTGGGCTTATTATTTTGCTGTATTGTATTGATATTTCGGCCACGTTGGCGCTGCTGACGCTGCTCTTCTGCTGACGTTGCTGCCAGCAGCAGCAATCACTGCTACGAGGCCAATAAATATTTTTTATTCGGAAGATAAGAAGCTAGCTAGCTCGCTGTCGTCGCCCTAAACCAAAGTGGACAACGTGGACCATCATCATCATCATCATCACCTGGCTGGATGATAAGCGCCAGCGGAGAAAGATAGAGATAGCTTTCCGATTTTTTTTTTTCCATTTTATTACCTGGTCCGCGCTCGGGCAGTGGCTGGAAGTTGCCATTGGAATTGTTGCGTGAGTAGCGCTTGCTGCCGCCTGCCATTTTGGTTTATTTGAATGGGTCTGAACCGTTACTAGCTTGGCGCCAAAACGTATGCAAAGTGACGAATATTCGCGTGTCTAGGCTTAATTACAGCTCTAAAAGTTAGTTAGTCGCTGGGCACGCACACACACTATCGCACGGGGAGACGATTCGGCCGACCGTCTGACACGAGCGCAGCAAAAGAACTGGAAGAAGTTTGAGCACAAATTAAACCAACAAGCCTCCAATTTGCTAGGGAGCTGCTTGGGCAGCACGAGCGGAACGGCGAGTGTGGGGCCGTAGGGAGGGAGAGAGAGCGAGCGAGCGACTGGAGGGGCGGCAAACAAGTTTTCTGGAACCATAGCAAAAGCAGTGGGAGCGAGCGCCAAGCACTTGCACAGTGGGGAGATTTGGAAAATGAATTTACTCGAGATTTGGAAAAGTAATTAAATTAATTATTGGGAAAAATATAGTTTTTTGTAGCTTAAGTAAGATTTAACATGCATTGATATATTATTCTGATGCTCCAAGTAAAAATCAATATATTATATAAAGTTATTTCAAGCCTAATTTAGCCACTGTGCACTAAGGAAAAGAGAGTCCCCACATCCGGAGAGAGTGGCGAGAGTGGAAGAGAGCGGTGCGTCAACGATCCGCATTGAAAGTAAAAGATAACGCGCAATAACAACAACAATATACCAGCGGTCTGTAGGGGGTGAAGTAGTGGGCGGAGGCGGGCGAATATGTCAGCAAACGTGTCAACCTCGAAACACGAACTTGGATTCGCGTTTCGGCTCCGCCGCCTGAAGATAGCCGATTGGACTTACGTCTCCCGCCTTACGTCGCGTGACGTAGTGGGCGAGGTTGCGGTTTGCGGCTGCGACTTGGACTGACTGTGAATCATGGCTCCGGAGCGTGACCAACAATGGTGAAATGGGGGAAATGCTAAGACACACAAGTTTAAATCAATAAATTAAATATGCACTTGAATCCGCGCCGAGATTTACGTACTGCTTATCTCGGTCGTCGGTTCAATGCACTGCTTTTCCGTTTCCATACTAGGCTCAAAACGCAATAAACTGCGTTTCAGGGAAATGGGAAAAGCGTTTGGTGTGTGACATCATCCCCACACACTTGAATCCCAACCCCAATCACCTCTAACGATTTTGCGTTTTTATTTTCGCTTTTTTTTTGGCGCGTTTGAATGAGTAAGCTTTGCTTAAAATGATATCACGCTGCGGGAGCGCAATTCTCGCTGACATAATTCGCATTATGTTTGCCAAATAAACACACACAAATAAATGCAATAATTGTGTGCACCTGACATTGTCAGGAAGAATTGCATAAGCCAAAACGTTATTAAACAATTACAAGAAATAAAGAAAATGCAGAAAAGAACCAAAAAAAAAAAACAAAAAAAAACAAAACAGAAACTATCAAAGACAAGGGAATATTTGTACAATTAAAAGAGAAACTGGTAGGCAAAAATACAGATGCGGTAACAAGTATAGCGCTTTATTAATATTTTATTTCATATAATAATTAAATAAAATAGTATTAAAAATGTCTTTAAAAACCTGTACAAGTATTAAATGCAATAATGGCTCATATATTTTGGGTAAAAAAATATTCAAATTTATTTAATTTAAATTTATATCTTATGGCAAAGGTAAGGATATACTCCATAAAATCTTAAAACCATCAAAGTTTCACAAATGACATATCACTTGAGACATTGTGTCCTTATTGAAGAAAATGTCAATATCGGGGGAAAAAGATCTGAAATAGTTTTATTGGTCCCAACATTGATAACTTTCAAACACTTTTCACGTTAATCGTAGTAAAAAATCCCTATTGATAGCCAAGTGACGAAGCTTTTTATTAGCCAAATCATAAATGAAACTGCAACTAAAATGTATTAATCATTCGAAAAGTGCTTATCAACGTTAGTTTAATTCAGAATTTCACAATCTAATCAATTATTTTACTTTTAAAGGGAAGAAAGGCGACGTGTCAGCCTTAAAAGCCGAAAAACTCTTCCCACATTTTCCCATAGTTCTCAACATTTACCCTAAGACACACAAAAAAGAATATTTATAAATAAATTATAGCTGCAATTAGAAACAAGCAGACAGAAAGAGAGTGATAAAAAGAGAGGCAAAAAAAGAGAAAGAGTGAAGCAAAAATAAAAGAAATTTCCCCTAGGGAAATTCAATGTTTTATTTAATTTTCAGCTGACCATGCGGTCGCCCTCATATTCACACTCAACCACTTAAGATTGATGGTTGTAAATACATATGAACATATACATATTTTCTGATCTGATTTTTTATACAACAATTTACTTACACGACTCGCGATTCAGAGGCAAATCTTTGAGTTCGCCCAGCGATTGCAGCAGACCCTGCAGAGTTTCCAGACCAGCAGCCATTATATATTGTGTGTGTGTTTACGCTAACTGAGTATATATGGTTTAAATTCTATCACTATATAGCCTTCTGCCACTCGACTGCAAGAGAAAGAAGAATCTGTTGAGGCGAAAGTACTTTCGAGCGGTTCACGGATCGAGGAAATGCGAATGCAACGGCCGCCGGGCATTAACATTAACCGTCTGCGTACAACTGAACGATCGCGGTGTTCGCGAGCCAAAACCGATCGCGGATCCGACCTAGACGAGAGATATAGAATCGCCGCCGACAGTTCCTCGCACTCCTCACAATCGGAATCGCAGCAGGCGGAACTGATATGGAAAATGCCAGTCGTCGACGACGGGGCAAGATAATAGGATAGGATTAATAATATTATTTCATTCACTCCCCGATGTATTTACTTGACGCGGCGATAACCGGTGTAGAACCTAGGTGCACGTCTTGATATTGAATATGATACAGTCGGCTCTCGTTATTGGAAATTCCGCAAGATTTGATAAAAGCCTAACTCGGCTTCTCTAAGGACTCTATCATGGTTAATTACAAATAATTTGTTATGACGCCAAAAAGTATGCTACAAAACTAAATATTTTAGTACACCTCTTTTAATTTTTTAAAATATTTAAAATATTTTCTAAATATCTATTTGTTATTATAAAACATTGTTTGGGAAAATATTATTTTCTTTTATAAATATTTAAAGTTATTTGAAAGGTTTTTTTTTAATTTCCTTATTAACCTAACGAATAGAAATATCATGAATAACTGAAAAATTCCATGGGTAACTCAACAACACTAAACCAATCAAAATCCTTTGTTCAAGATCTGGAATATCAAATTTTTGAGAATCCACTGTAGAAATATTTACAACATTTATAATATCCCGAAAGTTTAGGGCACCTATCCAAGTTATATAATTAGAAAACTATCCGTTCGAAAAAACACCAAAGAAATTCCGCGGGCGTGGCGGGGTAAATTTGGATGCTGTGCCGCGACAATGACAAAGTCGCGGAACAGTGTTTTCTGTCAGCTGCAAGTGCAGGTCATCCAAAGAGTTCAAACAGCTGACATCTGCAGTACACCGTACACACACACGCACACTCGCGGTGCTTAAAGGAGCATTTAGCGATTACCCTTGTTCGTTGTCGCGCTTCTCGTTTTCTCGATCTCGATCTCGATCGCGTCTGGGCAATGTGACGTTGTCAAAGTCCGCTCATGAACTAAACTACAATTAATTTCAGATGCGCTCAGCTTGGCGCAGGGCGAAGCGACAGACTCATGCCCGCACACACATTCGTAGCGAAATACACACGCAGGTACCCACTCAGAGTACAGCAGCGGTCAATGGTTTAAGAATATCTTAATTGGCTATATCAGTCAGTGATATATCTAATATTGAAGAATTTGTTTAACAAAATTATATATGTATATGCAAAGAGATATGTAAATATAAAAGAGATTCCCCAAAGAGCAGGCAATACTTTTTGCAAAGGGAGTACACCTGGCATAATTAATCTTCTTTATTCTTGTGACCATAGCTGTAGTTTGAAGGGATAGTGAGAGACACAGGGACATATACAGAGCCAGGGGAAGGAGGGTCTTTCTCCCTCTTCTTATAGCGAATTGCAAATAGAACGGTTCCGAGAGAAAGGTAGAAAGAGGGATGTCTGAGAGCCTAAAGAGGCAAAGAGAGAGCTGCACGTTTTTATTGTCAAGCAGCACGCATTTGTTGTAGCTGTTAATGTAGTTGTCGCCTATCAAGCGAACATGCACACATTTTTTATATACGGGTAAATGCAGTTTAGGTAGACGACTGCTTTTCGCTCGAACATGTCTCTTCAAGCAGCGTGAACAGGTAAGAGGGATCGTAATCGAGCGGGGAGCGGGGAGAGCGAGGGTCCATCCAGGTGCGTTAAAAGGAGAGAAGAATCAAAGGAATCTGAACCGATCAGGTACACGTGGTACGGACCCAGAGGTCTTGGCCAGGGCTGCCGTTCAGCCAGGAGTTTTTATGCGAACTGGTTCTAAACGATGGATACAGTGAAGCCTTAAGTTAAATACCTTGTTTATTTATTTACTTGAAAAATATTTTAAAAAATTTCGAATAACAAAATTTACAAACATTGACAACATTTTCCTGATCTCTTTTCAATCCATCTCCTTGACTTGCTGCCCAGTGCAGCCTACGCCGTAATCTTTAAATGTTAAACCACAACAACTACAAAGGGAATGCCAACACCAACAACGAATGGCTGAAATACTTAGCTAAAAGGCTAAAATTAGCGGGCAACTGTGAACGAGAGACGTCGTTGACGCCGGCCGGGCAGAAAGCATCCAAAAAAGGGGGGCCGACGAACAGGGGGGGACATGATGAGAGCAATGAAAGTGGACAGGGGAACGCAGTAATGAATGAGCGGTGAGATTTTTGGAGAGCTTCCTAAACAATGACAGTTGTTCGTTGGCTGTTGCTCTTTCTCTCAAGTTCGCTCTCACGCTGCAGAATTCAAGGTTAACCGTTTCTAGCTTTTGGGGCTAGATTGCGCTGCTTGGGGACAACCTGCTTGATAATTGCAAGCAGTTTACACTGCTTGAAGGAAAGCGCCCCAAGTTTAAAATCTTCATTTCTTTATTTTTAATTTTCTAATGATAAGATATGACGTCAGAGGGGTATATAGTATGGCATATGACTTGCGACCTATTATCTAACCGTTCTTATACTGCCTCGTAGCGCAGACAAGTTATCTGAAGCCGTAGAATTAAGTCACTTCGCGGCTGCCTTATCATTTGTTGCTAATTTCGGGTTTTGCACTTGAATGCAAATTTATCGCATATATGCGAATACTGTTTATATATTTTGGTGCTAAATTGGCAAAGTCAAGAAAAATGCCGTGTCGATGATCTAATCGATTTCGCCTGGAAGTATAAAAGCTATATGCATATAAACACAACAAGAAAACTTGTCCACGGCACGTAAGCATTTCTCTTTTCGTGGCCCGTTACTCATTCTATTTTTTCTGACAGCCCCAAAATTGGCCGAAAGAAGGGAACTAAAGACCGTAGGATAAGATATAACTATCTTTGGACTAAATCTTTAATATCAAGAATCTAGATAAAGCGATTCTAAAACTGTATCTGATTTCAGTCATTAGAAATGCATTTTCATTGAAAAACAAACATGAGTTTTGATGTTTAAAATTATTATTCTTGTACGCTACAGATTTGACCTAAATCTTGGAGATGATTAATGTTAGAAAGCGATATTATTGATTGAAAAGTGAAATTTTGCTAATTTCTATAAAATGAGAAATATTTAGTAAGCGCCATTACTCATTTCCTTTATTTTTGGGTAACAATAATAAGAACTAAAGACTGTTAGATTAGATACCTTATATCTATGGCTTTTGTTTAAAATCTAGTCATTCCTTTTATATATATTTAAGTAACGCATGCTGTCATCCTTTTAAATGAATATATTTTATTTATTTCTCATTAATAACAAAATCAAAATTTGTCATAATAAAATTCAGAGCTCTGAAATACATTTATTACAGATATTTTCTGAATAGAAGTATACTTTGTTATTTCCTAAGATGTGTACATAAATTTTAGCAAGCAAATTTTAGTTTGCAAAAAGAGCGAAACTCCGGCATACTTTTTGCAAATTTACAGACACATTGCCTGATGATTAATCATTATTTTTACCGCTACACCAATTACGAGAACATTTACAGTTTGGCATTCACCAATCAAAGCTCAAACTCTGACGCCGCTTGGCTGACTTTCCTTTGTGGATCGAAATCAGGTGGGCGGAGAAGGGCGGGCGAATGCTAATGTGGGCCGACTTCCTCAACTGACTGGACTGACTCGATTATTCGAGTGTGCTCCCAGTGGGCAGTCCGCAGCGAGCGGCACTTAAGCTCTTGGCCATGTCCAAATATAGAGAGAAACCCCTCGAAGCCACAGGTTCTAGATTTCCAGACCCACTTGTGCAAATTATATTTTGGCCAAGAATGGCTTAGAAAAAAAGGGGCAGAGAAAAGTTTTGCCAAACTTTGGAGTGGCAAACCAATGAAAAATTTGTTTTTTTTGTATACCTTTGCATGGGATATTACATTTTTACTCGGTGAAGGAGACATTTGCGACCCTATAAATCATATATATTCTTGATCAGCATTAAAATCCGAGTCGATATAGCCATGTCCGAAAGGAAAAAATTTGTGACCAATTTTTTCAAATTTTTATAAGGGGTAACATCGTTAAAATTGTGAAAATTTCAAAATAAAATTTTAATTTCCAAAATTTTAAATTTAATATGCCAGATTTTTAGCCTAGTAAAAATTAGCATAGAAAATCCTTTCGAGTTTAAATTAAAGCATTTTTGGCTTAGTTATGAGAATTTATTAATTCGACCCTTAGCCAATGCTAAACTGAGAGGGTATACAGTCCTCGGCTTCCCAATATACCATTCTTTTGCTGTTAAAATTTAACTTTGTTTTAATATTTATAAGGTAAAATTTAAGAGAGCGAATTATACAGTTTTTGACCGCTCTTCAGAAATAGTTTGAAGAGTTTTTTAATGCAAATCCAAAAATTGAAAAATCCTAAAGACCTAAGAATAAAACAAATTTTTCTCCAATCTATTTTTAACTGTTTTAAATCTAACGCCACTAAAAACATTAACATTAACTACTTAGACCTTTATATATTCCCCACAATTTAATCATTTTATTTTCAGCTTAAATATGTATTTCTGCAATGAAATATTTATGACCTATAAAATCAATTCAGTATAATTAAAGCTGATAATTTAGTTTCTATATAAAGAACTATACTATAAAACTGAGTACCATTTTATTAAATTGTTTGTGTTTAGTTACTCAAAACATCAAGCACGTATTATAAACTTGAAAGCCAAAGTCCAGCCTTAGAAGTGTGACTAATATAGGCACAAACTAAATGCATGATTAGCAAACCGATCTGTGAGTGATTATCTATAATAAACTCAGACGAAGGCCACATAAAAGGTGCATTAGTCACAGCAAAAGCGAGTGATTTTCGCCAGGCGTAAGCTGATTAAAAATGGTATACTAAAAGAATATACATATATATATATGAATATATAGACACCTATAGAAAGTGTAGGTTTGGAGCGTTGCTTAGACTAAGCTCACATTGCATGCGAGACCCCTGGCGGGAAACTGGCGGGGAAAATGGCAGACGCCCCATATCAGCTTGCAATTTGCAGTGGTAAAAGTACTTCTTTTTTTGTGAATTTATGTACCTAATACAGGTAGGCTTCCCTTAGAAAAATATTATTGATAGAACAAAATTAATAACAAGTCCTTTGTGTCCGTTTTTTTAATTTCACAGGTAAAGTGTTACCTTAAACATACTCAACAAATCCGTTTTGAAGGATGGAAAAAACTTAAAAAATTAAATGCAAAACTTGATTAAATTCCAAGTTATTGAACTTATAGAGTCTCCACTGTGGCCGCCACTGCAATTGCGAGTGTTTGGCTGTCGGGGAGAGTTTGTTGGTTGGCTTAGCATGCGATCCGATTACGGTTGCCGCCTCTCAACGCTCACCGCTTCAGTGCAAAGCGCTAGCCTGTCGGGTAACTGAACTATATCAAAACGACGGCTAATTACAATGCGACTGGACTTCCAGCCAAAAACTTAAAAGGCGGGAAAGGGAAGGAGCCGGGGAGCGTGCCACCTACCGAGTTACCCTCGTGTATGGTACACTATTAAAATGCAAATTATATTTAGTCAACCCCCTCAAAATGGGTGAAAGCTGCATAAAACTTGTAATAAATCAGTGGCTAACACTAAAAACTGTACTGAAAATTGTATATTAAAGTTATGAAGCTATTCTGTAGCGAAATCTCCTTGGCAATAAATTGTAAACATTATTAGCATGCTCTTGCATGTCAGGCTCAATTTATCGATTTGCAGGACAAAGAGAGAGAATCAAAAATGGAAAATAACCTCGATTTTTGTGAGATTCATCGAATATGCTCTTCACAGGGAATATAAGTACTTGAAGAAAAGTTTTAGGGTTATCACAAAATTTTCAAATAATAATTTAAAGGAAGTAAAATAGTTTTAAGGTTAACAAATTTTACACCTGGAAAACAAATTTGTATATTCTGTATTTGTATTTTAAAGACTTTCCTAGACTTTTCCTAATAAAAATCTTTAAAAAGAAGTCCTTTGAAATTAATTTTCAGCCTTTTTGACAATATTACATACAAGCACACTTTCAATGTATTAAAATTCCCCTTAAAAAGGAAATAAAAATGAAACAAATAAAAATACTTAAATAGCACACAAGCACACACACACTCGCATAAAGAGACAATGCAGAGCACTCGAAAGGATATGCGGAATAATGTGGCATACTTTCGGGCCGCACTGCTTGCCTTAGCACAAGTGCACAAAAAAAAAAAACACGGCAAGGAGAACAGCGGGAACAAAAAGCTTAGCATGTATGTATGTATTTGTGTGGCAGGATTAATCAAAAGCAACAACAAAAAATGAGCAAAACAAAGCGGTCAACAACAACAACAGCAACAAAGGGACAACGCAGAAATTTAGGGGGTGGCTCTCGATGACATCATAACGCAATATTGACAGTTGGCGATATTGTACAGTTACACAGTAACAATTATTAACAGTTATATTTAACGGCCACCGCGCCGGTCAAGCAGCGCGCGCTGAGGTAGCCTGGCGCAGTTTGACAGCCACTGGATAACTTACCTTGCGGGTGCAAACGTTCGGGCTTGAACCAGGCATCTGCAAATAGGCGATTGATATATTGATTTTCGTTAGTTAGCGGTTAGTCGTGGTGCGAAAACGACAATGAAAATGGAAAGGAGATGGCGTGCAGAGGCGTTGTATTTACAAAAAAGAAAAATCAGAAAAACGGGCGGCCAGGGCTTTGAAGAGGCGGTAAAAGGAGAGAGAGAAAGCAGTTTAATTCCGAAAGCAAGCAGCTTAGAAACAGATAATTAACAGTTAACTTAAGTGGAAATACTAAGCTAAAAGCACTAAAAAATTTAAATTTAAAATTAAGCAGTTACTACTAATACAGAGAAGCAACCTGCTACCTTACGAGATATTTACACAAATTATACAATCCTTAATTACAGTTACTATTAAAAGCTACCCCCCGTACCACAGTTGTCAGAGGTTAGTTTTGTTGTTTTTCTTATTTCTTTTCTTTTTTTTCGAATTTTGGGGTGAGTTTCGTTTCGGGGTTAATACGTTTTAGATGCGAGTACCACTTACTGGGATCGAGAATGGAGCAAATCAATGGGCGCTGCTTGCAAACGCCATTCTGAGCGGTTTCACCAATTGCAGACATTATATTTATTTGATTTCTGATTTATGCTTTAACTTAGCACACTTTCTGTAGGCACCAGAATTTCCTTTCTTAGCCGTTTGAGAATTTTCGTCGTTTTTCCGTTTTCTATTCGATTGTTTTCGTTGACAAAAGCACGGCGCAGATGAAAGAGAGCGGCGAGAGTACTACGACGTTAACGTATTACCGTGATATTACGCTATAAGCATAAAAAATTTCACTTCCGTACGTGCTGCGACCTCACGACGCGTATAGAGACTGAAAAACGTATTAGGAAAAGCTTCAATCGTCGCGGAAATATCTCCTTGCGACGAAAAGGACAACCCTAAGCCAGGGCGACGGCGCCGAGAGAGAGAAAGAGAGATATTCTGGAGAGAAATAGTAAGAGATGGTGCCCCCCACTGGGTTTACTTGGTAGTTACAGTGAAGGATCTATTCAAAAATTTCAGGAGATTTAAAATCCCTCGAAAATTGGTGCCGAAAAGTATCCTTTAATTTATGTAAGAATTTTAATTTTATACTTAAGCTCCTATCAATTGTAATCAATTAAATGTATATGTATTTTATATTTCTCATACAAAATATTAGTAAAATATATTTCCACTAAAAATTCTCCTTAGTTCTTAACAAAAGAGACTTCACTGTGTTGCACCTTTTGGGTCGGAATGCAAAATCAATGAGACAGAGGGCAACGCAAGTCTCACTGAGTTGAGCAACCGCTCTTAGCCCTGAACCCTGCGCCGAGGAAAAGCTTGGCCAGGCTTTTCCAGAGGGCAGAGTCTCGTCGTGCTCAGCTCACTCATCGATATTTCACCCAATGCAGCTGACCCGCCTGTGTTGGAGAGTGGAGACTTTTGTCCCGTTCTCTCCCCTCCCCTCAGGCGCATGCGTCCTGTTTCAGGCAGGAATTGGATTGTTTTTATTGCCAAACCCACCCACCACCACCACCACCACCCACTAAGTGGGCCGGAAGTTATTCGGACTTTTTGGGTGCGGTGCGGCGGCAGTGCAAGCTGCAGATGCTGTTGCTATCACCCAACCCATGCCAACCCTTCAGGCCCCGCCCTTGCGTGCAGTGTGAAAATTAGATAGGAAATCAATCAACTGACACTCGAGACGCATTTTCCATTTCCCCGGCGGCGGCAGCGACTGCCTTCCCATAGTCTATGTACGTAGTATGCTTTTGGCCAGTGACCAAGTTATGGCCACAATGCCAATTTCTGACGCATTCCATATGCGATGCCAAATCGACAAAGTTCTCTTAGCACAGTTTCTGGCGACTTACTTGCCAGATGAAATCGATATTGAGTAGGAGAAGGAGAAAAACACATTCTTCCGGTGGAAAATTTTATGAAAGACTATCACAAATATTTGTTAGATTTTCAAAGAAGTGACCCACATAAATTTGAAAATGTTTAAGAAAATAATAAATATGAATGAAAGAGCTTCAAAATAAATAAAGAAATAGAGAGAGAAATAGCTACTGAAATCTACATTCAACATAATATAATTTTGTTTTGTTTTTAAAAGGAAATAAATAAAGGAGGATTATATAAATGAAAAAAGAGAATTATCTATTTAAGCTAACAACTCTTTGCTCTTAAAACAATTACGAAAACTACAATACCTTTTAGGATTTAAGAAAATTACAATTATATTACTCTAAATGTAAATGAATAAGGAAATGAAGTTCTCTTAAATAAAACGTACTTAAGATGGCACTCTTAAGAGCCCCTGAAAGGCAAGTGACAAGAATAAATATCGATTAAACCAATTAATCCAATTCTTGTTCGTTTTTTTAAGGTTATTCCTAGCCCACGCTCAATAACAATAACTTTCTGAATATAGTAGAAGGCGCACTCGTCTTGCTTTTTCCACTTAATGCCATGAGTTCTTTTCTCAGTTCTCTTTTTTAATAAAAAAAAAAAAGAAACACCAAGCGATTGCCCTCCATTTAAAATCGATCTCTGTGAGCTGCGTGGGAGATGCAATTAACCAAAAATAATACTAAACAAATTCGAGAGCAGGAAGGGAACTTTTTTGTTTACTCAAACCACGGACACAAGAAAGAAATTAAAATAAATACTTTGTTACTTCGCCAGAGGAGGAAATTATCACGGCTTATACGAAAATAAAACTGTGAACCGATATCGGGAGCAGAAGGCGATAAAGCGGGCAAGAGATAAGGTGCGTGGATGCTAAGCTCTCGCTCCGAAAACCCGCAAAGCAAAATCAAGTGCAAATTGAAAGACAAAAGAACGAACAAAAGAACAAGAGGCAGATGAATATACATATATGTAGTATGTGCACAGCTGGTAATAAGTAATAAAAATAGCCGCATAATCGCGGACAAAAGGGATGTGCATGAGATGATGGTGCACAGACTGCAGCCGGGAGGCGTCGATGGAAATCACTAATTGGAAAATGCTTTTCCGCAGAGACGACAAGCGCATGAGGGCACGGGCACCCAGAAAAAGAGAGAGATATGGAATGTCCAATGGATTATTCAATGGCTTAAATTAGCTTTGGGCAGTAGCTTGGCAAAATAGTAGCAGAATTTACTACGCAACAATAAATTACCGTTTGGCCATTGCGAGTGCCGTAAATTGCCTTAATGGACACACATCAGGCACAACGTAATAATACACGAAACGAAACGAAACGTAAAGCACACAAGAATCATTGCAATGAAACAAGTGAAATATGAACGGGTTATACACCGGCAGACATACGTCAATGAACGCCAGACAGTCACTTGGGTTGAGTAAAAATATATAAACTAAATATATATAATAGGTGTGGGGTGCCAGGGGAGAGGTTATCCAGCGAACGCAGCTGATTCATGCCGGTAAAGTATCTTGGTTATGGTGAAACTAGAATGCTGGCCAGGGCAGCGCTTTATAACGTGATGATGATGACTTGTCGCCTCTCTCTTAGCTCTGTCTGGCTTGGGATTAGTTATGCAATTAGCTATATTTTCCTCATTTACTTTGTGCTCTTGTTTTTAGGGCTTACATTTATTATTTATTTATAAGAAAATATGTAAGTTTGTATACTTTTTATTTCCAAGATTAGAAACTGTATTATTTGGTTCTCTTTTTGTAAACAGTAAAATATAAACAGTACGGCACCTGAATAAACCAATTTATTTAATTTTTAAATCTTAAGTAAACCGGTTTAAGGGAATCCATAGGCTAGAAGGATATTGAAGCTTTTTTTAATGGTTTTTCATGCCATAAAATATTTCTAAAAGAATGTCAGTTTTTAAATCTTCAGCGATATCTGGAAGCAACCTTGATTTGTATACTACAAGAGAAAGATCTTTAATAAAACCTTTAGAAAAGTACTGACCTAAATGTTAAACTTTTGTTAATTAGTATTTAAACCCTCGTAAATTGGTCGAACGTTAAAGCCTTCAAAAAATAGCTTAAAAAGGAAGATGTCTCCTCTCAAAAGGTGGCTTTTATATGTAAATACATATGGAAAACCTCCCCTAAAAATTGTTTTTTTTTCTCTGTTAACAACTTTAGCCAATGAGCCCTGTACTTACACACAACCACATTGTCTATTCACTTGTTTTGCCGCATTCAAATGAGCGTGAATCACGCGCCAGTCCAAAACGGTGACGATCGATTCGCAAAACTATGAGAAAATGCCGGCGAAAAATATGAGATTGCTGCTGCTGCTGGGTATGATTAATAACCCGCTCACAGAAAGAGAACGATTGTGGGTCCAGGATAGCCACTGAGACAGTCATGTGGGAGAGAGGAGTTAAGAATCTTCTAAAGCTATCAAATTTCTCCGCATTGCGATATGAAATATATTTCATAGGAGAACACAGACCCCCGATGACATCATGGAGCAGAGTTGAGGAAAAAAACCAAACGCAAAAAAGAGAGCGGCTAAATGACTAACGCAGAAACGAGGGCTCCGAGGAGGAGCTGGGCCAGGTGGGATGCAAGGTGCGGTCGCAAGGACAAAACTAACTTAGACAAACAGCAAACAATACTCTAATTACCACGGGCACAACGTAATTAATTAGGATAACGAACGGAAGGCAATGATAACGGCCAGAGAGTGCAGTTTGAGTAGCAATGGACGACTCACCCAATCCGTATTTGTAGAAGATCTCCTCTACGGACACAATCTTGGGCTGTGGCTGCGACGATGCCGGTGTGACCTTTGGCTTGGGCGTCTCCTCCTTGGGCTTGGGCGGCTCCGGTTTTGGCTCGGTCACCTTGGGCGCCACCTGGACGCTGCTGGGCTTGAAGTCCTCCTCGTCGTCAAGGTCGGTTACCAAGGCGGTTGTAACGGGAACAACCACTGGAACCACTGGCGGCGGGGACGATGGCTTAACAACTGGCACGGGCACGGGCGCCGCTACAGGGGCGGCGGGTGCCGGAGCGGAAATGTGAGCTGGCGGAGTGGCTGTGCGCTCCTCCTTGAAGTCACTGAGTAGATCCTCCGATGAGATGAACTTCTCGTTATCCTGCTCCTTTAGCTCATCCACAATTTGCTTTTTGGCCGGCGACGGTGTGTACGAGACGGAAGGCGATTCGGTGTCCGAATCCTTGGCACTTACAGGTGCCGCGGCGAGCGGCTTGCCCAGGAAATCGTCATCGTCGTCATCATAGAAATTGGCACTGGACGGGGCCGTGGCCTGGAAGGACTGCAGTGGAGCCTGTGGCTTATCGCCGCCAAAGCTGCCGAGGAGGTCCTCCTCTTGAACAGCAGCAACAGTAGCTGGAGCTGGAACAGAAGCTGGAGCCGGAGCAGGAGCAGGAGCAGGAGCCACTGGTGCTGGGGCTTCTGAAAAGGCAGCCAAAGGAGCAGAGAAGCCACGCTCGGCATTCATAAAGTCAGTGGTCAAGCCGCTGATGCCCTGCTTCGCCTCCTGGCCGACGTCCCGCAGAAAGTCCCCGAAATCGTCCGCCTTCTGCGAAAACTTGGCGTCCAGTTCGACCTGCGCTTCCTTGGCGCCGGCAGACAGTCGCTGCACGAATTCCTGGGGATCTCCAAACTCCAGGTTCTTCTTCTCGTTGGCAAAGTAGTGCTCCGTGTGGGCATTGTCGTCCTGGGCGCCGCTGCTCACATTGGGCGAGGAAGCCAGGTCCTCGTAGGCCTTCTGGGCCCTTTGGAAGATGTCCTCATTGGTGGCGGCCGCCTCCTTCTTCAAATCGGCAAAGTTAATATCCATTTTTTCGGGGATAAATCGGGAAAATTAACGATTTTCACAGATGCTAATGGGATATCCTGGCTCTCTGATTGGGCTCTCGCACATACACACACACGGCGCTCTTGTACACAGCCACGGAACCGCTACCTTGGCTACAGCTGACTTTGCCGGCTGAGAAGGTTCGAACTCGGAATCTATCACACAAACGCGGGACTTTTTTGTCTAGGCGACTTGTGCTCCTGGACGTAAATTTAAAAGTTTGATTTGGACTGCAGGCGATACTTTGCTCCAGACGTCGAAGCGATTCGTTTGAAATGTTTTTTAGACCTGCGCGACTTTAGTAGTGCAAAATAGAGGTGCAAAAACATCGATGGAAAATATCGATGCATCGATTTTTCGAATTTTCTAAAACATCGATGAAAACAGCTGATTTTAACAGAACTTGCCTCTTAACAGAAACTTGCGGACGAATTCTACAGTGATGAGGTGGTTAACAGAAACTTGCGGATGAATTCTACAGTGATGAGGTGGTTAACAGAAACTTGCGGATGAATTCTACAGTGGATGAGGTGGTTAACTGAGTGACGTCACAAATGTTTTTGGCAGTCTCGAGGTGCAAAAACATCGATGCATCGATGTTTTTCGAATTTCTGTGCCACGATTAACAACTAATTTCCAATCGGTATGTAGAAAAGGCGTATGATTCCCAATCGGTATGTAGAAAAGGTACTTCTGCGGTCGAGTTCCCAATCGGTAAGTAGAAAATGTACCTTTTGGGGTCGAGTGCCGAATCGGTATGTAGAACATGTACCTTTTGGGGTCGAGTGCCGAATCGGTATGTAGAACATGTACCTTTTGGGGTCGAGTGCCGAATCGGTAAGTAAAATATGACCCAATCGGTAATTGAGCGGCTCTCCCAACTTGATTTGCTCTCTCTCTTCCTGTATTAGAGGTGCAAAAACATCGATGTTTTTTTTGACAATAGAGAGCAAGAGCGCCGAATTTGAACATCGCTAGAGATGATGGACGAGCGGAAATTTTTTGTTTTTTGATTAATATTATAATATTTTAAAATTGTTTATCAGGTGTCTTCAATCAGTTTAAAGAAGACGCAAAAAAATGTTCTGTGTGGCTGCCACTAGCTGCGAGTCAGACGGAGCGTTCAGCAAAGATGGGCAAATAGTTTCTGACCGCAGGACCTCGCCTCAGCCCCGACATTGTTGATAAACTTATGTTTACTAAAAAAAAAGCGTTAATTTTTAAATAATATAAAAGAGCTTGATCTTATTTATAAGATTTTTAATTTTAGAAGTCCCATTTTTAAGTTAATTTATTTGTTTTTAGTTCATGAAGTTTCCTTTTTGAGATCACTTATTAGTTTTTTAAGTTCATGAAAGAATAATTGTTCTTTAATTTTTAATTCGACAATAAAAGTGAATTTCACTATTTAAAAATTTTTTTTCAATTTCGAAAATAACGGCGAAAACATCGATGTCTCCATACATCGATGTTTTTTGCACCTCTATTGATTTGACCTGCGCGCTTTTGGAGATGGCAGTTCTGCCACGACGAACCTACGAACCGGCACTATCGATTAATCGTAGAAAGTTTAATATATATAAAAGGTAAAAGTAAAATTATTTAAATATAATTTTGTAATTAATCTTCTGAATTGTTCAGATATAGGAATTTCAGATATCTCGCGTAATTAAATCAAAAAATATCTAAAAAGTTCTTTGGCCAAATCTGGCAACCCTATCAAACAAAAAGCCTTTTAAATTTAATTCTATGTTTGATTTATTGTTTTTGTTCAAACTACAACCATTTCAGGCGGTCCACTTGAGGCAGCGCGTATCCTGATGCGTCTTGAGGCAGCGCACCCGACAGTAGCGCGTCCCGCAGGCGGTGCAGGAGTACAGGGAGAAATTGCCGCAGACGGCGCAAAAGTGGCGCAGAGGCTTCTGGGGAGGCGGAGCCGTGGCGCTCTCATAGTTGGGGCGCTGCTTGTCCTCCTCGAGCAGCTGCTGGAAGTTCTTGCGATATTTGGCTCGGAAGTATTCGGCGCCCTTGCGCTTGGTCTTCTTTTCCTTGCTATTCGGGCTGTCCTGGAATTTGGGCAGCTTTTTGGACATGACCAGGTCGGCATGGGGGTCGTCGTGGAAGTTATCCTGCTCCAAAGCCTCCAGAGCCTTGCGGGCGCGTCGCTGCCGGGCAGCCACATCCAGTACGCGCTTCTTTTCCGCATCCTTGATGCGATTGGACTCCCGCCCCGTCATGGTGTTGTTTCGTTGTGTTGTTTGTTTGAGGATTTTCTGGAAGTTTCTAGGCGTCCTTGTCGTGCAGCGGGAAGCTGATGCGGTCCATCAAGTCATCGACGCGGGCCTGCAGCACATCCACGATGTCCGTGGAGATGAATAAATGGTTTTCGTCCAGATCCTGGATGATGAATTTGCGACCCAGAGCCAGCTTTTCGTCCAAGTGCAGCAGGAATTGTTTCATAGCAGGATCACTGCAAAGGTACACATCAATTATATATTCCCACTATTAGTTGGAAATACCTACCACTCCACCAGCACTCCTTTCATAACATTTACCATGTTTTTTGTTGTTTAACTTTTTCGCGGAGCAAATCCGCCGCAGAATGGACGCACGGCGTTCCGTGGATTATGCCAGGGAGTTTCGAAAACTATGTATTTCCGTCTTACGGCCAGCTGGTCACACTTCGCCTGCCGGCGGGAAAATGCCTTCTATGTTTTTATGTCTCCAAAAGTAAACCGGCAGCTGCTCAACCTGTTTAGTCAGAGCAGCTTATAGAATTTTCTGCGGGAACATCTGGAAAATCAGGTATAAACATATTCAAACGAAAGACCGGATACGCCAGCGCTGCCAGACCGCCATAGGCTTGCAAGCAAAATTGAAGGCTATTTCGCAGCTACCGCCAAACGGTCTTACTAATTGCTAAAGTACAAAATTCGGAAATTCTTGTGGAGAAAAACCCACGAAAAATAGCGTTATGGAAGCCCTAAACGGAAGAAACGTAGCACTGCTGGTACTGTGCCTGTGCGCCACCTACGCTCTGGTGGTCGCCGACGTCGAGAAGGAGATACCGGCCACGAAATTCTCGCAGATCTCGGCGCCGACGATGACTTTTCTTTACTGGTGAGGATTACGCCGGGGCAATTAACATAATATATGTATGTGTAGATATATGGGGTCTGACTAAACATACGTGGTTTTCTTGTTTTGTCTTGCTGCACAGCTACTCCTGCGGCTACCGCAAAGCCTTCGAGGACTACGTGAACATTCTGGGTGAGAAGTATCCGCAGATTCAGGTGCACGGCGGCAATTACGACCCGCCGGGCCTCAACTACTATCTCTCCAAGATTATATTCGCGCTGAAAATAATCATCATTGTGTCGGTGGTGAGTGCGGTCAGTCCGTTCACCTTCCTCGGCCTGAACACGCCCAGCTGGTGGGGTCACCTGCAGACGAACAAGATCTACGCCTGTATGATGATCTTCTTCCTCGGCAACATGCTCGAGGGACAGCTCATTTCGTCGGGTGCGTTCGAGATAACCCTGAACGATGTGCCCGTGTGGTCGAAGCTGCAGACGGGTCGCTTTCCAGCGCCCGAGGTCCTGTTCCAGATCATCGACAACCATTTGCAGTTCAACGAGAAGGTGCAGGAGAATCCGGACTTTGTTAAATAATAGTGTGGACGGACAGGCAGGATGATGACGCGGAGACGGGACAACACCAAATATCCCACTCTACTACACCTCTACACTCTACACTCTAAGCTCTTGTCCTAATCTTACCTTTACTTAGCTGTATCTCTCCGTTTTACCCTCCTAAATTTAGCGCCACCTCCTTATTTTTGTATTTCCTTTAATTGCTTAGTGATCTATATGTACGTATGCTTTGTGTGTAGCCACCTGTCGTATGTCTTACGATAAGATGCCCGTGAGAGAGATACGGGTACACGGGGTACATCTCGCGAACAGCCTCTGCCTATACACAGATGTACCTTGTCCAATAGCCTTAACGAGAGAATGTGTATCATTACTTGTTAGATTCGGGGGAGGGAGCAAGCAAACTGATTACACGCGTATGTATGTAGACCTTTTTCAAATTGTAATTAAATTTAAATAAATATGCTGTCGAGTTTCAAAGCCGATTGAACCAAACTCTGGTGTGTTAAACTTCTTCAAGAAAGTGGAGTATTCAAAGTGGAATTCTTTTATTTACTTTGACAGAAATCAATAAAAGCAATTTCGAGCGTAAGAATGCCTTTTAAGGGTTGTGATTAATTTGATTTATAATTAATATGGGCTTATTTGTTATGAAAGTAGGATGGTATATTGATTTTTCTAATAGTTTTTTGATATTTTCTAAGGCAGTTAGTCATGTGAATTTTATAAAATTTTACATGTACTTTAGAATTGAATTGTACATTGAATTTTCATTTCTTTCCCCATTTCCAGATCCAGAAATTATCAATTAGGCTGTTTTAGTATAATTTAGTCACCATGACTCACTCTTAAATATTTCCAGATAAAGTTTCCTATCTCACCATTTAAATTTTGATAATTAAAAATAACACCCTTCCCTTTATCGCATTTAAAGTCTCTTTCGTGTGCATTGGTTTTATGTTGTGTAAATTTTATTTATCAAAAAACTGGGTTTGGTTTTTGGTTTTGTGTGTTACATTTACAATTTAATCCCAACAATGGGAGCTGAAGACGTGCTTCGCGGTGCAGGCAGTGTGGATACGGATACTCCTCTCGCCCCCATCATTATTATTTGAATTCATTCTTCGTTTGGCACTTGGCTTGGGTGTGTTATTAGTGTGTGGTCCTTGGTGTCCACGTAATTAGATTACATCTACACAGAAAATGGCACTGTTCAGTGTTTGGTTTCTTTTGGTTTTGGCTTTTGGATCGTTATCGTTATCGCGATAGGATAGCAATATACTTAAGACAAAGATTTAACTGCTACTTAGTGGGGAGTCTAGGGTGCGGTGGTGTCCTCGCGCGTGCGCCGACGGTACTGGCGCGGATCGCGGGCGTACTCGCTGTAGCTCTGGGGCACGTTGCCCGGGCGGCGCTGCTGGTACCTTCCGTTCAAGTAGTTGGATGGAGCCGGGGAGTACGGCTGCCGGGAAGCTTCGTTGGTCCGTTGGTATCCACCGGCGGCGGTATTGCGCGGCTCGGAGCCCCAGCTGGAGCTGGATGACCAGCCGGCGGGATTGGAGCCGCCAGCATTGGACTGCCAGCCGGGGTTGCTCCGAGTGTTGGCCGAATTCCAGCCGGCGTTATTTCTGGGGATCGTACTGGGTCCCGAGGACCAGCTGGAGCCGCCACGGGGTTGTCCTGCACTGGATCCTGAGGACCAGCTAGAGCCGGTTCCCGGTTGTCCTTGGCTATTGGCCGAATTCCAGCTAGAACCGGTTCCCGGTTGTCCCGATGACCAAGATGACCTGCCAGAGCCAGAATCAGATCCTGAACCCGAGCCCGAAGACCATCTCGAAGCGCCGCCCGAGGGACTCCTAGAGTCCGAGCCGGAACTCGAACCTGAGGACCAAGACGAGGACGCGGTGGACAGGGTGCGGGCCACAAAGGCGTCACCACGACGACGGCAGACTGTGCATCTGAAAGATATTATGGGTAATGTTCAGATCTCTTTTTTAAAACCAGAGTCCAGGTGAAACCCACCTGCTAATCTTGCTGGTCGGGTCGGTCTTGAGCGTCTGCTGGCGCGGCTGGGACCACATCTCCTGCTCCTCGATAACGGTTAGCCAGAATGAAGCCAAGGCATCGTAGTAGTTGCAGCGTCCATGGCCATGGCACTCGATCACCGGCTGGCCGCGGAACTGCTCCAGACAGGATCCAGGCGACACGAGGTTCTGTCCAACGCCGCCGGTGTTGTCCAAGGTGGTCTACATTACGAAAAAGGATTAATAGGGAATCTCCTGCTCCTTGTAAGGTAGCTTACCATGTAGTAACTGAAGCCGGTCCACATCTCCTCCCAGCCGCCGGGACAGTTCGGAATGGACATGGATTGCGAGTGGAGGGCAATGACTCTGGTTGTGGTCTCACACACCACGCAACTGAAAGCAAATACAAATAGTAATTAATTGGGTATTCCCTCTCAAAAAGAGATCCCACTTACCGTGAAATGTACTTCATGAGATCCCTGGACTGGATGGGCGTCATGGTCATGGGCATGGGCTCGTCGGTGGACAGCCAGAGACTGTCGTCGTTGTTCTGCGCATAGTTGCAGACGTTGTTCAGGTCGCACATCATGTACGGCATGGTGGTGAATCGCATCAGGCAGGAACCGGCCTGACCCAGATCCTGGCCAGCCGTCCGGGCGGAGGCTACGTTGCCGGACAGGGAGTAGCCCTCCCACAGCATATTCGTGTTGGCGGGGCAGGTGGGAACCTGCACGGACTGCGAGTGGCGGACGAAGATGAAGCCGCGGCTCTTGGGTGCCGGCGGCGGTGGCGCTGGGTCTCCCTGGGGTCCGGGCAGGCCACGAAGACCGGGAATACCCGTCAGACCGATGGGTCCGATGTCACCGCGCGGTCCCTGAGGACCATCAGCCCCGGAATAGCCAACCTCACCCTGGTCACCGCGATATCCGGTGGCGCCGCGGAGGCCTCTGAGTCCCTCGAATCCTGGTAGTCCGGCATCGCCCTCCTGACCCTTGAAGCCATCCAGGCCGGGCTCACCGCGATCTCCTGGTCGGGCCATGGAGTAGGAGTATGACTCTCCCGGCTGACCCTTCTCGCCGAACAGTCCGTCCATGCCGTCGATGCCGCTCCAGCCGGCGTCGCCAGTGGGTCCCCTAGGTCCAGGGGCGCCCACACGGCCGTACTGGCCAGGACGACCGGGATAGCCCTGCTCACCCTTGGCGCCATCCCTGCCGGGAGCACCCTGGAAGCCGAGGTCACCGATGTCGCCCTGCATGCCCCAGATGGCGAAGCCAGCCTCTCCCTGCTCTCCCTGACGACCCTGGTCGCCCTGCACTCCCTTTGGTCCGGCCAGGCCGTGCAATCCGTTGCGTCCGGGGGCTCCTGGGTAGCCGACATCACCCTGATCTCCAGGTCGGCCCTGGATCTCGGGTCCGCGGTGTCCGATGATGCCGTTGGCTCCGTACTCTCCCTGCTCTCCGGGGGCTCCCTTCTGGCCACTGCGTCCCGGTCGTCCCTGGCGTCCATCGTAGCCGGCGTCACCTTCAGCTCCACGCTCTGCTACTCCCGTGAGACCGGGAAAACCTCGAGGTCCGAGGTCGCCCTGCGCGCCCTTGGCCCCGGGGATGCCATCGTATCCTGGTTGGCCGGCGAAGCCAATATCTCCCCGTTCGCCCTTGTCGCCGGGTAGTCCGATGAAGCCAATCTGGCCCATTTCACCCTTCTCGCCGCGTTCGCCAACGATGCCCTGGTCGCCGGGGAAGCCGCGGTAGAGGTAGCGATCTCCCAGATTCTCCACACGTCCAGGATAACCGATTTCACCCTCGTCTCCCTGCACGCCCTTGAGGCCCTGTTCACCGACGGGGCCCTGGGGACCCTGGTCACCGTTCATTCCCATCAGGCCGGGGTAGCCCTCGTCACCCTTCTGGCCCTGCAGGCCATCGGGTCCAGGGGCGCCGACCTCTCCGATGGCGCCCTTGAGGCCAGGAGCTCCGTTGCGTCCACGATAGCCGTCCAATCCCTGGGCACCGGGCAGACCCGGCTCACCGGCTTGTCCGGTGAGACCGCGATCACCGCGTTGTCCCTTCAAACCATAACGTCCGGGGATTCCGTTGACTCCTGGATTGCCGGGCTCTCCCTTCCGACCGATGGGGCCGTCAAAGGCAATCGGCGAATCGCCGGTAGGACCGCGCTGTCCCTTGGGACCGGGGGCACCATTATAGCCGGGCGGTCCCGTCCAACCGGGCTCTCCGTCGTCACCCTTGATGCCACTGTAGGCGGCCGAGCCCTTGATGCCTGTGCGACCGGGGAAGCCACGGTCTCCCTGCTCGCCCTTACGTCCGGGAAGTCCATTGGCACCGGGATAGCCGTAGGGTCCGACGTCACCAGCGATACCTGCAGAGAAAGGGAGTGAAAACGGTTAGGGATTACGGAGAATTAAGGCACACTACTCACCCTTGGGTCCAAATTCACCGACAGCGCCGCGAGGACCAATGTCACCGGGTCGTCCATCTGCGCCGATATCACCACGATCGCCCATGTCGCCGATCATGCCGGGAAGTCCGCCAATGCCGGGACTGCCGGGGAAGCCCTGGGGTCCGGGATTGCCGAGAGCACCACGAGCGCCAGTGTAGCCGATGCTGCCCTTGACGCCGTTCTGGCCATTCTGTCCCTGCCAGCCCACCTCTCCCTTCTGGCCCTTGAGGCCGTGCGGAGCGAGCCGTCCGTTGCGTCCGGGCTGTCCCTGGGGTCCCGGTGGTCCCACCACATAGTCACCGCGCTGACCCTTGTTGCCGGGCAGTCCGGTCAGTCCGCTGGCTCCATAGGGTCCCATCTCGCCCTTGGATCCCTTAATGCCGATGCGGCCGGGCGGTCCATACTGGCCAGTCTCGCCAGCATCACCGACGAATCCCTTGATACCGGGACGTCCGGGCACTCCAATATCACCGGGAATCACCGATTGTCCAGGCTCACCGCGTAATCCCTTCAAGCCGACATAGCCGACGAGACCAGGCTCACCATCCAAGCCGGGCAGGCCGGGGGCACCGTGCAGTCCGTAGTCTCCGGTGATACCAGGATAACCCTTGAGGCCCTCGGGTCCCTGGATTGTTTCGCCAGCGGGTCCCTCGTCACCGACATCGCCAGGAATGCCGACCTCGCCTTGCTCACCCTTCTGTCCTCGTGAGCCGGGCTCACCCTGGAAGCCTTTGTCACCCTCGTCACCTCGGTTGGTGATTACCTCGCCGGGATGCATGTTACCCTTTTGGCCCTTCAATCCGGTATCTCCGACGTCACCGCGCTCACCCTTGCGTCCATTGTAGCCGGGCTCGCCGACCAAGTAGATCTTGGGCGTGGTTGGGTTCTGTCCGGGCTTTCCATCGCGGCCCTGACGACCCGGGCGTCCGTCGACTCCAGGGCGACCGGTGTCTCCGTAGTCACCGCGCAGACCCGGCTCTCCGCGAGCACCCTGCAATCCGTGAGCGCCAGGCTCTCCCTTGGCACCATCCTTGCCCTGGAATCCGCGACGTCCGTTCTCGCCATCGTCGCCTTTTTCCGCTTCCTTCAGGCTGTTTATGACATGGACCTTTCCCGCCACACCCTTTCGGCCGGTGATTCCCGTCTCGCCGGGAATACCAGGAGATCCGCGGATACCCTTGAAGCCAGTCTTGCCGGGCTTGCCCTGCATGCCCTGGGGTCCACGCGCTCCGGTTAGACCGATCAAGCCGCGATTGCCATGGGCGCCCGGATAGCCGGTGTCGCCCTCCTGTCCTCGCGGTCCTCGTGGTCCAGCGTGACAGATGCCGCAGTCATCGCCGCGCAATCCCTTGTCGCCGTGCAGTCCTCTGAAGCCGGGCATGCCATCGTCACCGGGATAGCCCCGTAGGCCAGGCGTTCCCTGCGAACCGGGCGGGCCGACAATGTTGTAACCCTCACCGGGCAGACCCTTGTCTCCGGGCAGGCCGATCTCGCCGCGCTCCCCGCGATAGCCATCCTTGCCGGGCAAGCCGTTCAGGCCAGCCTCTCCCTTGGGTCCGATCAGATTGTAGCCGGGATCTCCGCGCAGTCCATAGCGTCCGGGCGGTCCGGCCTCGCCGGGTGGTCCCTGGGGTCCAGGGGCGCCAATCAGTCCGTAGTCGCCGGCTTCGCCGCGCTCACTGCGTCCGGGCGGGCCACGTTTGCCGCTGAATCCCTGGTCGCCGGGCTGGCCATGCAGGCCAGGTGGACCGCGGCGTCCCGGCTTGCCGGGCACACCGGGCGGACCGCGATGGCCCTCGGGTCCAATGTCTCCCTGCGGCCCAACGGGGCCTGGCAGGGACTTGCTCATCGTGGGATCGTACAGACCCTTTGGACCCGGACGACCCTGGACACCGGGCATGCCATCGAATCCATCCTCGCCCCTCTGTCCCGGGGTGCCGTCCAGTCCGTCCTGGCCATTGTAACCTGGCGCTCCCTTGGCGCCCTTGTCGCCGGGCACTCCCGGCTCGCCGTCCTTTCCGGGCTTGCCTCGCTCGCCGGGTCCACCGACATCACCTCTGGAGCCCGGGAGACCGTCACGTCCATACTGACCCTGCTCGCCGGGGGGGCCGTCGGGTCCAATGTCTCCCCGCGGTCCCACTTCGCCACGGTAGCCCTTCAGGGAGTCGTCCGTAGTAAGTGCTCCAGGCTCGCTCTCGCCCGGATCGCCCTTCTCACCGGGCTCGCCCTGCAGGCGATAGGGTGTCTCCATCGGTTCGCCAATGTCACCGCGCTGTCCCTGTGGTCCGGGGTCTCCCTTGGCGCCGGTCAGGCCAGCGAATCCGGTGTCACCCTTCTGTCCGCGATCGCCCTCAAAGCCGGGCGGACCGTCGTAGCCTCCGGGACCGCGGTCACCGCGATTTCCCTTGGTGCCCTTTGAATTGATGCCGCCCTCGCCGGCGTCACCGGGTGGACCCTGGGGACCCGGCTTGCCGGGCGGACCGCGCACTCCGTTCTCGCCAGGAGCACCGGCAGGACCGGCCAGACCGGGCTTGCCGTCACAGCCATCGATGCCGCGGGGTCCCGGTGTGCCATCCTCGCCGGGGAATCCCTAATGGGGGTAAGAGATGTCTTGATTAAGCCTTCCTCTCTTTTCAGTTACTTCTGCCTTGTCACCTACCCTGGCGCCAGGAATTCCGGGTTCACCAATAGGTCCAACATCGCCCTGTAAACGTAAACAAATGGATTACACCTGAGTCTGGGTGCTATGAATGGAGACTTACGCGATGTCCCTTCTCGCCAACTTCACCGTACTCGCCGACATCGCCCTTCTCGCCCAGATAGCCAGCCGGTCCAATGGGTCCCACATCGCCGGCAGGTCCCTCCACGCCGAGAACTCCGGGCGGACCCATGGCACCGATGCGTCCCTTGATGCCCTTGCAGTCGCATAGCGTGGTGTTGCAGACCTGTTGCAGGAGAAGGAGCAAGAATTGTGTCTAGTTAGTTAATTGAATTTCGTTGGGAATCTAGGGAATATAGGAATCTACGGGTCTTGATTGCCCCTGATTGGAGCTCTCATTTTGGGTAATCGAAGATGTCAGCAGGAGTTCGTTTCAATTCGTTTTAAATTCGTTATGTAATTTCATATTGCAGAGTGTGCGAGTGGCAAGCACTTTAAAAAAATACTGTTTATGCTTTTTATTTGTGGATATATTCTTGAGTTAATAAAAGTATTTATTAAGAACTATATAGCCTTGCCAATTTATGTAAAAAGTGTAATATTTTGTTAGTTTTCCTTATTTATTTTATCTTTAATTTGTATTTTAAATAAAAAATTTAAAAAAAGAACAGACAAGAAATTCAATATTCTGTGCAAATTGTGCACATATATGTCTACTTATTTATTAAATATATAATATTAATTATTTAAGGTATTCGATAACATACTTAATAGTTGGATTTGAGGTTAAATTTTCGGAATAAAAACCTAAGCTTGATAAAAAGGATATAAAAGGTTTAGGAAAATAAATCATAACGCTCTAAGTTTGAGCTTTAACCTTGCTAAATCTTTATTAATATTTAAATTTATATTTATTTCGTATGTTTTTACTAAGTATTTGTTTAGTAATTGATAAATACGTATTTAAATGCATTTTAACAACGCTGAACTTAAGGCCATATTTTCGTGAATGAAAATTGTAGCTTTATAAAAAAAATAAACAATTGTAAACAATTAATTATTACACTGCTAAATTTGTATTTATAATTTAATTTATATTTATTTGGTATGTATTTATTTAATATTTGTTATAGTAATAAATAAATACGTATGTAAATACGTAAATACCTTAATAAAAAGTATATAAAACACTTAAAACTAATAAATTATTATGCTTTGTCTTTAAACCCTGCTAAATTTGTTTGAATATTTTATATTAATTTGCTAAGGAATTTCTTTTATTTCAAATAATTCCAAAACATTTCAAAATAACTCACAAACTTGAGGCTGGCATAAACGTGTTGACCTTCGAGTGGCAGTTTTCTATGCTCGGCGATTTCGTGAAATGCCCTGCCATAACATGAGGCGAATGAAAATCTCGCCTTAGTCGGAAAATCAACAGCAATAATAATTATAATTATACAGCGGCGAGTGCGAGTTGGTGCAAGTTGCAGCGGCTTTAATTGCTCGGCTTCCGTTTGCGAATGAGATAATCTTCTAAACTCGTCAGCGAGTCCGTTTGCCTTTTGCTTTTCTGCTTTTTTTTTTTTTTTGCTTAGTCAATTGTGCAAAAGCATAGAGCATGGAAAATGTTGGAAAAGTGAGCCACATTCAGCGCATTTTTAACCCCATTTAATGTGCAATATTATTTTGTAAACAAGAAATGAAATTCCGTAAAAAGTGCAATTATCTGGTATATTTCAGGTACGAAAAGCGCTTTGAAATCCATTTTTTTTTCGAGGTAAGAACACCTCGGAACACGCATGTATTTATTGGCACATTTCTTGCGGTTTTCCCATTGATGTCAGCGTGTAAACATCCTTAGTTAGTTTTTTCCTATTTTCTTATTAATAGAATTGACATAATTTCATGTTGGTTAAAAAGTTCACAAAAATTTATTACCGAATTTTCAGTGCTGTGAGACAGTTCCTACTAAAAATTTAAATAAAAAAAGGAGGAGAAAAAAAACTGCACACATGTTGCAAGCATGTGTCCCGGGAATCTTTGCTTTTCTTTTTTCCAGCTTCTTCTTTTTGTTTTTAATATGGAAATTGTGTGTGTGTTTAATTGTGGAAAATATTAGTGTCAAATGTTTGGCCAAGTTTTGCTTTTTGATTTACCAAGAGAGATCCAGAGATATATCTAGAGAGATGGAGAATATTGGCTTAGAGGTGACTAATGGCCAGAGTTCAAAGCCCCGTCAGGGCAAGAGCGGTTGCCATCCTATCCCGGAGAACACCAGTTCTCAGAAGTGAACTGCTCGCAAGGAGATCAAACCATCTGTTAACCAAATATCCACATCCAAAACCCGAAACGAGAACGTGAAAAGTAAACAACACGGAAAGCAAAAAACTGAAAACTACAAGAAGCAAAAAAAAAGACTTCTTTGCTTTGCGGTGAACCGCAAGATGTTGCTGCTGCTTCTGTTTTTTTCTTCTCGAACAAATGAAAAATCCGAGAAAATGCAGATACGAAAATAAAATCCAATTCATTCGACCCATTACCCTCCTCTTTCCCCTCTAAAAATACGGAGGGGTGTGCAGGTGTGCATCCAAAAAACAATTGCACTCGATTTTTTGGAAAATGAGAAAGCCAACTGTGTGAAAAATGTGAGATGTACAGAATTAGCTTTTTATTTTCTTTTGATTTTAATTTTCTAATATCCCAATTGAATATTTATATTAACAAGCATATATTTTTTACTTTTACTTAAGATTTAAGCTTCAAAAAAATACCTTTTTTGAGACTCAAACTCAATCAGACCTTTGACTTTCTTTCAATGGAAATTTCCCATTCAAACTTTATAATTTGTAACTTCTTATATTCCCTTTTCATTGATATTTTCTCTCAGTGCTTATCAAATATTAAAGCATATTATTTGTGCCAAAATAATTTCAATGGGAAACATCGATCAGTTCTTGGTCTCATTCAAGTCTTTTGTTTCACACATTCCTTCAATCGAAAAGGCTGCAACAGAAACCCCAAAAGCACAATCGAATTTCATTCAATCAATTGAAACAAACTGAAACCCAAGGAATCCTGCTCAGATAACCAGATATATATCTTTATATATATATATATATGTTAATATAACCTATATAAGCCAGCGAACAAGTGGAAATTGTTGCGGTAACAATTTGAAAAAGTGACAGCACTGCAATTTCCTTGAACTTGACACTGGGCCACTGGGTAATATCTGCTGTGTCTCTGTGCCGAATGCATATATACTATATACTCCCGCCAGCACTTTTATTTTATTTTATTTTTATTTCTTTTCGTTTTTTTCTTTTTTTTTGTTTTTTGGGACGGCCAGACAACGAACGCACCACCACACCAAGTGGCGTCGTCGAGTGGGAAAAGGGTGAGCTGAACTGTGCACTGTGTGTTGCTTTCACAGACAAATAAAAAAAGAAACAAAAAACAACAACAAAATCACAGTGCCAAGTCAGCAAAGGAGGCAGTGACTCTGGGAATATTCAAGGAAAAAATTCGGTATAAAATTCCTGAATGGGCACGCGTGTCTGCGGTAACTAAGCCTTGGCAGGTGTTGGATGTCGCTCGTTATTGTCTTTTATAATTTAATTGGAAAGGGATAAAGGTGTGTAAGTGTTAAATAATATTTGTCTTACACTTCTTGATCAGCTTAGAAATGTTAAAGAGATATTTCTACAGGATATAATTTATTGAATTTAATTTAAAAGGTTAAGTTATATCCTTAAGGTTTAAGAATTTAACTAAAAAGAAACTGTTGCTTCAAGTACAAGTTTATTTCAGAAGGAATTTTGTAATTATTTTCTAATTCATTTCTTGGAATTTTCATTAAAAGTTACTACTTTCTTATAACTAGAAAAATAAATCAAATATGTAAGTAATATATTTTTTAATAATGTTCATATACGATTTAATATACTCTTCTTCTATAGAGTATAAATAAACAAGTTTGGCAAAGATTTTACTCCTGCGAAAATGTATTTTAAGAAGATTTTGAACGAATTTGAAAACAAATTTATTATGTTAAGGTCACAAACTAAGTTGTAAAGGTCACAAGCTTAATAAATTAGTTATTAAATCTGTTTAATAAGTTTTTTCTGAATTCCTTTTTTTTTCAAGGATAATTCCTTCTAACTGGCTTCTCTAATCCGTTCAAAATCTTTTTTAAATAAGTTTTTCTTGAAATATTTTTTTTCCAAGCATAATTCCTGCTTACTGACTTCCTTACCTACATCCTTGCTCGTCCTTGTTGCAAGGAAGAGCCCCACCTGCTTCCCCTTTCAAAAATTCCACCTGCTGCACCACTGTAAAAGTCTGATCGTGTCGTGTACTTAATACACAGTTGCATATACATCAGATATATCGTATATATATCATCCACATATATGCGGCGCTCAGACCCGATGATGTGTGTCAGTGTTGCGCGCACTTAAGCGCATTTACACATGTTTAAGCCAATTGTCCCAGTTCCCGCTGGCTCGTGCAGCGTGCAACTTGCACATAGTTTAAGGTCAAAGCTACAGATATCTGGCATATATCTGGCGCGACAATTGGGCACACCCAGCCCACGCTAATCGTGCTTAGAATTCTTCTACCCTTAAGTGGTAATTCTGGTATTTCTCTGTGAAAAGGCAAGTCCATTGGCCCGACACGTTCTGAGATTCGGCTCTGAAGGTCTCCCAGTATCTAATGTCAGTCTTTGGGGTGCTAAGTTAATGCCTTTCCGTTGAACTGTAAGCGATACCTTCTTCGGCTTTAACTTCAGACGGACTTTTGCAGTTATTCAGGGAATGCAAAGCTTAGCAAAAAATCTTGGAAAAATCAAGAGTTAGGGAAAGGCAGGGATGGGGCCTTAAAAGGGGTTTACAAACCTTATTTGATCTAAGGTAAATGCTTTATAATTACTTAAATATAAAAAAAGGAAGGAAAAGAAGTCACAACATTTTTTTGGTGGATAAAAGATATGATTTTGTGGACTAAACAATTGATAATCTAAGTTAAGATCTAAGGTTAAGATCTCAAAAAATAGTTTGAAAGTTATAAACAAGAGCGTCCAAAGATCTAAATTGAATATTTTAAATATATTTTGTAAATAAACAAATTTACCTTCAAAGTCTACCTAAAATCCTATAAAAATACATCACTCAAGACCCCCTTAGAAATGATTTCCGCATACACCACTGTTTGTAAAGGAAGACAGACGCCTCTGGTAATCTGTATCTCAAAGTTGGTGGTGGCCTGGTCTGCCTCTGCCCGGATGTGGCATACAAAAACACAGAATAATAATAATTATTATAAGAATGTCATATTATATATAGTGAGTGAGTGTATAAATCACAGCTGATAAGCCTGGACAGCCGCTTAAGTCGCGGGAGCGCAAGCAGAAAATTAATTAATACAATTTGGCATTAAATTATATTTTATACAAAAACATATGCAAATGTGTGTGTGTGTTTTATTTTAATTTGTTTCCTTTCATGTTCATGAGTTCCAGGCGATGGACAAAGGGGTTATCTGTTGCAGAGGCAACACCATCAATGTGTGTTCTTTGTTGTCAAGTGACAAAGTTAAAAGAAAGGGAAGATGCTTTTATACACAGAAGAAAAGCCTATATTTTGGTCTTAGATTTTTTTTAATAAAGACAGTCTTTCCTTCTCTATACTTAATTAGAGTTTGATTATTACAAAAATATTACAAGAAGTACTTAGTTTGAGGGTTCTTATTTAACAATATCATTAAGAAGCTTTTTAAGGGTTCTTATTTCACAATAACTGCTGCTGTTTGCCTTACAGGCTTCTAATAATTAACATTTAATTTATTTTTTTTATGTTTCTTGTTACAATGATTCCTCCAGATGTAACCACAATCAGCGAGGATCCTTTTGTGCGTCACAATTGACCCAATTCCCTAATAGTAAGGCTGTCATGTCGGACAACACGCGCCATCAATCAACAACATTTTCATTTTCATGTACACAGGCAGGGAATGGAGTGGGAATTTCCACAACAAGAACAACAAATCAGTTGTAAAATATGCATCATAAACGTTTTGAAAACGGCATGCAACAATGCAAGCAGAGAAGGAACAAAAAATGCGAAGCATATAGTAGACTTCAATATGATGAGTAAAAAATTGTACAAATAAATAACTCTTCTAGAGATAAATAAAGAAAATACTACATTAATAAATAAATACATTTAATAATATTATTTATAAATACTAAGACTGATAACCCAAAAAGTAAGTAGTAATTCTCTTTAAAAGCAAATCATAAAATCATAAATAATGTATTCCAAGACCAAAGTCTCAAAGCAGCCAATAAACATCAATTCCTCATTAATAAAATATCCCTAAATAACTATTTACAGCTCGAATTATTACACCAAATATATTAACCCATAAATAAAACTCAATATGTATATAGATTCTCACCCCAATTCGCATCAGGAATGCCTATTGCACCCACAATGGACTTCAAACATAATAATTTTTTAGTGGCTCGCATAAAAGTATTTCATTGAGAGCCCTGGCCGAACCCAATTGCGATTACAACCGCTCCAGATTCATGCCTCTAGCTACAGGGTAGCAATATAAAATCGTATATATGGGGCAACATATGAGCAGCGTGTGATTGACATGAAAAAGCAATGCCTCCACATGCACCGCGCGCGCGGAGGAGCATAATGTGGATGCACATCTGGACGAGCGGTGGCGGCGCACTTGCAGCATGACATCATTTTCAACGGCTTGACATATAGAGAACATATGATGCAGAAATCTGCACTGGCTGTGGCACATGGCGATCATGGAACATGGGGAACACCCACGCACTCGCACTCGGGAGTCGTAAATTAGTAAAAATAATCGCTGTTGGGCCAGTTAAGTGCACGGTTACGGCATCGTTCGGGCATAATTGTTTGGACACCAGCCTGACAGATGATAACTAATTGCCGTGCACTCAAATTAACATTGAAATTGATGGACAGCGAGCTGTCATAGCATCGTGGTCTTGTTTTTTGTGCCAATAAATTGGCGATAAGGAAGCGCCAAATGATTGAATTCGGTGCAATCACAGCGAACACCTGCTGGGGAAACTGTGATTTTGTTGCTGATAAAGGGAGTTTTCTTATATTCCTTGATTTATTTGTTTATAATTCTGTTATATATATAAAAAATGTACCATGAAAGTGCACTTTTTCTCTAGATTCTAACATTCACAAGTCTAAAAAAAAAGAAAATCAAAGCCCTAGAAATTTCAAAGCAATGAAATATTTTTCACTTTCCAATTAACTATACACCAGTTATAGATCACTTTCCAATCAAACTCTCCCTGTCTCCTGTTATAGATCGCTCTCTAATCATTAACCCTTTGATTGACTTTCTCAAATAGTTTGCAAAATAATTTAGGCAATCAAGAGGCACACCACTGGACTCGATTGTGCAAAAGTCTTGCCTGCCTGCCTGCCTGCCTGGACCTGGACTCTGGCAAATTAAGCCAGTTTATTTTTAGCTGTGACGCTAGATGTTTGCTGTTTGAAATCTCAGCGTGTCTATATTATATATAGTGTCTAAATATATATAGTATGTGCTGACTGCACAGCTCTAATGAATATGAATATCAATTTCAAAAGCCAAGCCAAAGCTGATAACAAGGCAAAAACAAAATAAAGAAACAAAACGAAAAAGGAGAACAACGAGCTGCAGTTATGAGACAGATGACTGATAACCCAATTTCATGTGTTCCTTCGGCAGCACTCTGCCTCATAAATAATCGTTTCAATTTACAAAATTCATTACAGAGGCTGCCACTACTAAGTGGCCCCTCGTCCATATCACTCATACGACATGTTGTCCGTATCTTACACACACACCGAGAGAGACAGAGACAGAGACAGAGCCAGAGCCAGAGCCAGAGAGACGTCTTCGCATAATTTCCGCATTCAGTTGCAGATAAATAAATAATTGAGTCAAATTGAAATGCAACTCGCCAAACAATTCTACTCAAGCACGCAAATAAACTTCCCCAAGAGGAGTGAGTGCCCAGCCAACAATGAGATGATGATCATTGTTGTGCCCAGCGTACTGGCCATTCTGATTGTTCCTGGGCGGTCCAATCGTTCGAATCCCCTCTGATACTATGGATATTCTGGATACTGTGAGTACTGTATACCCCGAAGTTGGCCCCGCTCTGTCTGGCCCCGCCGAATGGTCAGTGATTTATGCCAGCGGTTCGGGTCAGTTAAGATCAGTCCCAGGATCGCAGCACAGCAACAGAGAACGGAATGCAAAATGAGCACTTTGAAAAATTATTAGTAGGTTCTTTTTGGGTTATTTAAGCACTGGAATAATAATAAGTATGAACTTATTGGAATTATTTGGACCATTTTAAAGGTATTCGTCAGTATGGCTTTGAGGTAAATAAACAATCTAAAGATCAGGAAAAAAGATTATGGAAAGTTATATTTATTTTGTAAGGGATAAAGCCTATTGGGTAATAAATAATAATAAAAACAATAATTGCAACTATTATTTTAAATCGTACATTATAGATTATATCAGTATTTTTATTTAATTTGTATTTTTCTAAGATGATAATATTTATATTTCTTCTTTCTACCTGCTGGAATTTATTATTATTGTATTTAATTTTTGATTTTATTTTTTTTTTTACTTTGGCAATAATTTCTTTTTTTTTTATTATTTATTTTTCCCAGTGCACAAGGAAAGTTCCTAAGCAGAAGCCGTGGTCCCCGTTAGCAGGCGGCAACAACAACAAACAACCGAGAGCGACTTTTAATTCCAATTTGAAATGTTGCAGAACGTCAAAAGATTGCCGCCACCCAACCCCTCTTCCAATCACCCCACTCTTTCTCTCCCCCTCTCTCTCTGTCACTCTCTCTAAGAGAACCCTTCACCGATCACTTGAGCTGCTAATTGTCGGCATCGAACGGCACTCAGTCGCACACTTGCACACACTCACACAATGGCACACTTGCTGCTCCACAGACAATAACGGCATTTCCATATATAGCCTGTCCGGGAGCAAGTGCAGGGAAGGAGGGGGATCAAGTATGCATGTATATTGGGGTGAGGGCGAACTGTAGCTGCTGATAAAGACCATTTATCAAAATTCATTCATAGAATGGACCAGGGGACCGTGGTCTCAGCTGCAGTCGATAGATGAATCTCGCACACTCTCTGATTCTGATACCACACACACTTGCACTCGGCTCTCTTTCATTGGAGCTGCTCTTAAATGGTTGTTGGGGCCCCGCTCTCTCTTTCGATTTTGGCGAAACGGAAAAGGAAATCATTAAGCTCATGGTTAGGTTCACTGCTTGCAAAACTCATTGCGTGAGGGGTTTGGCAAGCACTGATTGGAAACAGTTAGTTATTGGTAACAGCAGAACTCAAAATACTCTTTAATTAATTTAATTTAAACTATAAAATATATGACATTTTTTTAGAATTTAAAAAAACAGCTCCAGGAAATGCTGAATTACTAATCTTTCCTGTATAATATATGCACTTTCATGATGATTTCATGTCAGCATTTCGCAAAGGGAAATAATGTTGATAGGATTTCATTCATTTACTTCCTATTATTATTAAGCTGTATACAGTAAAAAATATAACATTTTGCATGGCTTGCAATTTCTTTGAGTCACTTGCTTATCACAAATAATTGCATTTCGAACATGTAAATCCCCTTTTACCTCTGATTAAATATATACAATGCACTCAGGCATTTATTTTAACAAAATATATATTAAGCATATGTCAAAATAATTTCCAGCATTTATAAAAAAAAATTATAATATAAATTAATGAAGATCCTTTCACAAATATTATGAATTTCTTACAAAAAAGTTCAAAGAATTTCATGTAATTCAAATATAATATAAAATTATATTATGCTTAATTAAAATATTAAAAGGTACTGTTCAGTCATTTTTTTATTTTAAACAAATTTAAAATTAAGCAAATATAATTTGAAAGAAATAATTTGCAAGAAATTAAAGTGTTTTGTTTTTCTTTATGGTAAATACTATAAATATTAGGTTGCTTACCATAAATATTGACTTTTTAGCTTCAAATGATTTTTCTTCAATTTTTTAACAAGAATATAAACTTTATATTTAAATTTTACCCATATTTTAACTACAAAAAAAACCTTCTTAAACTTCACTTAAGTCCCATTCCACGTTAGAGTATCTCAAAGAACAGTAGCAAATTAAAATCAAGTTTTTAGAGCCTTGCGGTTTTTGTGGATCTTCCAGCGAACAGCTCTTAGAGCTCCAGGTTAACCCACAAAAACCACCTCCAGAAGCGGGAGCTCTCACTCGGAATCAGAGTTGGGGACCACAGCGCCCTGGCATTGACCACGTAACCGAGTGCGAAAAAGACTGAAAGGGTCGAATTACCAAAGTTGTCAAACGAGCTTTGGCGTTTTATGATGCCAAACACGTGAGTGTTGGGCGGCGGCAAAGAGTGAAGATCGCAGCGAAAATGCGCGAATACAGAAATTGTGAAAACTGTGGAAATCACAGCCACTACTACCGTCGAGCCACTCCATGCCGCCGATCCGTAAGTAAAGCCAAAAGTCAAGCCATGCCGAGATAGCCCCTGGCGACACTTGCGATCGGTTTTATTTTCTGAATTTGAATTTGAATTGAAATCTAGTTGAATTCATGTCGCAATCAGCGGAACATGCTATCAATATGGCGTCAATGCCGCCAACATAGCAATAGCAATAGGCAAATAGGTCTAATTAAATGTGTGGGGAGGATCAGAGCGGGCAGTGGCAGCGGCTGGGAGCCTGATAAGCCCGGCGAATGCCATCAAAAAGTTGGCGCCGCCATTGTCGCCGTCGCTGGCATGTGCTCCATTTTCCTCCAGCATCAGCCTAACTTACGAAATTTAAGACCAAATAGCATCATCATAAAGTTAAAAACAAAAAAATTAGATAAGTTTATGTTAACAATAGCCAATATTTGGGTTTAAATGGGTTTTTTTGGCTACAATTTGTTAAAATTTGGTGTGTGTCAAGACCTGTTGCATACTTTTTAGGGCTCAAAGGCAAGAGTTAGGAGTTGTTTTTATAAATAAAGGTTTTTTATTTATAAAAAATGTTTGAAACCCATTTAAGCCAATTAATTTGAATTCTGAAAAGTTGACATGCCAAAATGAACTTTGTTTTCTAGCAGTTTGTCCGAAGTTTGCTTAGTTTAATTCAGTTTTTCGTTAAGCAGAGTAATTTACTTTGATTCTGTATTCGAAAACTGTAAGCAACTTTAGCTTCAAAGTGTTACATTGTAACATTGTTAAAGTAACAATTTAAATTTGTTGATTAAAGCCTTCTAATGTTACTTGAAAAAAGCCTTACATTTCTTGAAAACTCATTGAAAAAACCCTGCCAAAAGTAATCTCTTGTATGAGATGATTTCTTTACCAAAAATTGTCTTTAAACCATGATTCGAATTAAATGTTAATCAAATATTAATCAAATTAAAATTTTAATTGCCAACCGGAAACGTTCAATGGCAAATCTTTGAAAACCTAAAACAAATCCTCTTGATTATGGGGGTTATCACTTTTTCGGTTATCACGAAAGGCTATCACCTTTCACATAAGTTGCCAAAATAAATTCAATGACATAATCCGTCCCCGAAACGTCGCTGGACGCCAATGAACCCGCCAGTCCCGGAACGGAATAAAGAACCCCAGGGGCAAGAGGGGAGTCTTGGGGTCTCGAGACCCCATCGATTATCTCCCTTTGGAAAGGCAAAAGAGTTGCAACTATGCCGGAAGCTGCTTTGAATGAAAGAGTGCAATATTATTCAAGAATAACAATAACAATTGCTGCACTGTTGCTGTTGCTGTCGATGATGATTAAGAGCTGAGCTTGGCTGCTGACCTAATTTTAAATGTTTATAAAGTAGTTGATAATGTTTTTAGGGGGAATCAAAGGAAGACAGTTTGAGCAGCATTGTTGGCAACTAATTTTTATAAACATTTTCTTTTAATGTTTATTTTAAGAAGTGTAAAAATGTTAGAGAAATTCCAATTTAAAAGAGAATTTTTTTACTGCTACAGTTTGAGAAGCACTTGGAATTATTTTTCTAAGCCTAAAGTTTTAAAAGCACTACAAAAAGGATTTTGGATTTTTTTTGTTAAATGCTTATGTTAAATGTTTTAAGAGCTTATAAGAAGGGAAATATTTTTTGTCATTGACATTTTAAGTCTTAAAATTAAACTTAAACCCTTGACTCACCTTTGCACCCTCCGCTAAGGACACCACGCCGGCCAGCAGATAAACGGCGCCCAGCAGACCCGAGAGATGCCGTAGATCTCTGGGTAACATCGTTCGTTTCGGGTCCTTTAGTCCTGCGCAGGAACTGCTTATGTCTCACTGTGTTCGTCTTTGTTTCTCTCTCGCCCCCTCTCTCTCTGTTTCTCTGTCTGTCAACACACACACGAAACTGCGAACGAAATAAGCATTTATATTATTATATTTTTTGTTTTCTAATTTAGTTTTTAAGAAATTAAAAAATGTGTTTTAAGAAAACCGAAATGAACGCTGGAAAGTGGAGACTAACAGAAAACGCTGATTTGCTGCTGCTGCGATCGTCGGGCACAGCACTCTCCCCACATGTGGAGATCGTCAAGCGTTCGAAGTGTTACTAAACACGAGCCCCACAAGAAATTCCCATTCGTGGCCCGCCCGCTCGGCAAGCGCTCGGCCAGCCGATCGCCGTTCGGCTCACAAATACCAAGGCACAATGGACCTGTCATGGTGTTAGTGCCCAGTTCACTGGGAAGGAGGTAGTGGTGTGTGTGTGTGTGTGATGGGCCCAGGCCAGGGACAGAGGCCCGGATGGTGGCTATGAATTTAGCACTTTGCCGCCTTGAAACGAGGAAATGAGCTAACCGAATCACAAAGCTGACCCAATACCCGAGCTACTTGTTCTTCCAAGATTCCCATATTTCCCATTTGGGTTCCGTTTTGGAGCACTTTTGGGTTCGGGGTATGTTGTGCGTTAGGGGAAGTATGGGATTGAGGTAAAATTAGGCAATACTTTAATTTTATGCCAGTTTTGAGTTGGAAACTATTAAAAAAACTGTTAAGGTATTGTTTTGTTTGGGAATTTACACTTGAAATAAATCGAATTAATCGAATAACAATTAAAAAACATTCATCATTATTTTATTGAGAAATTAACCATCTTAAAATTGAAATAAATTGCAAGAGAAGAACAATTATCATTGCAATTATTAAGATACTTTTATTAATATATATTTACTGAAGTTATTTTAATTTACTTATATTTGAATTTAGGATTTTAGGAAATTTATAAAAATCTTACTAGAAATTACCTTAAAACATATATTTTATGATATTAACATTAATTTTAATCATAAGCTTCTAAGATATTTTTAATTTCTTTGATTAGTTTCCTAACTGTCGAAGCAACCATTTTTGTTCAAATGTATAATGAATTTAACTGAATTATTCACTATCAATACTCCTATAAAATATATTAGCTTTTTTGATTCATTTTCAAACCATTTACCGCAAGGATTCTATTAATTTTTTTATAAGTATGGTTTTTTCAGTAATTTTATAGTCCAAGTCATCTTCTATGAATCATCCATTTAGGAATTTTGTGCTAATTTCTGCCAGAAACTCTAGATCTAAATATTATACTTAAGTTTGTCTCAATAAACCTTTTCCTTTGTTTTTGAAACCATACATTCTAGGTATATTCTAGTCTCAATACCCCCCTTATAACATTTCGATGCTCGCTTGTTTGTCGCGACGACTCTCGTGATTAGGTTAAGGCTTTTTCATTTAGTATATGGCATATGCGGCGCTGATAAGACGGATATGGCTGCGTATTTCCTGTTAGAAAAATCTCAGCATTAATCCAAGCTTCGCTCGGCTTCGAGTTTTTCAATTTAATTCTACGCAGAATTACAAAAATAGAACCTTTCGAAATTCGAGCCTGGGGTTTTAGGTTTTGGGGTCACACATCGTTTTGAAATTCCTCGTTGATACTGGGTTCCGTAATCAGGGCCTTTATTTTTTGGTAGCTTGGCCTACTTGGGCAAGTGTTCTGGCTGGTCCAAGGGTATGGGGAAGTCGAATATGGCCTAATGGCCCCAATTGATGATCGGCCTGTCTAGGAAGCTGCACAGATTAGGGAAAGGAGAATGGTTCAGCCTTGGTCAGGCTGCGGGGAGGTAAACATAGGAAGTTTCTATGTTTTCTTTGATCTTTTTACTCTAAGCTTATTCCCATGAAAGCAAGGAAGTTGTTAAATAAGTTCCGAAAAGTTTTTACTTGCTTTAGGATCGGTTTGAAGAGTGCTTCACAAAATATTACTAATAAAACTAATTAACATATTAATTTTAAATAAGTTTTATTAAAAATATCTTCCATAACTACTCATAGTTTTATCATTTTATTTGTTTTCTATATTTTATTTAATTTAATTTATTTTATTTGAAAGAAACAATATTATTTATATTAAAATTCAAAAATAAAATATTTAAGCCTAAATAAAAAGGCTCACTTTTTTATTTTAAATTAATGTTTTCAGTGTTTTTTTAAGTTTACTTAAGTTTATTGATGGATTGATTAATAATAATTTAAATCCTTTATCATTATTATAATAATACATCACTAATAAAATATTGTAATCTAATGAATAATTGTATTATTTTATAAAAAAAATGTGCCCAGACAATAAAAATATTTTGCTGATAGTTTGCAAAAATCAAAGCATACTTTTTAAGGCAGGGATCAGGAAAGGATATATAGGGTATAGGATATAAAGTACTTATATTTTTTAAAGGTAATTTTTTTACATTAAAGTTTTATATATTATTTTAAGTTATTTTAAGCTGTGTATCATTGGAATTATAAGTAAAAATGTTTAAAAATTAAAATATTACAAAAAACCCTCGTGATAACAATAAAATTTAAATCAATCTTAAACAATTAACAAACCTATTTTGATAACAAATTACTAAAAACTAACAAAGAGCTAAGGAATGCGCATATTTATATTTAAAATACAGCGATTTTTTTGTGAAAACATAAACTCGGTGTGCTTATAATTGGAACGCGTACCATTAAAACGTAGATAATCGAAGCCTTGGAATTTCCCAGACTAAGAACCCCTAAAAAAGTAGAAAAAAAACACAACAAATTCGAAAGAGTCTGGCTGCGCAGGGCGGCGGGCGGTCGAAAAAAAAACGGAAACCATGTGCCCGATCTCGGGGCGGGGGCTATCAGCTAACGGAGCTGGGAGCTGAAAGCTGGAAGCTGGAACTTAGTTGGAAGCTGGAAGGTGGTGCTCCCAGGGCGTGAGGGAGGGTGGTAGGAATGTGGCATATCAACTCGCCATAAGCAGCAGCAGCGACTTACTTAGTTCCAGACTTATCGCCAAGTTTCATTCATTCCGCTTGCGACTATGTTAGCTGCTTGGATTAGTGTTGTTGCTACATACTCGCTCCAGCCGCTCAATCTCCATCCGCTCCACATGCTGCCTCCCATCTTTCCCCACAAGCACACACACACACACTTACACCACCGGACACACAGTCGACACGGATAGCGTACGTGAGCCGAAGTGCCAAAGATCGTTCGGTTACGATCGGCAGTCCTCGGCTGGCACGACGACCACCATTCGGGTCTCGGCATTTGGCTTTTGGATCGCTTAAACTTATACTATAATTAGTCGTGTTCCGTCTCCCCGAGTAAGTAGTAGACTGGGCCTGGGGATCGCTTCTGATCTGTGGTCTCCTTAGTGCTGTGTGTTGTGCTGTGCGGAGTGCTCGTGTGTTCAGTACGCTCCCGTCGATCCGCTTAGATAGATCGGTTTCCTGTAAGGAACTCACCTCTAGCAGTTCATAATGAAAACTAAAAAAAATAATTAAAAACTAAAATAGAAAAAGCCTCAGGAGGAGGCTTTAATAAAAACGGAATCCAAAACTATAAAGAAACTAACGCTAGAGACGGTTTTTTCGCTTGAATTCGCGGTGTGAGCTCCAGTGACTCTCAAACTGTAACGTGTGAAAATTAAAAAAAAGAAATCAAGAAGAGTTGAAATAAGAAATCTGATATGCAATAAATAAATAAATATATAATTATACATAATTTTAAAAATTCCCACAAGAACACGAATAAACACATATATATTAAACGCGTTTCTGTAACTTTGTAATTAAAGTGCCGAAAATTTTCTGGCTCATCTTTCCAGGCCCAACGACGGCAACATAAAATCATATAAAACTCGACGACGACAGAGCTAATAATTGTGCAGGCTTAAGTGCATCAGGGGCATCATGTTGCCCTTTTGGAAGCGGTAAATATCTGTGTAGTTTAACTATATAAAATATATATTTTAAAATTAAATTGGGTGAACAATATATATTATAATAAAATGTACAAGAAAATAAAGTCCAAAACATAAGGAAAGTCTTGAAATTAATCAAAGAATATTAAGAGCAGGAATTTGTACTTCAAATATATTTTAAATAGATTTATTTAACATAGTATTTTTACATTACATGTATAAAAATTGAAATAAAAGAAAATGTTACTAATTTGTAGCTTAACTGGTTTTTGTTATTACATTTTAACCCATCATTTAAATATATTTAAAAAATGTTTTACCTGACATAACACATTGAAAAAACATACGCAAATTTATAGTATTAAAAATATGGCGAATTTATAAACTAGTTTTTCAAAATTAAAAAACATTTCGATTTTGAAAAAGTTTAACAAATTATTTATAATAAAAGCCTGAAGGCCTCAGTCGCTTTGGCATTAAATAATTGTAATAAGTAAATTGTATTTTTTATTACAATAAAAATCAATTCAAATCAAATCAAATTTATAATAAAAGAAACTACAATATGTTAAAAATATATTTACTGTACTACAGTTGTACTGAATTAATTTTTATTTTTCTAAAAATTCCTATATATTTGACTTTTTAACTTATTTAAATATTTTAATTTTATAAAAAGTATGAATATATAAAACACCTAAATCAAATATAATTCAAATTGAAACTAATACAAAACAGACAATATAAAAGCACAATTTGTTAAAAATTCTTTGTACAATTTATTTATATTTCCTTTGCTTAATTTTAAGTTCAGTTAGCACAGTTGCCTCTCTTCACTCTCACTCTCTTCAAAGGCTTTGCTCTCATAGGCTTAGTTTCTCTTATTATCACACACACACAAAAACACACAGAGAGCAATTCTTAAGAGAGCCAACGCTAAGAGAGTGGTGAGCTGAACCCAAGAGGAACACGACACTGATAAGACGCTCAATCTATATATTATATATAGTATAAACCACATATAGCTTCTAGGTTTCATGATCTCCTGATCTCCTCACAAACTCCTGTGCTTTCATTTATTCGCAGGCTGCTGTACGCCGCTGTCATCGCTGGAGCGTTAGTCGGTGCCGACGCTGTAAGAGATTAGAGAAACCCATTGAAAGTGACAATCCGCGGCTAATCGGGACTCTCTCTCTCTCTTCCTCCTCCAACCTCCCTTTTGCAGCAATTCTGGAAGACCGCTGGCACGGCCGGATCGATTCAGGACTCGGTCAGGCACCACAATCGAAACGATCCCCCATTCCCCATTGACGACAGCTATGACATCGTGGACTCGGCCAGCATTCAGCGCGGCGGAGCGCTGCCCAAGAACTGCACGGCCGGCTATGCGGGCTGTGTGCCCAAGTGCATTGCGGAGAAGGGCAACCGGGGCTTGCCGGGACCCACGGGGCCCCCGGGACCCAAGGGCGTGACCGGATACGCTGGCCTCGACGGACCGCCCGGCGACAAGGGCCAGAAGGGTGACCCCGGCCCATATGGACTGCGCGGCGACAAGGGCGAGCGCGGATCACGCGGCTATCCCGGCCAGGCCGGCGTTGCCGGCATACAGGGTTCTGCTGGCAACCCTGGCGCGCCAGGTACTCCCGGCAAGGATGGCTGCAACGGCGAGGACGGTCTGCCCGGCCTGGTGGGTCTCGCTGGAATGGCGGGACCCCGCGGCTATGTCGGCGCCAGCGGCGCCAAGGGTGACAAGGGTGAGCCGGCCAAGGAGAACGGTGACTATGCCAAGGGCGAGAAGGGTGAGCCCGGCTTTACGGGTCAATCGGGCTTCCCTGGTCCCCAGGGCGGTCCCGGCGAGAAGGGCGAGCGCGGCGACACTGGACCGTATGGTGCGAAGGGACCCCGCGGTGACCACGGCCCCAAGGGTGAGAAGGGAGCCTCCTGCGTTGGCACCAAGATGCCCGGCGCCAAGGGAGACAAGGGCGAGAAGGGTGATCCGGCGCAGAGCAAGCAGAATACCGGAACCGAAACCATATATGGAGCCAAGGGTGAACCAGGACAGAAGGGTGAACTCGGTCCAACGGGACGCAAGGGTGAACCGGGACTGGCTGGCGATATGGGACTCGATGGACAGAAGGGCGAGAAGGGTCTGCCCGGCGGCCCGGGCGATCGTGTAAGTGAAGGGAACTGAAATCTATACTTGAATCCGGACTTATCACGCTTCCTTCTTGCTTCCAGGGTCGCCAAGGTAACTTCGGACCCCCTGGACCCTCCGGACAAAAGGGAGATCGCGGTGAGACTGGCCTGAACGGTCTGCCCGGAAGTGCCGGCCAGAAGGGAGAGCCCGGACGTCCTGGAGCCAAGGGTCAACCTGGCTTGACCGGTACCCAAGGACCTCCCGGCGGCGGAAGTGGAATTCCCGGCTCCCCCGGACCCATTGGACCTCGCGGCTACACCGGCGCCCCGGGACCCCAGGGATTGAGCGGATCTGACGGACAGCCTGGTCTGCAGGGCTATCCTGGACAGAAGGGCGGCACTGGAATGCCCGGACGCCCTGGCGGCGAGGGACCACCGGGACAGAAGGGCGACAAGGGTATCGCGGGACGCGATGGCTCTCCGGGACCAGTCGGACCCATTGGACACCAAGGACCTCCAGGACCCGAGGGACAGAAGGGCGACTCCGGTCTGCCCGGCTTTGGCACCCAGGGCTCCAAGGGAGACGACGGCCAACCCGGGTAGGTGTCTCATAATTCCATCCCGAGAATCAATATCGCTAAGAGACCACTTTTGCTTTTATTTTTCCCACAGATTCCCTGGACAGAAGGGTGCCAAGGGAGAGCGCGGATTTAAGGGCAATGCCGGTGTTCCCGGTGACTCGAAATTGGGACGCCCCGGTGCTCCCGGTCTATCTGGAGCGCCTGGACAGAAGGGTGATGCTGGACGTCCCGGCACTCCCGGCCAGAAGGGTGACATGGGTATCAAGGGTGACGTCGGCGGCAAGTGCTCGTCCTGCCCCCCCGGCCAGAAGGGCGACAAGGGTACCCGCGGTCTGGACGGTATTCCCGGCAATCCCGGTGCTCGCGGTCCGCCCGGAGAGCGCGGCTACCCCGGTGATCGTGGACACGACGGTATCAACGGCAAAACTGGTCTTCCCGGTGACCGAGGCATTGACGGTCTGCCCGGAGCTCCCGGAGCTGATGGTGCCCCCGGTCAGGATGCCTTTGCGGACTTGTCCCTGGTGAAGGGCGTTAAGGGTGATAAGGGCAATCCCGGCCTGGACGGAGCACCTGGAGCGGAAGGATTCCCCGGACCACCGGGTATGGCCGGTTTCCCTGGCACCAAGGGCGAGATCGGTCTCAAGGGCGACAAGGGTCTGGCCGGCTTCCCTGGCGCTGATGGAAATCCCGGAGCACCTGGACGCGATGGCTACAACGGAGCCCCCGGCCTGAGCATCAAGGGCGAGCCCGGTATTCCGGGAATGCACGGATTCAAGGGCGACAAGGGTACCGCTGGCAACAGTGGCACCAAGGGAGAGCCCGGTACCTGCGACGCCTCCAATCTGACTGTGCCCTTCAAGGGCGACAAGGGTGATCGCGGCGAGACTGGAATGAAGGGACAGGATGGACCGATGGGCGCGCCGGGAGCACAAGGATATCCAGGTGAAAAGGGTAATCCCGGTCCTCGGGGCCCGGTTGGACCCGTCGGACCTCGCGGCCTGACTGGAATCCGCGGCGAGAAGGGCAACCAGGGACCAATCGGCGCCGCCGGCAACCCCGGCCGGGATGGCCCTCGCGGCGTTCCCGGACGCAATGGAGATCGCGGCCAGAAGGGAGAGCAGGGCATTTCGGTGGCTGGTCCACCCGGTCCCCAGGGTCTCGATGGCCTGCAGGGCGAGAAGGGCGTCCGTGGTCCACCCGGATCGCAGGGTCTGCCCGGTGTTGATGGCAGTGTTGGATATCCCGGAGACAAGGGTGACGCCGGCTTGCCCGGGGTGGCCGGACGGCCCGGTGCTGTTGGCGAGAAGGGAGACTTGGGCCCGGTCGGACCGGCCGGTGTTCCCGGACCCCCTGGTATTCCCGGTATCGACGGAGTGCGTGGACGTGACGGCGCCAAGGGTGAGCCCGGTAATCCCGGCCTGGTCGGCATGCCCGGCAACAAGGGCGACCGTGGTGCTCCCGGTAATGATGGACCCAAGGGCTTCAACGGCATTGCCGGTGCTCCCGGCAAGCGTGGTCCTGCCGGAGTTCATGGAATCTCTGGTGAGTGCTTCGGAGCTGCAATTAATTCCAAATATACTCTAATATTTCCACGTCCCTCCTCCACGTCCTCGTAGGCGCCAAGGGCGACAAGGGAGCGCGTGGCTTGACTGGCAACGATGGACCCGTTGGTGGACGCGGTGCTCCCGGTCCGCCGGGCCTGATGGGCGTGAAGGGAGACCAAGGCTTGACCGGCGCCCCCGGAGAGCCCGGCTTGGACGGCTTGAACGGCGAGAAGGGTAACCAGGGTCTGCCCGGCTTGGACGGTGCCCCGGGTCTGCCCGGTGATGCCTCTGAGAAGGGACAAAAGGGTGAGCCGGGTATCTCTGGACTTCGTGGAGACCAGGGCCTGATGGGCGAGCCTGGCTTGCCCGGTGAGAAGGGTCTGCCCGGTCTGGCTGTCCACGGACGTCCTGGACCGCAGGGCGAGAAGGGCGACACCGGACGCAGCGGCCTCGATGGACGTGACGGACTCAATGGCGAGAAGGGTGAGCAGGGCGCTGTCGGCATGTGGGGCAAGCCCGGCGAGAAGGGATCTGTGGGTCCTCCTGGCATTCCCGGCGCTCCCGGCATCGATGGCCAGCCCGGCGCTCAAGGTGCACCCGGTCCCGTTGGCTACCCAGGCGCTCAAGGACTCAAGGGCAACGCTGGACTTCCGGGTCTAAATGGACTTAAGGGCGAGATTGGACCCGTTGGACCCCAGGGCTATATTGGCGCTCAGGGTATCAAGGGTGACCGTGGACCACGTGGCCAGCCCGGTCTTCCGGCCGTCATCGACGTGGCACTCCTCCGTGGCGACAAGGGATCGCAGGGAGAGCGCGGCTTCACCGGCGAGAAGGGCGAGCAGGGTGAACGAGGCGAACAAGGTCTGGTGGGTTACGTTGGAGCCAAGGGTGATCGCGGTCTGGAGGGACCGCGTGGTCTGGACGGCTTGAACGGATCGCCTGGCCAGAAGGGCGACATCGGACTACAGGGCGAGCCCGGCTTCCCAGGACTCACAGTTAAGGGCGAGAAGGGTCTGCCCGGTCGCTATGGCAAGAACGGACGTCAAGGTAAGCATCAAAGTGGCTTCTTCTTATCCTTTCTTTTTATCCTCCAAAAACGTCTCCCCTTCTGTGTAATTCAGGTCTGACTGGTCCTCCTGGCATCAAGGGTGAGCGCGGTCTGCCCGGCCTGCCCGGAGAGCCCGGTCTGGTGGGTCTGCCCGGAGCTATTGGACCCGCCGGAGCCAAGGGTGAGCGCGGTCTGAGCGGCAGCCCCGGACAACCGGGTCAGGATGGATTCCCCGGCGCCCAAGGAGCAAAGGGAGACACCGGATTCCAGGGCATCAAGGGCGAGCGTGGTCTGCCCGGCTTTGCAGGCAGCAAGGGAGACAAGGGCGAGCAAGGACACCAGGGACCGCCCGGTCTGGCCGGCTTGCCGGGGGCCAAGGGCGATACTGGCTTTCCCGGATTGGATGGAGTCGAAGGACCAGCCGGTGCGCCTGGTGAGCGTGGCTTCACCGGACCAAAGGGACGCGACGGACGCGACGGTACCCCGGGTCTGCCAGGACAGAAGGGAGAGCCGGGAGTCCGACCGCCACCAGGACCGAAGGGCGAGCCTGGCCAGCCCGGACGCGATGGACAGAAGGGCGAGGTTGGACCCCCGGGTGCCCGGGGATTGACCGGCGTTCAGGGTGAGCGCGGCGAGAAGGGCGAGCGCGGTCTGATCGGCGAGAGCGGCCTGGTGGGACGTGTCGGACCCAAGGGCGATCGCGGAGAGCAGGGTCTGATTGGTCTCGAGGGTGCCGTTGGTGCCGTTGGCGCCAAGGGCGAACCGGGAGCGCCATGCACCGCGGCCCTTGACTACCTCACCGGCATCCTGGTGACGCGGCACAGCCAAAACGACCAGGTGCCCACCTGCTTCCCTGGACAGACCCAATTGTGGACGGGCTACTCCCTCCTCTACGTGGATGGCAATGACTATGCCCACAACCAGGATCTGGGCTCGCCCGGCTCCTGTGTGCCGCGCTTCTCCACCCTGCCCGTGCTCTCGTGCGGCCAGAACAACATCTGCAACTATGCGTCGCGCAACGACAGGACCTTCTGGCTGTCCACCTCGGCGCCGATTCCCATGATGCCCGTGGAGAACTACGAGATCAGCAAGTACATCTCGCGCTGTGTGGTCTGCGAGGCGCCGGCCAATGTGATTGCCATGCACAGTCAGTCGCTGGAAATTCCCAACTGTCCCAATGGCTGGGAGGGTCTCTGGATCGGCTACAGTTTCCTCATGGTAAGTGTTCATTTATTATGAATTTGTAATTAGTTAAATTAATTTGTTTAACTAATTTTTCACCTTAGCACACGGCTGTGGCCAACGGCGGTGGCGGACAGGCGCTACAATCGCCTGGCTCCTGCCTGGAGGACTTCCGCGCCACGCCCTTCATCGAGTGCAATGGCGCCAAGGGCACGTGCCACTTCTATGAGACAATGACCAGCTTCTGGATGGTCACCCTGGAGTCTGGCGATAGCTTCCAGAAGCCCGAGCAGCAGACGATCAAGGCCGGCAATCTGCTGTCGCGCGTCTCCAGGTGCCAGGTGTGCATGAAGAACTCCTTGTAGAACTCCGCCAGGATGAACACACCACTGAGACGCCCAGCAGCATAAGTTTAATATCTAAATGTAATGCCTTAAATTTACCAACGAACCCACAACAACAACAACAACAACACACTCACACACAGACGAACCAACACTGCTACAAATTCCTTAAACTAACCAAAAATAAGAAAGAAAACACAGGGCGCCAAGGTCAAAGTGCTAAAAAGAAATGAAAAACGAACCTGGATGCTGCCGCGCCACAATGCCATTTTTGTATCTGCCAATTAATGTTCTAAACAATGTAAACTGCTTCTAAGTTACGTTACGTAAGTTAAGTAAATCAAACAAAAATAAATAAACTAGCCACGGTCGTATGTCCACAAATAATACACGCACAGCATGTTCCATTTCTAGATCACACGATTAAATGCGAATTATGAAGTAGTAATATCGAAACAACGAAACGATCCTGCATTGACATATAGACACAGTTAGTTCCCCGGCAAATGCTACTAAGCACCAACACCATCAACAAAAAACAACAACTTTGTCGCTTATTTGTTAAATAAAACACACAAAAAATGGTAAAATAAAGAAAAATTTATAAATAAAAGGCACTTATAATAATAATAATGGTTATATAACAATGGGTACCCTTTGTATAATTCTGAATGGCAGTTAACTAGATTTTTCTTGCAATTTAAAATATTTATATTTAATTAATTACAGTGCGTATACGTAATATGTCTCGGAAGCCATCTAGCGGCCATTGCAAACTGTGCTTCCGGCCGAATTCAGCGCAAAAGTATGCAATGTGTTGCCATGGTGAATTTTGTGGTCTACAAACTAAATGGCAACAGGCGGAAATGAAAACACATGGCATACTTTTTCGCTGAATTTAGACCATAATAATTAAGAAGAAAAATTGTTAGCTGCCAAAAATTATTATTTATAACTTAACTTTATGCAAGAGTAATGGGGTCCTGTTTTTGTTTTTTGGTTAAATTTTTTGTATTTATTTAACAATATTTGTGGGGAAATCAATATTTAAAAAACCAATAACTATGTCAAAAATGCATTCATTTCAGTTAGGAAAGCTTTTCTGTCGTAGTTTTTAAAGCCTTAATAAATCTGCATACTCAATTTGGAATTTAAAAATAAAAAAATTTTTTTGGATTTTTAACAATTTTAATTATTAATAATTTTAATTATAAAATTTTGAAAAAAATTTTCAAAAATTTTTTTCCACCGGATATGGCTAGATCGATTCGGCTTTCGATGCTGATCAAGAATATATATGATTTATAGGGTCGGAAATGACTCCGTCACTGTATTAAGCACGTTTGACTAAAATAATAATACCCGGGCAAGGCTATAAAAATAAATAATTTATTTGAATCCGACTTTAATTGTAATAAATATATTTTTGGTTAAATGAATAATAAATATAAATATTAAAATTTAACTAGATTAGCTGGAAGATGTAACTTTTCAGTCGGAAACTCTAAAGGTTTTGCAGATTTAAAAAGGAATGCATTTTTAATTATGTAAAAAAAGAAAATTAAAAATGTATTTAATTTTGCAGTGATATTTAAACTAAGGCTTGTTTAAAAGACTATAAAAATGATTTTTTAAATAATACAACCCCATCCCTAATTTAGAAACAGAGATATATATTGTGTGAGAGAATTTTTAGCAGTAACTTAGGATTGCTTATATAGGTACAATAAGAATCCCTAAACACAAAGCGGTTAGATTAAAAAAAATAAAAATAAGGGTTCAAAAAATAAGTAAATCCCAGTCTGTTGTGGTGGAAAACGACCATAGCTGAGAGGGCCAACTCACCACGGCTTGCACTTGTGCGCATGCCTCGCTTCCTCTCCGTAACCCAAAATGGGGTTGGGTTGCGAGGGGGTGGCGCGATAGCGATTGGGGTCGTGGACAGCGAAAGGGGGTTGGCAGGCGAGGCGACGACCATATGATAATGATATGCAGGCACACACATGCTCATACATATATAGTCCAATTGGTGGTTGGAAGCAGAGCTCGCAGCGGGAAAAGAAAAATAAGGGTAGGCTTTTGTGGCTTCGAGTTGGAAGAGCCAGAAGCCAGCGAGCCTTGGACGGAAGCGGAGTCGTCGTGGGAGTTGAAACTTCAGGCAGATAAGGCAGCTTTGGGAGCTCACCAGGAGGTGGAGGAGCTGCAAAAGAAAAAGACCAAAAAAAATGTGTGTACCCCAAACGAAATTGTGAAAATTGTGTGTGTGTGTGATTGCCAAAGAAGACGAAGAACTATCCTGAAGGAGGCGGAGGAGAATGTAAGAGAACCAAAGGAGCTGCAGAGGTCACACGAAAATCTGGGAAACCGCAGAACTTTAAGACTTCTAGGCCGGAAGTGACGATCCACTTGCAGCAACAGCAACAGCAGCAGGAGCAGGAGCAGCAGCCAACCCCCAAAGACCTACCCATCCATCCCCCGCCCCCATAAACAAAGACAACCCCTATTTATGATTATCGTGCTGCTACTGCTGTTCCAATCGCTGTGCCTCTACTGCCAACGCCTGGTGCTCTACGTCCACGACCGATGCTTCCCAAAGAACGTGCGACTGCTCCAAGAGGTGGCCGAAACGGTGGGCGATCGTAAGGCCGTCCAGCGCCTGGCCGAGCAGCAGTTGGAGCAACAGAAACGCAGCCAGAAGCGACGCATCCTTGAACCCATCCTGCCACTCGTGGGGGGCCTTAACTCGGAGGCCTGTCGCTTCTGTGCCCACAGTCCGCAGGGCTATTGTCGCCATCACTTTCATCTCCAGGAGCTGCAGTTGCACAAGCAGCGCTTCTCCTCCAGCGGCGAGCAGGATTTCCGGCAACTGAGGCGAATTAAGCGGGAGCTAAAGAGGAGTATTGGGCAGCAGCAGCAGCAGCAGCACCACCACCAGCCGGTGAGAAGCTATCGCCCATTGCGATTGGATGCCAGCTGGAGCAGCAGTTCCCTGAGCAGTGGCTATGCATCGCTGAGCAGTTGTGGCACTCAGGAACAAGAGGAACTGACAGAGTACCAGGAGGAGGTTCCGCCTGAGGAAGAGCTGCTGGAGGAACAGGAGCTGCCCCAGGAAGCAGGGTCGGAGGATTCGCTGCTTCTAAACACTGAAATGTAGTCTAAAGAGGCGCTGCAACAGGAAGTAAAGTGAGAACTCTCAGGATCAAGGAGAAACCCATTTACGATATTCAGAGAAGGAGCTGTCCAGAGAAGGAGCTGTTAAATGATTCTCTCTGGCTAACTTAACCACTAGAGCAACCAAAGGAGCAGCCCGTTAAAAAGTAACCACCACTAGGCGTTGGAGGACCTTGCCTGTGCGCTCTCCAAGCAACTGGAGAGCCCTTCGAGCCGAAGCTTCCTGTAGAGAAGGACAACCACCCCCTGTCTAGTAGGCCGGAACCTTTTGTTATACAATTTCAAAGGGCTCGCGCTTTTCATTTATCAAAGTTGTTTGTTTGGGTTCGAATAGTATAAATTTATCGGTTACACAGCAAAATACACAGTATGTCAGATGTGGAAGTGGATTCACAACAGCAGCCGCAGGTGCCACCTGTCCATCAGTTGGTGACTCTCAGTCAGAGGCGACGGCGCCAAAGCTTGAGACGAGGTGGTGGAGGAGGTGGAGGAGGTAGCGGCGGCCAGACACAGCAATCCTCTTCGCAAGGAACCTCATCATCACCTTCGGTTTCCATTGCACCGGCTCGTTTCTGTCCGCTCGCCGAGGGCGTTGAGGACAACTGGACATGGAGCAAGCGTCATCGTTCCAAGGAGGTGGTGCTCAGCGGACCCAATGCCCGCACCGTGCACTTTCATCCCAACTGGAGCAAGGGCACCGCTGGCGTCCAGGGCAAGCGATCCCTGAACAACGGACGCTACTACTGGGAGCTGCACGTTTCGCAGCGCGTCTTTGGCACCTCAATTATGTTCGGTATTGGCACCAAGTCCGCCCGCCTCCATGCGAACGCCTTCCGGAATCTGCTGGGCGAGAACGAGCATGGCTGGGGGCTATCCCACAAGGGCGTGCTCTGGCACAAGGGCGTGGCACTGCTGTACACTAAGCGCTTCCGCGAGAACCATCCCACCCAGATCGGCATACTCTTCGACGGGATTGAGGGCACGCTGACCTACTACAAGGATGGCAAGTGCCTGGGCGTGGCATTCAGGGGATTGGACCAGGTGGGTTGGCAATGAAGATATTACCCTTCTAAATATTTAAATTAATTTGTATCCCTTTCTAGATTGAAGAACCCCTGTACCCCATTGTCTGCTCCACGGCTGCCAAGACGGAAATGACCCTGAAGTGTACGATGCGGGAGTTTGTTAACCTTCAGGATCGCTGTCGGGCGGTAATCATGAAGCGAGTGCGCAATGCGGCTCAGCTGGAGAAGCTAAAGCTGCCGACGCCCATCAGCGATTATCTGGGCGAGGTGATCGACGAAATGGAGCCGCTGCGCCAGGTAGACAACTACGATATTTTGTGTGATTTGTAAAAGTCCGGGCGCGCGCGCTTCCGCCTCGTATCTCGTCGTAGTTATACTCCTTAGTCTATAAGAGTGTGTGTCCTCTCCAACAGCTGAATCCCCTGGAGATGTGCATACTCAATTATGATTTGTAAGCAGCCCGTGAATCTGTTTGTTGTGCCATTGAACGGAGAGCTGCCATCAAAAAGACGATGATGTAATGCCTCTTGGACGTGTAAATCTTTCGTAGAAATTGTAAAATGTGCTTTGTAAAGAGTATATATAGATAGTATTGTTAAGCAGGAGATGATGATGATAATGACGATCCAAGTTTCTGTTTTGTTTCTAGCCCTTTTCTTTTTATTTGTTATAAAATTTCTAGCGAAAATGTGGGGAAAAATAGGCCAATTCGGTGCAATATTTGTGATATAAGAGTGGGATGTGCTGGGGAGTTCGTATCTTGGGGCATATAGAGCTATAAAGCCTATAGCCGCCAAATAAGTTTAGAGCCTAAGCAAATGTATTTTTTCCATACAGACGAGTGTGAAATCTAGTCAAAGAGGTAACTCACGCTGCTAAACTAATTTTTTTGTATACTCCAAGCAGTCGGCAATCTAAGCTTAAATGTATTTTAATCAGACGCGTCAACGTTTCTAGTCATAAATTGTATAAACACAAAGCATATATGTATGCACGATGCTGCAATGATATAATTAAACCGAAGAAACAGTTTAGTAAAAATTATTTATTACAATATTATGATTTTGTAGATTATTTTTGGTGTCTATGTATAAATTACTACACATTATGTAATTGGTATATGACAGAACATGAAGATGAATGGATTTTTGCAAACTTGTCACTTGAAATTAAACATAAATAAAACATAAATTTACTAACTACGTTCGTAAAATATTGTAAATGAAATACTAAGCACAGGTTTACTATAGCAGCAGGATGGCAATCGTTTTACAGCTCATCGGACAGATGGTTAATGTTTTGCAAGTGGTCCCCATAGTCGGTGGCCTCACTGCCCACAAAGGTATCGTAGTTGTTTAGTATTTCGAGGTAGGATAGCCGATCGTCGTGATCCTCATCGGTGGAAACGAATAGATGATCCACCTCGTCGGTGGCAATGGCCGTATTACTGGGCACAATCCACGACAGGACCTCGTCGCCAGTAAGGACGCCATCACCGTTAGTATCGTGATCCTTGTCGAAACGCTCCTTCTCCGTGATAAGCCACTCCTTGTCGTGCTGCCCAGCTGATTCGCCGACAAACTCCTGGAAGCTTATCTTGCCATCGTGATCCAAGTCCTTGTCCTGCATTGTGTGCTCCAGCAGAATGGGCAGCATGACCGGATGCTCTTCGGGATTTTGGAAGAAAACGTATTCATCGAGCGACAAACTGCCATCCTTATTCGCATCGGCTGCATTGAACATCTCCTTGTCCTGCTGGATCATCTTCTGCTCGTCCTCGTAGCTGTCAAAATCGATGGTCTCTTTCTTGAACTCTTCATCCTCCATGGCATAGGTGTCCTGCAGGTACTCCTTCCACGTTATCTTCTCATCCTGGTCCTGATCTATCTCCTCAAACCTATCGGCAGCTTCCTCTTCGGACAGTTTTCTGTAAACGTTATGGTGAAGTTTAGTAGGTTGCATTAGGTTTTTTTTTTTAGTTTGTAAGTCTTGCCAGCAGAAGCATTAATTTGTCAAATATTATGGGTTATATAGCTCGGCCAACATCGATTTTAATCAACAGACAACACTCACTTAAAAGACCTTAATATCCACGCTTTCAGCTCGTGCCGGTCAATAAACTCGTCCTTATTCAGATCCATCATTTTGACCAATATCAGCAGACGCCTTTTCGATTCCTCGGGCGAAAGTGTGTCGAATTCTTGCGCCTCCTTGGTATTGCCTGGCAGTTATAGTTATACAGAAATACTTGAACATAAGCGTGAAGATGGAAATGGAACACAAAGCAGAAGCAATGCCACACACTGACGTGTTGCTTTCAAAATGCGAATTTTATGGTTTTTAGTGAAAACACTGAGCGTAAAAATGTTATCGAAAATATTATAAAGAACAAAATAGAGGAAAGTAATTGAATATATACGAAAAAGATATTTTTTTTATAAATTAAATTACCGGAAATTAATTTTGTCGGTTTCCCTAGCTCTCGTTATATTTATTTTTTAAATTCCCTTCCATATTTTTATTTATTTTACGTTTAATTGCAATGTTTTAATGCTTTCTTCATGTGGAGACCCACAAAAATAAACCGCAGAAAGGTAAACAAATGGATCGCTCAACATATAACACCACAAATCGATAAAAATAACATATTATTTATGCTAAATTTCCGTTTTTTGTTGTCTTTAGAAGGTCAAGTTTAAGTATTAAAATAGAATATCAATCAATTTTTCTAAACCGTTTTTACAAGGATCATTTCACTTAAAAATATACAAAATAATGAACAAACTATATAACGATTTTCTTTCAGTATATGTACATATATTAAATTAATATTTCATGTAGAATTTTTATCTCTTTTCGATTTCATCTTTTTTGTTTTCTTTGTTCCGCTCTGACTCACCAATAATGGCCTCGTGGTCGAACTCCACGTTGTGCTCGCCATCCTCGCCATGATGATGGGCATCCCGGGGGGCGTAGATGCCGTCCTTCACCCGCTCCTTGCTCAGGTGCTTCTCGTGCTTGTGCGTGGCCACCGCTCCAAAGGCGGGCATGGGTCCCACGGCGGCCAGGAAGGCGACGGCGCACAGCGCCAGTGGGATGAGCGGCAGATTTCTAGGCATTCTTTTTTTTTAATTGATTATTCCGAGCGGCGTTCTTGTTCCGTCCACTGTTCCCTCCGGTTTCTTTCTGTTTTTCTCGTTTTTAGTTTGTTGGCAGCGGCGCAGCTTCTCAAGATCTCGCATACACACACAAGCACTCTCGAGTGGCAGAGGAAACGCCGGCAGGGAGCGGGCTGTGAGGTCGCACACGTAATAGCCGAAAAACCCAATGAACTCGGTTCACCTTTCGCCAGGCAGCGGCTGAAATATGCAAATGTCATTCGAAAGACTCTTTTTCGAAATTTGAATACTCACCGTAGCAGACTCCGACAGCTGTTGGCTCTGCTGACTGCTCCTTTTAATCAATAAATCCAGCCTTTATTCCAAGTGAGTTTTTTTTGAGTGGAAGATCTGTTTTGTTTTTACTAGATTTATTTCAAATCAATATTATTAAATTTTACACAACAAATTCTTTTATTTACGCGTTCTGTATGAGCTAAAAAATGTCTGATTCGCCCTTAGAAATATACTACAAATACCATGATAAATATACCACACGTGAGCATTACCAACACTGGAACCTAGTATTTCCCCAAGTTTTCTGGATTTTAACGGCTTCGTTAATAGCTTTTTTATATTAAGTTAAATAAAATAATTAAATAAGTAAATATAGAACAAATCTACAAGAATTTTTCTCCTAGTGGATTGATTTTTCCTTGCATCTTGTTGAAAAATATCGAAAGATATTTATCGCATATTCGATATTTGGGTCGTGATATAAATATATCATCCTTAGAAAAAATATCGATATTTATCAACACAGCTTTAGAATTTAACAAATGAAAATGTACAATAAATAAACTTCTTACTGGCAGAATCGCTACAAGCACACTAAGTTCTGGCGGAAGCGAGAGGAAACATTAAAATCAGACGTTCTGGTGAGTTATCAAAGCCAACTTGGCAGGTGCGCCGAAATGTAGTGGGAATGGAACAACGAAAACATCTAGAAAAAAAGCAAAAAAGATGATTACATTCAAATGACATCATTTTGCGACAGCTGTGTGGCATAAACCTCGTTTGAGCCCGCGCGTTTATTTATTTAGAAATTTGATCATAATTCAACGTTCATTTAGTGTGCCCCAAACACGCAAAGGACACTTCAAAAGGCTCTGTGTGTATTTTGGGTGTGCGATGTGCGCCAGTGTGTGTGCTTCCAGCTCTTTTCGCGCGTGTATGTGTGTGTAGGAGTTGTTGACCGGCTCGGTTGGGTTTTATTATTATTTCACTGGGCGCCGAGCCACAAAAATACTTGCTCATTAGTCGACCGGCCAGTAATTATAGCCCCTGACTAAAGCTTCGCATGCAACTGGTCGCGGGGGTTGCGAGGGAGAGCGAGAATGAGCGCTGTAGAGGCGCTCGGGGCTCTGGGTGTCATCAATGGAAGCCCAGGGGCTTATAATTGGGAAATTGGGAAAACAAGGCAAATTCCTTCCTATATATTATTTGCATACCTAATATCAGAATGAAGGAGTCATTTCCGACCCTATAAATCATATATATTCTTGATCAGCATCGACAGCCGAATCGATCTAGCCATGTCCGACAGGAAAAAATTTCTGACCGATTTTTTCAAAATTTTATAAGGGGTTACATCGTTAAAATTGTCAAAAATCGAAAAAATAAATTTTTTTTTTAAGTTTTAAATTTAGTATGCAGATTTGTTAACGTTTTAAAAACTAGTATAGAAAAGCTTTCCGAACTAAAATTAATGCATTTTTGGCTTAGTTATGATCAATTTTATATTGGGCAAAAGCCAGCTTAAAGGGTATACAAACTTCGGTTTCAGTTATCTATTAAAAAATACTACCAACGATTTATTTTGAATTAAATGCAGTCAAAGAAGCAAAAAGTGATATTCATATTCATGCTTAACTATTCCGAGTTCAAATTTTAATTGGCAAATATGTTTTCAATTACCAAATATACCTGATCCTAAATATCATTGCCCAAAAGTGTCACATTCAACGGGGCCCCCTTTCGACCACGACCCTGTTTCTCATTTATCGCATTGATGATTATCCTGGCCGAATGCGTCACTTTGTCATTTGTGTATCTGCCACCTTATACTGTAGTAGGCTAATCCAATAAAAAGCTGCTAACCATTTCAGAGAGCTAACTACGCTGCGCGACGCCTATAAATAATAAGCACAACAGCAACAGCAAAAGCAAAAGCAACAGCAAGAGCCACAGTCAAAGCCAAAGCCAAAAGCCATCGCCAGCTGGGAAAACCTCGAAACCAAATTCGGTTTCGGTTTCGGTTTCAGTCGTGAGCCAACCTGCCAACCAGCAGCTCCGCCAGCTCGAGAGCGGGCTTTTCCAGTTTCGTTTGGCGCGTATATATCTTTTGTTTTTCACTTACTTATCTCTTACTTACGGTTTTCGTTGGCACGCCCGCGCTAATTAATCGTCAGATCAGCAGCAGAAATCAGGCCAAATGCCGTACATTATCATACGGGGGAACTTAGCCTCCTACAGCCACAAGTATCCATGGCGAGTGCTTGTCTCGGGATTGAAAGGTAAATGCCAACCACAACCATCCAACAGTCCCAGGGTTATCTTGGCCCTCGTAGATTTGCCGTTTTGTTTTCGTTCCGCCTTTATTTCTTTCTTTTTTTTCTTGTATCTTTACTATTGCGACACAATTAATTTGGAGAGCGCTCAGATACAAAAAGCACACACAGATACATATCCACAGCACGCCAGCTTTTTTTAAGCGTTAGTTTTCGGTCGTTTCCACTTTGCATCACAAATAAACACTTGCTGAATGGTTAGACAGCGGCGTCGAGGAAATTACTAGCAAGAAGTCTCTTTTAAGTTTTCTTTAATTTTAGGGTATGGATGAGATTTTTGTATTTTTTGTTTACTTTCCATTTGAGCTAAGTTTTTGTAGCATGTTGTTTTTTAATGAAGTTGGGGCATACTCTTACTTTTTATGACCTACACTGTATGAAGCTTGAGCTTCTGCTCATCAATTTAACACTAAAACATTTTTTGAATGGCAAGACAGTAGAGGTCGAGCACAGTGAGCATGCATGGTTTGATTCTTTAAACATTTACACTTTTTTTTAAGGAGAAATCAAAATTTAAAATTTTTAAAAACCAAACCCCTTGTTTATTACACTTGATAAACCATTTTAACTAGTTCAGATATCTTTAAGATCCTTAAATGTCCCACCCAAATCAAAAAAATGTTTATATTAATTGTTAACCCCTTAAAAGCCTGGAAAAATACATTTATCAATGTTAACTCTCTAGAAATAGTTACATAAATCAATATACTTCCTACTAAATATTCGCCCCAGAGCAATGGCGCATTTTCACCTCCTCAGCGCAATATTTTTAGCACTTTATCTGAGTTTATTTTCTCCATCAAATCAACAGCTGCTCCATAATTGCATGCCATTAGCCCCTCACTTTTTCCGACCGCCACTGTGGCGAAGCTCTGCTCCCACAGACGAGGCCCCCTCGTCGTCAGTTTCGTTTTGTTTTTCGCTGCGTGCAGTTCAGTTCACAGACACTGACCGGGTCTGAAGTACGTACACCGCACATACTTTTACTATACTATATATCTTTACTCGATTCGGCTGCATCTACTATTTATGGTACTTTTTACATGTTCTGGGCACTGAGAAGTCATTGCTCTTTGCTTGTGGACACACACACGCACACAGAGAGGGAAACTCCCATTTTTGTTGTTTGGTTTTTTATTATGAAACACAGCAAGCAGTCAATATGTTTTTTGGCTTTTTGCTTAATTAGCACACTCACATGGACAAGATAATGGCAATGGGACTGACTGCCCTGACGTCATTTCAGCCATGTTATCTTTTGTTTGCGCTCAGTTTAAACATTTATCGAACGACACCATAAACGAAAAGGAAAGCCAGCCATTTCGCAGAAAGAAAAGTAATGCACAGCCGTGATAACCATTGCCTGTCTCCACCCCGTAAATGTACTTTCAGCTGACGACATCGAGCAGTTGAACAAGTTCTCTTGCGGCGGCTACAGTGACGAGTCCACCATCGTCTACCTAGTGCATCCCTGTCGCATTCTGTCGGCTCTGGAAGTGAGTAACTTTTGTGTTATTACAAAGAATTATATGTTATCTTATCTGGCTGAACATTCCTGAGGAGGTATTTTCAGTAGCTTTTCCTTTGCCTTATCTTTTGCTGGATAATAAATCTTTATTTATGATCGATTGGGTATTTTTTCCGGTTATTTCATTTGTTATTAGACTGTAAATACTCGGGAATTAACACTTTCTAGATTAGTAATATTTATTTATTTTTTGAAATTGGAAAATGTATTTGTACCTGTCTTAAAATTGCATAATTAATTACATTACATACCAATAAAAAATTAAAGAGAAGATAACAAAAATGAAGGGAAATGTTTTACTTGAAAAAACCGATACAAAGTAAATGATATAAAGGACTATCTTTTACAATTTATAATTTGAAAGGTCCTTTTCATCCTTCACTTTAAACTCCACCCAAAAATATAATCAACTAATGACTTAACTTTGTCCAGAATTGCTCACATGACTCATGCATTTTACCCTTGTCTTTCGCCTTGCAGATTTTGGGCTTTCGCGTGGTGGCCAGCTCATCGACGGCCGTAAAACAGGACTACAACGAGTACATGTGGACGATGCGCAAGGAGTTCGATGAGCCAGAACCCTTGGAGACCGAGTCCGTGGTACGCGAGAATCTGTCCAATATTGGCCGCGAGGCAGCCAGCTTAGGCAACTATCACAAGGTGGATTTGCCGGAATAAGAGCCAAAGCCAAAAGCCAGAAAAATAAGCAAACAACCAACGAACTTTACTTGTAATTGTATAATTTTGTGTGTGTGTTAGTAGTGATTGTGAGTGTGTGTGCGTGTGTGCGTGTAAGAAAAACTATAGCAACCCAGGGAATACTGTTCCAAAACATACATACTCTAAACGTAGGAGGGGCGACCGAGTGAGTCCCAGAAGACAAACGAACTATGAGTGAGGGCGTGATCGGGCTGAAGGAGTCTCTGAATCTCAACAGCGATATACAGTCGGCCGTTTCGGCGTCATCGACTAATTCCCTAAACGCTGCCTCCGCCGCTGCTGCTGCTGCTGCTGCCGCCTCTGCCGCCTCTGGTGCCACCTGTCCGGCCAATGTGGTGACCATTCCAGTGCCCATACTGCAGTCGGAGGGTAACTTTGCCTACATCACCGTCAAGGGATCCCTGCACGATTATACTTGCACCGTTTTTGGATTAAACCAGGCCGAAGTTCAGGCCCTGTCCAAGCGCTTCGAGAGCGGCGTCAAGGCGTGCGTGAATGGTATTATGGTGGCAGTGTCGCCGATGGTTATGCTAAACACATTGGCCCAGTTAAGCTATAAGGTTGTCTGCAGTTGTGGCGAGGCCGAGATCTGTTGGACTATGCAGCGTGAGGTGTAAATCGTGTTTGCAGCGATCACACTGTCACTTGAAATCTGAAAACGAACGAACAATAAGGCAAGGCAAGGCTAGGAATTCGGCAAAACGCAACGAAAAAATCGAAATTATCAGCAGGCAAAAATGGATCAGCACAGCGCGGACAACTGCAAGTGCCACAAGCAGACCCAGCCGGCACAGCAGACCCTCAGCGATATGGACTTTGATCGCGGCATCTGGAATGCAGGTGAGCAAAACTATTTCTAACTTGTTTTCTGGCACTATAATTGAGCGAGCCCCTTCACGACTTGTAAATTACAATTAGTTCTGTAATTAAACGATCTCAAATACCCTTTCAGCCATCTATAACGAAGTGGAGCGTGTGAGGGATTTCATCAAGAAGGGCCAGTCCATGGCCCGTGATGAGTGCGACTATACGGCATTGCATTATGCCTCCCGCAACGGCAATGAACAGATCTGCAAGCTCCTGCTCGAAGAGGGCAAGGTGGATGTGAATGCCGTGACCAAGGCAGGAGCCACCTCTCTGCATAGAGCAGCAATGATGGGTAGGTTTATGAATTTAGATTAATTTTAGTAAATATTAATAACCCCGTTTTGGCAGGCCACTTGGAGATTGTCAAGCTGCTGGCGGAACACAAGGCAAATCTATTGCTTCAAGATGAGTGCGGACAGACGGCCCTGCATCGGGCAGCGTCGCGCGGCCAGCTGGAGGTGTGCCGATACCTGCTGCAGAAGGAACCATCCCTGAAGCTGGTGAAGGATAAGAAGGATAAAATTGCATTTGAATACATCATGGAGAACGCCAATGATGACTTCAAGCTACTGCTAAAGTCCTAGGAGGAGCAGCAGCAGCAGCATACATGTATTTTCTGTAGTTTAAGCACTAAAAGTTACATTTTTCTTTTTAAAACCTTCTATATATATATATATATCGTTTATTTTCTTTTATAAAATTGCACTCGATATATCGTTGTAAAATTGTAGTTTACAAATTGCATGCCTTTCCAGTTGCCTGTATGAGAGATCGATTGTATTTGGAAAGTAATCATAATATTGGCATAGTCAAAAATAACCTAGTATGAATATAACCCATATAGACTATATTATACATGCCTAATAAACATGAAACATGTGCAAGTAATCTAGACAAAAAAGAGAAGGTTCAAATAACGCTTTCGTTGGAAAGCTGTGCAGAAATCCCAGCTTTTCAAGTCGTAATACATATTTAAATAAGTTAATATCACATCAGAGAGTCGTGTTGAAATGTTGCAGCATTAAGCAAATTAATATTTCACACAACACAGCCTCCCCCTTTCCTACCACAACACACCACTCATCGCCAGGATACAAAACTATATGCTAATACATATATAAAACCTATATAATCTGAATAAATTCCTGAAATCGCATTCAATCCCATGACTCGGAGCATCTGACACCGGGCATTGGTAGCGGTTCTATATCCTTCACCTTTGGCAATTCGGCAAAGTCGCTGAGGTAGAGCTTCAAAGTGTTTGGTATGGCGAACTCATCTATGATTCTGCCCAGCGAAGAACGCTCCTGGGTCGCCAGATACTTCTGTTGCACGTCCAGCCGGGTTCGGAGGGAATTGAGGACAGTCTTTCGTATCACGAGACGACTGAGGGCCTGCAGGCTGCGCGGCTGGGTGCCAAACAAGGTCATCTCACGCTCGAAATGCACACGAGTTGGCGACCAATCCTTGGGCAGATCTCGCTTCTTGTGCGGAAACTGGAAGCCAGCGTTGCCTAAGAAATAATAATATAATAAAGGAGGAGAAGCTACACTCTTCCCATAACGTCCAACTTACACAGCAATCGCGCAAAGGCTAAAGTCCTGGCCGAACAGTTCGCTCGCAGCTCGTTGACCACATGTTCACGGCAAATCTGGGCTAGGTTGCAGCCCTCGTGGATGAGAAACTCGGCCATCTCCAGATGATACAAGTTAATGGCCCGCGACAACGGAGTTTGACAATAAATCCGTCCACAAACTATTGTGGGGGCACAGGTGCCATAAAAATCCTCTCGAGTACTCGGCAGCTTGGCCAGCAAGACGCGCAGGATGCCCTTGAACTTCTCGACAAGAGCTATTTGCTGCACGGCGAACAGGACCAGTCTTCCGTCCTGGGCATCCGTGTACAAGCCCAACCGGCGATGTTCCTCGGCTGTGTCCAGCAGATACTCCAACATCTCGGGGCACTGGAGGTGGACTGCCACCATTATGGGAGTGTGGTTGTCTTCGTTGCGCACCGACAAGCTCTCTCCATATTGCAGGAGCAACTCCACCAACATCCGATCGTTGTACTCAACCGCGAGATGCAAGAGATGATGCGATGCCAGCCGGCGGGCTCCACGCTCAAGCAACATCTTGGCAAACTGGGAATGGCGACCCCTGACCGCGTACAACAGAGCGGTGTGGTTGTGCCTATCCTGGAGATTGACGCGGGCTCCCTTCTCCAACAATTCCTCAGCCAGATCCAACAGACTGCAGGCAATGGCTGTCATCAAGGGGGTCTCGCCATCGTCGTCAGTATCATTGATATTGATATTCGTCTGGAGTAGGAGGCGGGCAGATTCCCGGGACTTGTTCTCGATGGCCAAATGGAGGGCCGTCTTGCCGTCACTCAATGTCTTGGCATTGACCAGGGCTCCGTGCTTGATGAGCAGCCTGGTAACCCCAGCAAAGCCAGCTCCAGTATGAAGCGGGGTATAGCCCTCACTGTTGACCACGTTAATGGGGGCATTGTGTTCCAGGAGGATGCGGACACATTCCTCGTGCCCCCAGCAGGCGGCATAGTGCAGGGGCGTGGCCAAGTCGGCATCGTAAAGGTGCGGATCCTGCTCGCGACAGGACACGCAGCATTGAGAAAGAAATTCTCCGGTGTTCTCGAAAGTCTTGGCGTAATACTGATATAACTGACTGTCCTCTGATCCGCCGCAGCCTCCATTCTCCGAACAGTTCTCGAACTCATCCACCCATTCTAGTTTCTCCATACCTTCGGGCGTTTGTTCGATTTCCAGACTATCCGTGTGAGCTGAACGAAAAAAGTGAAAAGAATATTTGTAAAGGCCTGTCATCTTGACGTTTGCCATCTTGACGTTTATTACTCTGGGTACTTTGACAGGAGGTCTGGATCCGCATTCATGCCACATATAAACCTAACAGCCTACTGACGTTGCTCTGAGAAACCGATTTAAGCTAGCCCCCCTGTTATCAGTGGCCAGCGAACACCAGATAACCGGTTTCCAGGTCTCGGTCACTCACTCTTCTCCCTCTCTCTGCCTGCTTGGCTTGCATTTCGTTGGGAAACCGAAAAATTCGTAGGTGTGTTCGGATTCGGGGTTAAATGTGGGCCAATGGCTACACATGGAGAAAATATGAATGAGACAGACAGACAGTTTATATATATTTATATGTATGAAATATTAATGGAACTTTGATTTATGAATATGAAAATATATAAAAATCTAGGAGGTAGGCCAAAGAGTAACTACATTTTAATTTAAACAAATCTTTTTGGTGCTATAAATAACTTTTCTTTGCTTGAAAAAAAAATCTATCAATGATTGCTCTATGTGTCCCAGAATTGTATTCTTTTTATTTGTATTATTCCACCGGAAATAGCTAACTAAAATTTGACTAACTTCAATTAATTGAATAATTTTAACTGCCAGCGGGGAAACTCACATTGATGGAAGACGTCTAGTTCTGGTTCCTCGCACGACTGAACCAGAAGCTCCAGCAACTCCGCGTCCCCCAAAATAGCCGCTGTACCCACAGCTGTGCGTCCGCAACTGGGCGATACATACGAGGCCTGAGCACCTTGCATGATGCAGCCAAGGGCCTGCTCGAAGTCGCCACCTTGCACTGCAGTCAGCAGGCGTTCGTTGAGATCGTAGGACAGCATTTTGCCATTTGCGATTTGTACTTTGTTTATAAACTAATGCAAAACGCGAAGCGAAAAACAACAAACCAAAAAATTGAAGCTGCTGCCTCTCTGCCGTGTGGAAAAAGTACGTGGGTGATGCTCTCAGCAGGAGAGCGAACGAAAAACTGAAACCAAACAATGGGACTGCGCACGAGCAAGGCCGGTGACTTACTTCTATGCTCGGAAAAATCACCCCCAGCCACTGGCGAGGGTCGGAAAATTATTCAGGGGGAGGATTGCATTTATGGGCTGTAGCACATTATGTCCAATGAAATGTAGTTCCATCCCTTTTAGCCTTTTTTCGAAATCGAACACCTGTCTCTTCACTCTGGTGTTGCATATTGCATTTGGTATCCTTGGTGCGAGATATTTGTTGCCGGCTCTGTATAGGTTTGGTGTTTTTAATGCACGGTTTCATTCAAAAAAACTCACTCGTAAAAGTTCTCTGGGAGGTGAAAAATTTTACAGAAATATTACGATAATATACGCACTATATTGTGATAATTATGATCCTTCAGCTAAGGAAATATGCATAATAACTTCCACTTTTCCCAACAACCACAGATAACACTCGGTTTGTAGTTCGCCTCCAGGCACACTCAATGTTGTACAGGTTTAATTTCGTCATCAGTATGCGCAGGATAATCGCGGTTTTTTCTCAATTACGGATGTGACCTCGGTTTAAAAGAACGTATAACGTATAAGCTAATCTACTTGATTTCCTTGGCTTCCTTAGCGTTTTGCAGCGATTCGGTGATAAAGAGTTTGGCCAGCGACTGAGAGCAGAACTGGGCAATATGCTGAGCGTGGGTGTTGATCTGGCCAGAGGTAATAGCGGCCGCCAGCCGGATGGGCATGGGCATGGGGCGGAACTGCTTGATGACCTCCTCCTCGGGCACCGTTGGCTCGCCCTTCGACGTCCGCACTGCATTCTCGGCGGCCAGCTTAGCCAGGGCACGATGTTTCTCCTGGAAAATGAAAGAAGTCAATTAAATTAAAGTCTAATAAAATAAAAGAAAACAATTGTTCATACCGTCTCCTGCTTGAAGACCACCTGCTGGTACTTGTTGTAGCGCACCGCCTCCTGGTACAGCTCGTCGACACGCTCAATCAGGCTGCGCATTTGATTTTCCAGCACCGAGGCCGTACCCAGATCCAAGAAATTGTGGCCCTTATCCTCGGGCAGCAGCTCGTTCAACTCGCTCATCATGATGTTGGTCAGCGGCGAGTTCTTGATCACAATGGGAATCTCGGCGAACAGGCTCTCGTAGCCCACCTTCAAGGTGCGGAATGCCTCGGGCGAGAAGTCACCGTCCTTGTACATCTGAATGGCCTGTGGCGTGAGGCGGTAGGCCTTCAGGCAGAGGAAGCCGCGCGACGACTTCTGCGTGTCGTAGACCACCACAACGGACTCCTCAATGCTGGTCTGGTAGTGGTACTGCGATTCCAAAAGGGCGAGCGACAGGCTGTTGCCCACATCGGAGCTCTGGTACCAGCCCACATGCAAATGATCCACGTTGACGCGACGAAGGCGACGCATCACCGTCAACTGGTACATTTCCTCGTCCATGCTCTCATCGCCGGTCTTGGGGAACGGGAAGCAGTTGGTGATTTCCAGGCACTTGTCCACCACCAGGCCGAGCAGGGCGCCCTGGGCGAGGTCCATGTTGCTCGACTCCTCATGGCAGTGCTTCACCATTTTCATCACGGCCTGCGGAAGGGAATTTTCATTTAATCATATTTACATTTGTCATGCTCTGCATGGACGTAGGCAAAATCATTACGCCGGGGTTTTCGGCTATATTCTGTTCCACCTACGTCCGTGTCCCACACACACACACACACAGTCACGAAGCAGGCAATTTCGAGACAGCGCGTGGCACCGACTTTCGGGCCGGCCTGGCCCGCCCTTCCCGGTCATATCTGATAGCTCCTTGGAAAACTTACCAGGCCATCGCATTGGACGTAGTTGATGGTGTTGTCTGAATCCTCAGTGCGAGCGTGTCGGGCAGCGCGGTTTGCCATTTTTACGGACGAAAATATTTCCTGTTTGGCGTGCCGAAATCTATCAGAAAAGAGATGGACTATCGATAATATCGATGGGCAAGCTTTCGGAGGCCCTATCGATGGTTATGAAATGTGTCATATATTTTTTATTTAATTCTCAACTTGTAATTTAATAGTTTACAAATACACAACAACCTGAAATAAATTGTAAATAAAAATTCGCTTCAAATTGGCTTCAAGTCCAGCTAGGTTTAACATCTATCCCACGATTTATAGCTAGTTTTAGTAGGAAGCTAGCTAAATTGTCAACACTGCTGCTCCAATCAGCTGTCTCCAGAGCGATAAAAAAGCCAAAATATTGTTTATCAGACGTTGAAAGAACTATTTCATTTCCTAGAAAAGCGAAAAGTAACCCTCTTGTCACGAATCGGCGGGTACAACCGGAACTGATAGCAGCTGCGCGCCGTCAGTTGCCAGAGTAAAGTGGAGCCGCTTGGAGAGGCGTGTCGCTGGGGCTCTTCTGTTTTGGAAATTAGATTTCCTCGTTAGCAACGCTACGCTGGCACTGGCTAGTCAACGAGCCCAAAGATGTCGACTAATTGGCGTGAACTCTTCCCCACCAAGCTCACCTTTGTGATCTTCCTGCTGTACATGTCACTCTTTATCGGCCAGGGTATTTGATTGTTTTCCAATGCCGAGCTTTGGACCAACGCCCTAAGAGATACTCTCCGTCTTGCAGGAATTTTTGTCACAGCATCCCAGGAATCGAACAACTCCTATGGCTACAACACCGTCACGGTGGTGCTGCTCACCGAGGTCTTCAAGCTGATTGTCTCCACCTGCCTCTATTGCAGAGAGTAAGTGGGAAATACACATTTGCCTCCGCATTGTCAATTAACCCGCACTGTACCTATTCCATCCCCAGCAACAATCTCCGCTCCCTGGTGCGGGATGTGCACAAGGATAGGAACGTGTTGGCCCTCTATATGGTGCCGGCTTTCCTGTACTGCCTATACAACAACCTGGCCTTCGTCAATCTGGCCACGTTTGACCCAACTACCTACTATCTGCTACTGCAGCTGCGCGTCGTTGTCACGGGCATTCTGTTCCAAATTATCTTCAAAAAGTACCTGTCGCAGCGTCAGTGGATCTCCCTCATTCTCCTCACGCTTGGCTGCATGATGAAGCAGATCGATTTCGGGAGCTTCTACAGCGACGCCAACGACGACAGCGAGTCTGCAGCCATCCAGCAACAGAAGCAACCGTCAAATCAAACTGATATCAATGGTTATCAGCATGAGCAGGTACACGGGAAGAACATGTCCGGCTTCGACTTCAGCTTGAGTGCCGTCTTCATTCTGGCCCAGACCATATGCTCGTGTCTGGCCGGCGTTTACAACGAGTATCTGCTGAAGGACAAGGGTGCGGATGTGAATATCTTTGTACAGAATGTGTTCATGTACCTGGACTCCATTATCTGCAATGCCGCGATTCTTCTGCTGCGCGGCGAACTCTTCGACGCGTTCAGTCCCCACAATCTAAGCAGCATCATGCGATTCAGTGTGCTAATCATCATTGTAAACAACGCGGCCATTGGCATTGTGACCAGTTTCTTCCTCAAATACATGAACTCCATCCTGAAGACATTCGCCAGCGCCTTGGAGCTGCTTTTCACGGCGGTCTTGTGCTACTTCCTGTTCTCCATACCGATTTATATGAACACCGCGCTGGCAATAGCGGTGGTCTCCTACGCTATCTACCTTTACACCCAGAGCCCGGTCGTCAATCTGGGCAAGGTGCGCCCGCTGGCCAATTTAAGCGAGGCCACTGCCAAGTCCACGGATAAGCGGAAGCTGCTTGATGGTGAGGGGGCCGACTCGGACCTAGACATGGACATTGTGTAGATAGCTAGTCTTAAACGTAAACTTAGAGAACTTAAAGCTGTAAATAGTTATGGAAAAGTGCCTGCAAATGTTTTGAACTGTACGCAAGACGACTTGACTCTAGGCTTTGTGCAATTGGAGGACGTGTAAATACCAAAACTTTTGTAGTAGTGTTAAGATTCTCAGCGAAACAAATATATATTTTAATCGTAAACTAAATGAAATCAACACAAAATGGGCTTTGCAATGGGCACCGCTGCTTCTTCAAGAAGCTTCTAAATTGGGCATGTATGTTCTTGTCATACAACTGTTGGCATTTTTGATCTTATATCTAGGCTTATAACGGAGTGCTGACGATATGGCCATCCTCCTGGGTGGGCGCAATGCGTGTGGTAAGTGCTATCTGCAAGCACTCATTTTCCATAGCGCGGCGGTAGTAGAGACACTCCTTAAGGTGTTCCTCCATGTCGAGAACGCGATGTGTGGCGTTGTACTTGCAGATCTTCAGCGGTGGTCCACGGTAGTTTTTCTCGCACTTGACGATGTGCTTCGGCATGCGGAATATTGCGATGCGATGAGATTCGTCGTACGGACAAATTCCAAAATCTGTATTCGACATTTTGCACGCGAAACGTTTTCAAAGTTTTTCTATTTTGTTTTTGTGAAATGAAGTCCCGCTATGTTTTAAAGCTTCCGCTTAGTGATGGGCGACAAGGGTCAGAACATATCGATAACCGATATTATTAGAGCTTTGTGAAAGACATCGATTTAGCCTGTTCCGGTGGCACCCGAAAATAGATTACACTATTTTTTTTTTGTAATCGTTGTTATTTTTAGATGCTGCAGAGATAAATTAAAAAATATTCATCTAAAAACAATAATTTTGTTAATTTTTTCTTTCAATCTTATTAATATTTCAACTTCTTGCATCTATTGAGACTAATTTTTACGTTAATAGTATTTTTTTTAATATAATAACTTAAAAAGTATTTAAGTTGTTTCTTTTTTGTGATAAATGTAAATTATGCAAATCAATTACCCTTTGGATAACCAGTAAATATATAAATATGTTTTTTAATTCTTTTTCAGTCGATTAAATCTGAAAGTGTATATCGATGTATCGAACATATTAGATAAGTCGATTACCGAATCGATTTAATTTCCAGCGCTACTGGCAACACTCATTTATTGTGAAAAATTTGTACAGTCCGGTTGTGATTGAAAATAGTAAAAAGTAAAAGTATTTGTTTTGAGCGTGCAAACAGTGACATTATTAAGCAGAAATGGCCCGTACCAAGCAGACCGCCCGTAAATCCACCGGAGGCAAGGCGCCCCGCAAGCAGTTGGCCACCAAGGCGGCACGCAAATCTGCGCCGTCCACTGGAGGCGTGAAGAAGCCACATCGCTATCGCCCTGGAACCGTGGCCCTCCGTGAAATCCGTCGCTACCAGAAGAGTACCGAGCTGCTGATCCGCAAGCTGCCCTTCCAGCGCTTGGTTCGTGAGATTGCCCAGGACTTCAAGACGGATCTGCGTTTCCAGTCGGCTGCCATTGGAGCCCTGCAGGTATAAGCGAACATCTGGACCCCACCCCCCAACCCGATTTCATGTGGTCATGTAATAATCAATTCTGTCTGCCTTTGGAATTTTCCAGGAGGCCAGCGAAGCGTATCTGGTGGGTCTGTTCGAGGACACCAATCTGTGCGCCATCCATGCCAAGCGCGTTACCATTATGCCCAAGGACATCCAGCTGGCCAGACGCATCCGAGGCGAGCGCGCCTAAATGCCCATGGCCGCCATCTTGGATTGGAAAAGTAGCGGCGGCGGCGGCAGCGGCAGCGGCGGTGGAAAGAGAAGTTGCTGTAACCCACAGCTGTCGCGTTGTGGGCAAGAAGGGGAGAAAGAGGAAGCAGTAGCATTAGCAACAACAGCAGCGGCGGCCGCCGCTTAGTTCTAAGTTTGTGTGTCTAAGGTCTCTGTATGATTAACCCTAAGAAAATATCAAACATATTTCGTTTGTTTCAATAAAATCAAAGTTTTTCTTTATATTCAAAATAATTTCTTTTATTTATTTCAGTTTGAAAGCAAACCATTTACATTGTCGTTGGACAATCCGAGGAGTAGCAGAAGATACTCCTTTGTGATGAAATTAAAGTTTCATAAATATTTACGTCGTAAATTATTTTGGAATCTTACGTACATACATATATATGTTTTGATGAATCATCAACAAGTAGTTCGCTCTTAAGAAAGTGTATTATCTAAAGCCACAAACTAGAAACGAAAAATAAATGGGATCTCGTAAAGTATATAAATTATTGATCAGTAACACTAGCTGAGTCGATCTAGCCCATAACCGTTTTGATTCTATGCAAACTAGACTTTAAACTGAAATCAAAATAAACCTTTGCAGATGATCTTTGTATTGCAGGTAGTATATGTCGGAACCGCTTTTTTTCTTTGCCTGTCATAGGAATGATCAAAAAAATATTGCTTCTCAGCTATCTGTAAAATAATTTTAAAAATTGCTTTTAAAGGCAGAATTCAACCGAAAAATTACAAAAATATAAAAACGATACAAATATTAATTTTGTTGTATTAATAAATCGATATATAATTCCAAATTTAATTGATTTTACGGGATATTTCGTGTATTGAGTGAAACGAAACCTTACGTCCTCTGCTACGTAAATAATATATATATATATATAACGTAAGGTATATACATATATATGAGCTCTCCCCTGCATAATAGAAATCCAACTTATACTATAATTCGCAGTCACAGAGATAATAATAATATATTTAAATTAATATAATATAAAATGTAAAAAGTAATTATATTCATTAACTTGTTTTCAAAGATTTATTATTTTATGCTGAAATTATACACATTTATTTGTGTGTAAAGTAATTTTAAATAGATTTGATTATCTATATAATTTATGAAAATAAAATAAAAATTGCTTAGGCAATGCGATAACATTGATGAGTTCAAAAAATTTCATTCATTTTAATGATTAAAATATATGTACCTCTAAATCGCAGCCAACCTGATTTCAGACTCCAGTCACAATGGGATTGCTGGTAAGCACACAGCCAAAGTATTCTCTAAATATAATAATGCTTCTCTTAATTCAGTTTCTATCCATTTACGCTTCAGTGCTAGCAGCTGTGCTAGGTGGGCCTTTGGAAGCGGGTGGAGATAAGGTAGTTTGGTGGAGTGTAGATTCTGCTCCTTTGTCGCCACCACATGGCTCCAGCCTCCAGGATATTGGAATGAATCAATGGTTCACTGTATATCCCGATTATTATAAACACGAGGACGGCAGCTGGATAACTACCAGCACGCTACCGCCTTTAGATAACAGCCAATACAATGGAGGATATCAAATAATCGACCTCAGGACCTAGTTTGAGTTTTACAAGTTTATAGTCTTTGCTCCTAAATTGGTCTATCCTTATAGACTTTTGCCTTACAATTAAAAAATAATAAATACTTTGTGTAAAACACTGCCTTAAACAAAAGCAGTTTTTATTATTTGTTAATACGAATAGCTTAGCGATTTGTGGGATGATAGGGGAACATGGTTTTGGGGCGGAGAGTAGCAATTGCAAGAATCTATTTAAACACTATAGTGTCCAGCATGGCGCCCAGGCACTGCACAATATTGTTCTGCATGACCTTGTCCACCTTCTCTTCCAAATGCCGCTTGGGGTCCTGCTTGCCGACGTTCTTAATCGCCAGCTGCTCGGGCGTCATCTTTTCCTCGTCCTCCAGAGACTAAAAAAGGGAGTTTAATATTATTACATCAATAAATTGCGTGATATGTTTAAATTTGGAACTCACCTTGTTGTAGTTCTTGGCCAGGTCGAGCATCTCGGCCACGGTGTCCTCGTTGATGGAGCAATGCTCATTGTAGTCGGACAACGTCAGACCATCCTTCCACGACTTTTTGTGCAGATTGAGGAGCATCTTCTGCTCCAGCTCGTTCTTGCGGTAGTTAATGCTAATCGAGTAGTAGTGGCGGTTGAGGCCGTGGATCAGTGCCTGCACAGAGGGCTTCTGCAGGTGACCCAGATTGGAGGTGGTTTGTCGCGGCTCCTGGCCCAGCACCAGCATGTTGGGGTTGATCAGGCGGAAGGCATCGATCACCACTTTGCCCTTGACGGACTGAATGGGATCGACGACCACGGCCACGGCACGTTCTGAGAGAGCCTCGAACGACTGCTGCGTGTTTATGTCGACGCCAGACAGCCAGCAGCCAAAGCCCGGATGCGAGTGGTACCATCCGACGACCATCTCGGGCCGACCCGTCTGCTTCAGCATGTCCAACATCTTGGCCTGGAAGACGGGATCCACCGCCTCAACGGAGACTCCAGTGCCCGTCTGGGGCATGGCGAACACGTCGATGACCTGCACCGTGTAGTCGTCCACAAACTCGCCCAGCATCAGTCCCATCACCTCCATGGGCACGCCCGCACGTCCGTGCTTCAGCATCTTGAGCAGGGCCAGAGAAGAGATATATACCTGCTCAGCGGTGTCCACGACGGGAGCATCTGTGGGTGGAGCTGCCTGAGGCATGGCGCCGCCAAGACGAAGCAGACGATCCATTTTATGCGGCTGCCGGAGGAAGAAGCACGCGAAAAGTTAGTTGGAAGCACCATGAAAATCTCTGATAATTCGCCTTCCTCACCTCTGGACTTTGTAGATACTCTGTGCTCGGGGTTAATATCGCCTATTTTAAACACTTTTACGTGTAATATTCGTGATTCGTCGAAGGCAGCAACAAAAAACACAAAGCCAGACAAATTTGAGTTTTGCAAAGTGCAAGTAATAGTGTGTAGGGTTGCTGAATATATCAAAATATAGATATATCGATATTTTTTCTAAGGATGATATTCTTATATCACGATTATTTGTCTGCCCAGATATCGAAACTGCTAAACTAATTTTATTTGATATTTTTCAGTTCTGAATCGGTAAGTTAAATGGGTTCAAATTCGGAATCGGAAAGTAAAATGGTAAAGTAAAAGTTTTACCAACTTTCGTCTGAAAATGCCAGTTTAACTACGAAATATCTGAGCAGCACTGTTTGGGGTAACTTGTTATGCTGGCCTCACTATCGTTGAAGCGATGATTGGCCACACTAAATAATAAGCGCGCTATTTTTGAATAAAATGTGAGTTATTTTATAAACTTAGTACTAAGCAGCTACTTCTTAGCAATATTGTTTATTTTTTTATTATATTTACAGAAGAGAAACAATTTTAAAATACTCTTCTTTTTTCATAAGACGTTCACTGTTATGCAGACTATGCCGTCAACAGTGCATTCCTATAAATTATGAACCGTTGCCAGTTGAATGAGTCGCGGAGGCTATCGTAGAAGACTTTCCGCAAGACCGAACACCGCAAAACTTATAATGCACCTTTCCGCCCATCAAATGCCATGGGAAATGAGGTCGGCCGCCGGCAGCAAGTCTGAAACAATTTGGGCAAGTACAATGCATAGCCCAGCCGGCGCTTTTATTGTGCCAATTAATTGCACAAAACCTTTTGCCTGAGACCTGTTGCCTTTCACCTGGCGTTTAGGCTCGGGGAACCTTCCCAGGCGCCCCGAAAATTCATTTAAAATGCCATCGCCGGGCGGGCGGCAAAGTCAAAGGTGTGCGATCCTAAGACACCGGTTTGAGCTGGAGGAGAGCAGACGCTTTTGATTGCAACACTCCGTACTCCGCACACTATATACTCCATTTTCCGTCTCGCTTTGGTAATTGAACAATAGTTTTTCCATCTGCCAGCAGCGTTTTCCATTCGCCGCTCGGCTTTTCAGCTTCAGTTGCATTTTGTCGCTCGCCTTCGGCACGCGCGCACCTCACAATTGTTGTACAATAATTTATTTTTAATAATTTTAATTCGCCGTGTTTTGTGCTGTGTTTTACTCGAGTTCCTTTAGACTTTTCTGCAAATATTTGCATATAAATTGGCAGCAAAAAGTGCAAATATTTAAGGTATAAGGCCAATTACAATTGTGTTTATGGTTTTTGCTGGTAAGGTCGCAAAACTTTACGCTGAGACAGCCTTTTCCAGCGCTTTTGCGGTGTCGATTTGTTAGCTCTTATCAAAAGAACGAAATTGTTTTTGTTGATAAGTGAGAGAGAACGAATTTCGAGAGCTTTTTTACACAAGAGGGGAATATTCTCTACCACTAGTACTAAGCTATAAACGTCATGTTTAATTACTTGGACAGCTGCTGGGCATTTATTTACTTAAGAAACGCGCTCCATTTTCGCCATTGATTAAATATTTTAACATCTGATACGAGTATCTTGACCTTGTCATCGCTTAAATCAATCCCGTTCGAAGATATGCCGTCAATGCACTCCCCACTATTCAATCTGGTTACAAGAAACGTGGCAAAACAAAAGACAAGAAAAACATTCAAGTAAATTAAAGTGAAGTGAACGAAATGGTAGAAGAAAACACGTTTGTTCAGCTGTGAAATTGACCTTTTATGGCCTAGCAGCAGCAGCAGCCGCTCAACCCAAACCCCCAAAACTAAGCCGGAGTCTCGAAGTTGTTTTTAAAGAAATGAGCGGAAATACTTTACAATGATAGTGGCTCTAATTGCCACAGGGAAGAGAGAAAATAATAAGGGTCATGAGTGAAACAATTATTTCAGTTTCACCCATTTGTTAGCTTTTTTTAGGGTTAAAAAAGTAGCGATTAATGGAGATTTTAAGTTGAAAGAAATTAAATGGTTATAATTTGATTTTATATTAAATTTAATAAGGAAAAACTGTTTAACATTTTTAACACCATACCCAATATAATTTTATCTGAACATACTTGCAAATGGGTCTTAAATATTGAATTATATATTTTCCTTTACCTCTTTTAGACCCTTTGCCTTATTAAGAAACAATTTACAAAACCCTTTCACGTAAAAATTCCCATCGTCTTGCCCATCCCATAAGTCTTGTCAAAATTTCCACCACCGATATCACATTTAATTGCTGAGATATCGCCGCAAAAATTTCAACAGAAACCTTTCGTCAGCAGCTTGTTCTCCATAAAAATTAACCAAACATGAGTACTTTTATCTCATCTAACCCGAAGACCTTTAAGCTCCGGTTGGTTGGTGTAACTAGAACGCCAAGATACATCCAAAACCGCAAGCGAAAAAGATCTCAAATACACAAATTTCGTAATTAGCTGCAGCCAGCAAAAACAAAAAAAAAAACCTAAGAGTTGCATGACTGGGAAACTGATTTAATTTCACTTTTCATTTTGGATTTGCCCAGAAAATCAGCGGGAACGGGCAAAGGGGGGCTCGGTAGCAATTATTAATGGCGGACTGAAGAAAGTTTTAATTATCCAACCAGCGTTTAAGATAATGAAGTCGTTTATGTGAAGCATTCAATTATAAAATTGCTAACATTTTGAAAGTGCAGCCAATAATGATTTCAAATTGATTTTAGCTTAATTTACATACAGCTCATTTACTTGCAAATATCATTGCAAATTGACTTTCCGATTAACCTGTCGATATAGTACATTTTAAATGTTATTCTTGTTACATGTTATGAAAAACTGTAATATTTATTTTTTATTTTGGAATTCAAATTTATCAAAGAGTTACTTAAAATATGTCATTTCCATATTCATATCGATAATGTTAACTTTAATATCGATATTAACAAATACATTTTTACTCGGAAAATATTTTTTCAATTGAATTTGATCAAAAATGTACATACAATCCCTTTCAATTTATTTTTTTTTGTAAATCTGACATGTGTTCATGTTGCTTACTTTTTATCCCTGTCCTAGAGATGATGACGTCGCTGCCGCGAGAGACGTCATCGCTGGCAATGGAGTCTAAGAAGCAGACCAAGGAACCAGAGGAGGACTCTACCGCCCACTCGGCATCCATAACGCCCACTCGCATTCCACATCCGGCCCATTTCCAGCGTTCCGCCTCACTGCGCCTGCGCGGGAATCAAGCAGAGCTTGGACCGCGCGCTGAGCAGTGTCCAGGCCCAGCCGGCGGAGGAGGCGGATTCAGTTCGCGCGCAAAGCCCTCGACGATCAAATCGGTTCTATTGAAGCGCAGCTGGAGCAATCTAGGCCACAAGACGGAGCAGGAACCGGAAGCAGTAGCAGATCCGCAGGCGGGCCATGCACTATGCACCGCCACCCAGAGTCTTTCCCTAGCTGAGAAGCCGCAAACGGATGTCCTGCAAGAGGCCAGCAACGACACCATGGCCGGCAGCAGCAAGCCACGCAATCTGGTGAGTTTTTTGAGGTGTTTTGTTCGCCGTATTGATTTTCACTTGCCGTTGCTGACCTATGTAACTCGAATGAGAACCAACCGCCCTCGCACTTCTCGGGGCAAGAGGTTACGAGGCAGGAATGGTGGCTTCTGAGGGGGTCGGAACACGCACTTGTAGTTGAAAGTACTACATGTACTTGGATTATATTACGAAACCGCTTTGGGGGAAATGCTAGAGGCGTTTTCCCGGGACTCAGTGTCCTCTCACCCAACAATTTCCCATAGTGATGTCAATAAAAAAACGTAGAGACATATGGTTGCTTATCTCATGGTCGCATAGGGAGCTACCGGCAGGGTTTCGTTTAAGAGTTGCAAGGGTTGATTGGTAATAAGTTTAATTTAAGAAGTTTCACTTAATTTTCGGACACATTAGTACACTAGTTGGAATTTAAAAATTCCATTAATATTTTAGTTATAATTAAGTTACCAACTTAAAACAAAAACAGTTGTGAAAATTCATGCCGCCCATCTGTAGGCGTGTTAAACCTTAGAGCCTACCCTTAAGTTTAATATGTAGCCACATACTATAATTCAATAATTACCAAGAAAAGCTTATAACACCGCAATCAATACAACGATTTTAAATCAGAATTTAATAAGTTAACTATATGAAATGTAAATATACATATATCAAGTGTGGATTGTATTTTATATATCCCATATGTGCAGGTATCACTCTAGAAACTGGCTAGCTTTTTTTTTAGATAGGTTCATTGAACTAATAATGCCTTAAGTTTTTATTAAAACGGGAGTTCCTATTGGCATATTTAATTTGTAATTTGTAGTGTATTTATATATATGTATATTTTTTTTCTTTAAATGACATGTCTGAGTATAGCTTTGGATATTATCGATTCAAGTTTCCGGAAATATAATTAACCCGCCAATAAATAATTCCGATGGCTCATGTCATCTTGTCACTTGCGCTTTTGTCGCTGCCGTGATGACATGCAGCTTCCTAGCGATCATTAAGCCAGATATATTACATGCATGTACTGCACTGTACACACAAAGGGAACAAAAATATAAACCCAAAGCTGAGTTTGCATAATGCTCGGCCAGAAAGAAAGAAAGAAGAAAGGGCGACGACAAACACAGCTTACACACGCTTCACCTTCTCGACCTCCGTGTCCCCTCCCCCCTTTGGTGTACCCACCCCCCTGGGTGGCAGCTGTTCTGCTTCCACTTCCGCTTGTTCCGTTTGCCAAATCGTACCTAGGAAACAGCTGATTCTCGGTTTGTTTGGGTTTTCCTCTTCTCTTTTTTGGTCCCTTCGTGGGGGGAGGAAGAGCAAGGGACAGAGAGAGTGCAGGCAAGTGCGCAGCTTTTCTCCACCTCTCGCCTACTCACCTCCCCCTGCACCTTTTGAGCTGCTGCTTCCCAGGGTTGGTGTTGGCGCTTCTTTTTTCGTATCTTCTTCGTCTCTTTTCTTTTGCTCTTTCTCTTTCCCTGTGTTTTTTTTTTTTGCTTCTTGGCCAAGTGATTTGCGTTTCAGTTGATTTTTTATACTGGCCGCGTGCACAAGACCCGCGCTTTGAGCTCTCTGATATTGTTTAAAGTCTAAACATTTGGGTCTAAACCCTAAACCAGGTAGCAACGAGTGAGGCGTGCATAGTGTTTTTATTGCTCTTTTTTTTGGTTAGCTCTTTCCGCCGAAATTCCAAGTAGACACTATAAGTACTAAGCACTGTCTATAATTGAAGACTACAACTCTGTTGTGGCCATGGCTCATAGATGGTAATTACGCGGCTTTGCTTGCTCGATATATTTTTAGCTATCATTAAAACCGGAGTTCGTTGGCCCTTCTGTATTATTAATGCATAATTGTTATTGATTTTCAAAGCGGTCTGTTCTAATTTTGTGAAAATCCAATGGGAAAAGGACATTCAAAAAGCCGTGGTAGTTTGAATTTGTGGACTTGATTTATTTGAAATATTTAAAGCTTCCTTAAAATAAACACAGAATTAAGCTTGTTTTTAAAACCAGTTTTTACAGTATTTGTTTGAACAACAAGAATTTCGAGCTTTTCCAAAAGTTTTGTGGTATAAAATTTCACTTACTGCAATTAGGGATGATTTATGCATTTTTTTAAAGAGAGATTCAAAAGCAAGCGTCAAGAGAGATAAATCTTTGGCTTACTAAGTGAAATTTTGTGTCTTAAAAATAGGTATCTATAGAAAGTTTAAAGAAACAAAGATAACATGATTTCATATTCTTAGGAAACTTGAGACTCCTATAAGCCTTTATTAAATTTAAAGCCCCTGCAAACTTTGACAATTAAGAGGAATTTAAAATCCATTACAGAGCCTTACTTTCTGCTACTCTTCCTCCTTATGCGACCCTGAAAAGTATGCCAATGTTTTTTTGTGTCCTTTTTTGTAGCCAAAAAAAAACTTGGCTGGAAATACTATAATACATATAGTATCTGCAGCGAAAAGTGATTGTCAACACGTGACCAGAACAGTGGGACTTGGCCAAGTGCCAAATGGGCTGAATTGGCCATTACGTGAGTTTTTTGCTCACCTGCCCACCGCTCTTCTCTTCTATTCAGAATCAAAGTCATTGATTTTTCTTAGTCAGCGGCTTAATTGATGGCACCTGAGCGCCCGCCTAGATGCTCGGGACGTGACTGTCAAGTCGCTGAACTTAAGTACATTGAATGCAAGTGCGTAACGTAACGTGGCCAAGAGGCTCGTTATAGCCCCGAGATAGTTTCTGGCCCTGCAAGTCAGGTTTTTGTTAGCCATTGTGTGGCCGTGCGTAAACAGTTTCTGGGCCGCCGCCGTGAATTATTCCCCAGAACTTGGGCAATTAAATAGAGCAAGAAACTCATTAAAGATTATGAAATATGCATGCCAAGAGGCAACGAAGAGCTTCCCCACCGCGGCAAGGGCCAACGGAATGCGAAGGGGAGGCAGTTAAACAGATTTGTCAGAAACCAATCGCTGACAACGGCTCCAGCTCGATGAGTTGGCCAACGGGAAAAAAGGGGTAACAAGTGGGCCAGTGGTTGGTCAGTCCTAAATCACTTCACATCGGGGACAACAAGAGAATCAATGCAGTGCCAGTCAATGAACTGTCAGTCTATGTTGTCACATATTTACTTAATGGGCTTTAGTACTTAGTTAACTGTGATTAAATGGCTGATTAGGTTCATTAACTACTCTGAGGAATTAAATAATTGTATTTGTGAGTAACTATAATGTGGTTTATATGGATGAAGTTAAGTTTAAAAGTGTATATTATATTACTTAAGTTCAATTAGGAAATTACTCTTTGCTTTGCTTATAAATCGATATTATTATTATTTTCCTATTAACTAGTGAATGCTACTTTTCAGTTGGGTTTTATTTAGCCTTTAAAACGTCACTATCTGGTATTGGTAACAGTTTAAGAAAATATTCTGAAGTAACTTCATGACAATTCAAAGGAAATTGATTTCTTATCATATATATCATATGATATTATCTTTCAATACTTTAAATAAAGTAACTGCTTAATTTACTTTAACTAAGTTATTTCTGAAAATTATAATTTGTAGTTAAGGTCCCCGGTACTATTTATTCAGTTTGTTTAATCAATTCTCCCTTTTCGTTTTCAATCAAACTAAATTTAGTGTTACTTAAATTTTTTTAGTTCAAACATAGGTCTACCATGTATACCATATACGCAATGGCAAGTCAATTTTATTAATTTAAAAACAAAGACTTACGTTTAGGGGGTTGGAAACTTTAACAATGATTCAAGGATTGATTTTGTACACCTAAAGCTAAGTAAATATACAAAGCGCCTTTTTCCAATTTGATTTTGGGAGTAAAGAGAATCTTAAGATCTAAATTAGATGATTGTCCTTAATAGTTCCCAGAATAAGTTTTAACAATTTAACTAACCCTAGTTTGTATTTTACAAATACAAGCTTTAATTTTCCCCCAAAATAAGTCAGAGAAATTTATAGATTTTTGTTTAGTTTCCCCAAGTTAATGATTTAATCGAGACAGCTGCGATTTCGACTGCTGCCCAGCGGCTAACTAGCTAAATACAAAATGCTAAATGCTAAATGCCAACTTAGAGCCAGACTAACGAGCAGTTAATTGACCACAAAAATGCCTGGGAGTTAAGGGGGGAATTTAGAGAGCAATGAAAGTAAGCAAAGCGAATGCGGCGAATGCCAACCGAACAATGTTTTGCTAAAAATGTATGGCAACAAATTGCTTTTCCAGGGGCGTTGCAAATTCGAATTGGTTTACCCTGCATTTCACGCCGATACTTTTTACCTTTTTATCTCTTGTTGCGAAAATACAAAAAAAAAAATAAAAGAAAAAATCCACAAAAATCCATGCACGACTGAGCAGCGGCCACGCAACGAAATTAGAAAATACAAGAAACAAGAGTGTAAAAAAAGATTAAGCGATTGAGGGGCAGCCACCACATCGGCGAGAGATATTCAGCTGGTTAGATAGCTAATCTCAGTCTTCGATTCATCTTCCAGTCTCTCAAGTTGAACGGCGGCGGCAGTGACATCAACGGCGGCGACACCAAGGAGCCTCCTCCTCCTGCTCCTCCCACAGCCAGGACTCCCAAGACGCCACAGACTCCGGTACAGGGCAAATTACAACCGGAAACACCGCCGCCACATACCTGCATCCGTCAGGGCAATTGCGTCAAGGCCGTCGGGAAGCATCTGTCCACGCTGCACGAGTCCAAGGCCTCGCCCAGGACTCCGCCAGTTACACCGGATTCGCCCAGCACGTACTTGGACGATGATCTAGACTCGATGTACTCGTTTGCCACCACCACCTCGGGGCGCTCGACGATGAGCACCTGTGAGCACCCCTATGTGGCCAGGTAGGTGGCATTAATTATTATAATTAATTAATTAATTTAATCAGGCTTAAATTTAAATATATTATTTCCGCTTTAGAAACGGAACCACCTTCAGTGGACGCAAAATGAAGTACGTGGTACATTGCTCCAACCATGCCGGCCAGGTGGGACCCGACTATCTGACGCCCACGCAGCGGGCTCAGCGCCAAATAAGGCGACTCAAGGAACTACTGTCCATTGCTCGCCAGGATCTCGAGCAAAAGGACACGGAAATTCTGCGCTTAACACGGGAAGTGGTCGAGCTGCGGCTGTTCAAGGCCTCGCTGAGTTCGCCAGAGGAACGTTCCGCCTCCTCGGATGCCGTGACTGTGCGGGAGGCGGAGCTTAAGACCTCGCAGGATGTCTCGCCCATTGTGGACATGGTGGACGAGGGCAATGCCAAGGGCAGTCCCCGGCATCTCATAAGACAGCAGCATAATAACTCCCTGCAGCATCAGCAGCTGCAGGCCATGCAAATGTCGGCCGAGATGCAGAGTTCGTACGCAGACTCCGGTCACTTTGAGGATCTCACCATGTCCTCGGTGCACTCGAAGGACTCGCAGACACAGAGCGAGGCCTGCGGATCGGCCACGCCGGATGGCGAGCCAGATGTGGGTGCCTGCGCCGGTGGCGATGGCGATGGAGATGCGGCCAGCCACCTGGAGAACTACGAACTGCAGCGCCAGGAGCTAATCCGAATGTACGAGCACCGGATCGAGGAGCTCATCCGCAGCCAGGACTGCGCCACCAGCGACCTGAAGCGTTCGCACAACGACAAGGTGGAGGCGCTGCTTCAAAAGCTGGCGGAATGCAATACCCGATACTCGGACATGGTGCCGGACTACGAGCAGGCCAAGCAACGCATCCGTGAGCTGGAGAAGCAGCTGGAGGATCTGCAACGGAAGCTGATCGAGCACGAGGAGAAGCAGAACAAGATGTACCTGCACATGTACCAGCAGGGGCAGGAGGCAGAGCGCATTTCCAGAGCGGATCAGGTGGGGAATATCGTTATAAGAGGTCTAATTCTGCTTCTAGAAAAGATTCTTCCGATGGATATAACTAATAGGAGCGATCTGGGAATATTTTAGTTTCCTTTTTTGTTTCTATTTATCAAACTGAAACCGATCTTAATCAGGGGAGATAAAAGTGACAATGCCACCTTCAACTACAGAATATTCTGATACCAGATTTTGTGGCGATTAACCAGCAAAATATTGCAAATCACAAATTATTTAAACTAGTTTAATTTATGAATACGTATTTTTTTTGTTACTCAACACAAAATTTGGTATCACAACTTTTGAAGTTGATGGGTGCCATCGTCACTTAAATTTTACCTAGTTAAGAGAAACTTTCAACTCGACTGGATTAAATGAAAAAGAAAAGTTGATCAATGCATTTATTTTCTTTTTAATAAAATATTTTATATATTGTTTAGTAATTTTAAAGTTTATTACATTTACGCACATATCTCAAATAACTCTACATGAATTTATAAATCTGTATGTCAAGCAAATGTGCATGAAAAGTAAACTAAAATGGGGGATTACTAATCATTTTCTTGACTAATAGAATCTTAAGAGAATGCATTTTTAAAACTATTTTTTATGTACCAAAAGTTGAGCAATCTCAAGTGTTATAACGTCACAGGGGCTACCTTAATTGTTGGGGTAATTAATATTTTAGAAGCAGCCTAGACAACTATTTAATTTTGTAGAATATCAGCGGCACATTTTTAATATTAATCAAAGTCGAACAATATCCGTCTCCTTAGAATAACAAATTTTTGTTTAATGTAATAAGTAATAGATTAATGTTTTTCAGGCATTGGAATTGGCCCAGCGTCAGCCGGAGAGCAAGGTGTCAATAAATGAGCTTCTCCATCAGCTGCAGAGCACGCAGGACGAGTTGGAGAACATACGCGTAAGATTCTTCAATATATTCCTCATCCTATTTTCGGTTTTGTTTTGTGTGTTGCATTTTGTTGCATCGTGAGAGGCTGCATATATCATCTCAGCTCAGCTCGACACCGACACCGTCACAAGAACAGCAACAGCAAAAGCAACAGCCACAAGAACAACACAACTCGACATGAGATAATTCGACACGCATTCGCTTAACCCTATAGCTCTCTCCATTGTGCGCTTGTGGGCGTGGCACTTCAATTGGGCTGACTTTGCCTGGCTGGAAAAGCGGCACTTAATTGAAATGCCCGCCAAGCAACATTTTCGTTTTGATTTCGTTCCTAGATCTTAAGACCATTTTGCATAATTAATTTTTAGCAAGAACACCCACTCAAAACATACATTAAATGCAACGTTTACTTTCAATTAGTTTCGATTTGTTTCATTTCCGTTTCCGTTTTCGTTTCATTTGCGTTGCGTTGCGAGTTCGAGTAGCTTAAGTACAGTCACGTAGTGCGGAGTGCGGAGAGCAAGCAAAAGCAAGAAGTGCATGCAAAATAACCAAAAGTACAGTTGATTCATAACTCCTCGTATTTTAATTCAAAATCGTTCCAATCGCATGCTGGATTTAAACCTTAGATCTCTTTTTAAGTCTCTATTTTCTTTTGGTTATGTTTTTTATTTTTATTATCGAAAAAAAAAATCTAAGACAAATCTTTCTAAATTTAAATATTTCTGTCGTAAAAAAACAAAAAACGAAACTATTTTTGTAGGCATCAGAGTGCAGAATGAGAGAGTGCGGCAGTAATAATGCTCTCCTTACTGCAAAAGAGGCGATTTCTTTGTGGGTACTTGGCGCGCGTAAGGTTTGTAATATCCCTAATAACAAAATTTCCCCCCGACTAACTTTTGATTTATTATTGCGAAATTACTGCAAAAAAGGCAAAAAAGGCAAATCTTAAGTTGCATTTTATGATTTGATCACGCACATTGGCTATATCGAACATTGGGTCTTACCATCCAAAAATCCCACCCCCATAACTCTCACCTTCAACCTTCTCGAGACTAACAAGCATTTTCATCTGCATTTGCGCTCATGGTAAAGGGCAAGGGTAAGGTTCTTGGGTCCTTAAACAAACTGAATTATTCTTCTGAACATTTTAAATATTTTTCCATGAGTTATTTCTTTTGTAAGTACTTGTTGTTTCCAAACAAAACTGTTTTTGTAGAGGTAACAACTAGAGGTATGTTCAAAAACCATCATAAAACACTACACAAGGCTAGACGTGACACGAAAGCTAATTAATCTCCAACTAAGATCCATTTAGCATGTGGTTCATCTCTCCAAGTTCTCCTCCAAAGTAATCAAAAACTCCAACTTAAGCCCAACAGATACCATATAACCATATATCCAAAAAGTTATTCAGTGTTACATACCATAACATTATAACCTAAATGTTCATATGGCAAAGGCACCACCAAAAAAGATTAAAGCGAACCTTTTGTAAATACATTTTATTTCTACGACTAACAACCACCACACTCCCGTGATTACAATTTCGAACTTAAGTATTTAACTAATTCTTTAATACTTTCTCTGCACTCTTTTCTTTTTTTCCTCCGAACTAACCCATGCGATTTATGTACAAATGTATTTAAAAAAAAACAACAACAATCTAGACCATATACCGTCGCCTGATGGAGGCCCAAAAGAATCGCACCCACGTCGATCCGGAGGTGACGCTGCAATTCCTGAAGAGCGCTATATTCTACTTCCTCACGGACAAGGAGAACTCACAGGGCCACCTGCAGGCCATCGAGAGCATCCTGGAGTTCACCGATGCCGAGAAGCAGAAGATCAGTGCCGCCCGCACGCCAAAGTGAGAGAGCGGTTTCCGTTCATCGTTAACCATTGCGTATACTTATTATTACCACTTAGATTGCAAGCGAAAGTTGGCAAGTCGATGTCTAAGATTTTGGTTCGTGCTAAAGTCCATTGTTTAGATTATCTTACTTATCTCAAAGCTACATGGCGATTTTAATTTGCAATTTTATTTGGTTTCCGGAATAATTTTGTTTAAATTAAGGCGTACTCCTCTTAATACTTCTTTCCTTGTTTGGCAACGAAATGTGTGTGTATAAATTTTCCTATAAGTTTAAATACGATTGTAAGGCTTAAGGCATACTAGTACGTCCTTTACAATGAAAAAAAAAACCTTAAGAGTTCTAAGAGAAATACAATTTTACAAAGTCTACGTAGTTTTTGTAGATTTAGCTAATCAATGTGAGAATAAAACACCATATAGTTTTGGTCGTTTCAGCGGAGTTTTAATGGCAAATAAATGCAACAATAATCGGAAAATATCTTTTATTGGTTTAAAGTGGGAATTTGATATGGACGATTTTTTCAGAATTTTAAGGGTAGTAATTAAAAGATTGTATGTATCAATACAATTATTTACATTTTTGAAAGGCACCAACCGCATTTTCACATTTTCTGGGAAAAATACAATTAACAATAACTTATGTTTTAATGATTAAATCTTCTCTCAAATATTCATTTGTTTCCTAAGTTTACTTATTAATTATTACTGAAAATTAAAATATTTATTTAACCGCCAAATACTTAAAAATATTTTAATTAGTGAATTACTTTTAATTTTTACTTGAAATTTTTAATATATAAATATTTATTGTGATTTTTAAAAGGATCTTCCCAGTAAAATAAAATTACTTTTAAATCTAGGCATTCAAGATTTTCATATATACTCATATTTCCGTTTCCCGCTGAGCAATCTGGCAGCTCAATTTGCCAGCAGCTCGATTCACCTGATGTGGCAGCGCGGCGCATATTCTTACCAATTCAGAATTTAACCAAATTAGAAGGCCTTTTGGAATAAACCAAACAATTTCAAGGGAAATGTTTTCCACTGCTAAATATTTTAAAATTCTAGGGTATGTTCCATATATTTTCATACAAAATAAATGTGATTATTCAAAAAATGTGACCTAAACATTTTCTTATAGTTTGGCAAAAATAACGAAGATTTTATTTTTTTAACGAAATTTCAGAGGTTTCTAATAAGAACTTTCTATAAATTTAAACTCATCAGTGTAATCGATATTTGGGCAAACAAAAAATCGTGATAGGAATATATCACTTTGAAAAAATATCGATATATTGATATTTTGATAATCAACAAAAATTTCTTTGCTGTCGCAAACAAAACAATTTTTTATAATTAGAAAACCCATAAGAATAGGAGAAAAATATCGACAAGAAGCAGCGAAAAGGAACCGCCAACATGTTTCGATCAAGTTTCGACAAAAACTTAGGTGAGAATCAATGGAAACGACGACAGACCGAAATGACCAATAAAAGTGACTCATCAGAAACCAAAATAAAAAGAAAAAAAAACAACTTCAAAGAAGTAACAACAAAAAGCGAATGACCTGCAACGCAATTGAAGAGTGCGATAAAATGCACAAAGACCAGTTAATAATGGACTTCAATTTACAGAGAATGCCACCAGCCATCTGCGCTTGGAGCCGGACTGGCCCTCCATCCTCCTCATCTGCGATGAGATCAATCAGAAAGACGTCACGTAAGTTGCTTGCCTTCTTATCATTGTCCAGATAATAGCACTTACTCCTTGCAGTCCCAAAACTGCCTTTGCGGCGATCAAGAAAAAGATGAACTCACCCAATCCCCACTCCGCCTGCTACTCGCTCTTGGTGCTCGAGAGCATTGTGAAGAACTGCGGCGCTCCTGTTCACGAGGAGGTGTTTACCAAGGAAAACTGCGAAATGTTTAGCAGCTTCCTCGAGTCCACGCCCCACGAGAACGTGCGCCAGAAAATGCTAGAGCTGGTGCAGACCTGGGCCAATGCCTTTCGCTCTTCGGACAAATACCAAGCTATAAAGGTAAGACATTTTTCCATATTATTTAGTACTTGGAAAAATTTCGACATCTAGCATGTTGTATTTTACTTTTCACCGTGTTCAGGGCCGGATTCAGGTTTATTTAGAGCTTGTAAAAAATTAAAATAGTCAACATATTTTTTTCATATTGAAAGCAATTAAATTTAGAATGACATTAAGGGTGTTTTTTATATGAAACAGTTTAGTTATGGTAATAGTAACTTGTTTGAAATAATTTTTTAATTTAAGATAATTGCTAGGAAATATTTAAAAGCATCTCCACTAATAACACCAAGAACGATTAGTTTTTATACTTAAAATTACAATTTTTCCACCATAAGAAGACCCTCCTGAAGTCAAAATCCGCCACTGTATTTTGCCTTAATTTAATTAGTGTAAAGGCAACCGTTTTGTGTAAGCTAAAACCCCCTCAGTTGTCTCAAAATGAGCTCCGAGGAAGAACTTAGTCTAGATGAGGATTCCCTAGTTTGTAAATTAATATACAAATAGCACAAATTAATACAAATATCTCTAATTACAGGACACCATGACCATCCTAAAGGCCAAGGGCCATACCTTCCCTGAGCTACGCGAGGCGGACGCCATGTTCACCGCCGACACTGCGCCCAACTGGGCCGATGGCAGGGTATGCCATCGCTGTCGCGTGGAGTTCACCTTCACCAATCGCAAGCATCATTGCCGGAACTGCGGCCAAGTATTCTGTGGCCAGTGCACGGCCAAGCAGTGTCCGCTGCCCAAATACGGAATCGAAAAGGATGTGCGTGTCTGTGACGGCTGCTTTGCCGCTCTCCAGCGTCCGACAAGCGGCGGCAGTGTCAGCGGAGGAAAGTCGGCAGCTCGGGCGGCGGACAGTGACTTGCCGGCAGAGTATTTGAACAGCTCATTGTCGCAGCAGGTGCAGGTGAGTCATCCTTAAATAAAAATAAAACCAGAACTAAATAATTAAAAATTCCAGACACCCGCTCGCAAGACCGAGGCCGAACTGAAGGAGGAGGAGGAACTGCAGCTGGCTTTGGCTCTTAGTCAGTCCGAGGCCGAGCAGCAAAAGCAGAAGCAACACTCACTGTCATCGGCCGCTGCTGCCTATCGCATGCAGCAGAGATCTCCCAGTCCGGAGGCCCCGCCAGTGCCCAAGGAATTCCAGCAGCCAGCAGAAGAGACCAACAATCCGGAGTTGGCCAAGTACTTGAATCGCAGCTACTGGGAGCAGCGTAAGATCAGCGAGTCGTCCTCCATGGCTAGTCCCTCGGCTCCCAGTCCCATGCCCCCGACGCCGCAACCGCAGCAGAGTATCCTTTCACTACAGCCCAAGAGCGCGGATGAAGTGCAGATAGATGAATTTGCCGCCAACATGCGCACCCAGGTGGAGATCTTTGTGAATCGCATGAAGTCCAACTCAAGTCGTGGACGCAGCATCTCCAACGATTCCTCAGTGCAGACGCTGTTTATGACCCTGACATCGCTGCACTCTCAGCAGCTTTCGTACATTAAGGAGATGGACGACAAGCGCATGTGGTATGAGCAGCTGCAGGACAAGCTCACCCAGATCAAGGATTCGCGAGCTGCCCTAGATCAGCTGCGGCAGGAGCATGTTGAGAAGCTGCGCAGGATAGCCGAGGAGCAAGAGCGCCAGCGTCAGATGCAGATGGCTCAGAAGCTGGAGATAATGCGTAAGAAGAAGCAGGAGTATCTGCAGTACCAGCGCCAATTGGCTCTGCAACGCATCCAGGAGCAGGAGCGCGAGATGCAGTTGCGCCAGGAGCAGCAGAAGGCTCAGTATTTGATGGGTCAAGCGGTGCCACCTTTCCCGTACCTGCCACCATCGGCGGTGCCGCAACACGGCTCGCCATCGCATCAACTGAACAACGTTTATAATCCGTATGCTGCTGCCGTTCCCGGTTATCCAGGACCTGCTCCCGCTCCCAATGGACATGGCCAACAATTCCAGGGCATTCCACCGGGCATGTACAATCCAGCAATCCCAGCACAGATGCAGCAGCCTAGCGCAATGATGCAGCAGCAGCAGCAGCCGCCGCCGCCGCCCGGAAATGCCCACATGATGCCGCAGCCCCAGCCAATGCCCGACAATCAGTTCGCCAACAATCCAGCAATCTTGCAGCAAGGGCCAGCACAACACCTTCCGGTACTGCAGGCACATCCACAGGCCCAGCAAATTCCCATTCAACAGCCACAGCCGCAACCTGTTCCTCCTCAGCAACCCCAACTGGCTCACGTGATGCTCCAGCAGCAGCATGTGGTCCAAACCCATCCACCGCTGGCCAACCAAACGCCTCCTGCTGCTCCCCAGGCTCCACCGGTCACCGAAATAGCCAATAATCAAGTCCAAGCTGTGGCTGCTGCTCCAGCTCCACCCCAAAACGATCCGGAGCCCAGCACCAAGGCCGTCGAACCGGCCACAGCGGAACTAATAAGCTTTGACTAGACAAAAACCATGTTATTCCCTATTCGTATTACCCTTCAGAGTTGGGCTCTAAACCGTTCTCGTGTGGATGTTGAATTAATACCAAAATTCTTGAATTTATATTGCGGTCATCAGTTACTATTTCCAAAAGCTTTCGTTGCCAGGACACGATGAAAAGTTACTTTTTTTTTAGTTAAGCGAAAATGTAAAATAAATTACGGTTAGTAAGAAAGCTATACGAGATCTGTTTAAGCCAAAGACAGCTCTTTTATCAAGTTTTAACCAACCACCAATGTTATTCCAAAATAAACAATTGATACATATAAATAGGAATTACAGGTTTTTAAGCATCCGACAAGGCCGCCACTCCTGGCAGAACCTTGCCCTCCAACAGCTCTAGCGAAGCGCCACCGCCCGTGGACACGTGTGAGACCTTATCGGCTCCTCCAAATTTAATGCAAGCCGTGGCCGTATCTCCACCGGCTACAATCGTGGTGGCCCCCAGCCCGGTGGCCCAGATTATGGCCGCCAGCATATCCTTGGTACCCTCTGAAAATATCTCGTTTTCGAATAAGCCCGGCGGTCCGTTCCACACGATGGTCTGGGAGGCACAAATTGAACCGGCGAAAATGGCCCTAGAGACATCGCCAGCATCGAGACCCATCATATCCTTGGGTATACCCTGCAAGACATCGGCCTTATCGATTTTATCCGGCTTCTCATCGATCTTGTTGGCGGTTACAAAGTCCACGGGCAGAAAGATCTTTACATTCATGTCCTTCGCCTTGCACATAATTTCCTTAACCATTTTGGAGCCCTTCTCGTCGTAGAGGGACTTCCCAATTTCCATGTTTTTGAGGACTTTCAGAAAGGTAAACGACATGCCTCCACATATGATCATCACGGATACTCTGTTCAAGAGATTGATGATCAGAGGAATTTTGTCAGCTATCTTGGCCCCGCCCAGAATGGCCAAAAAGGGCTTCGCTGGATTGTGTAGAGCTTTGGCGAAATACTCCAGTTCCTTGTCGAGCAGGAAGCCGGCGGCGCGTACCTTGTAGCCCTCGCCCATCATGGAACTGTGAGCCCGGTGGGCAGCTCCAAAGGCATCGTTCACATAGATATCACCCAATTGAGCCAACTTGGCCCGGAACTCCTTCACCTTTTCCGGATCAGCCTTTACCTTCTTATTGTCTGCGTCCTTGCTGCTACCCGTCTCCTCGGCGTGGAAGCGCAGGTTCTCCAGGAGTAAAACACTGCCCTCGGTCGGATCCTTTAGAGCTTCCAGCGTGAGGTCCCCCACACAATCGTCCAGGAAGGATACTGGCTTACCCAGCACCTTCTCTAGCTCCTTGGCCACGGGTTCGAGGCTCAGTTTCTTGTCCTTTTTGCCATCTGGGCGACCCAAGTGAGAAGCTAGAACCTATTTGGTTAAAGCGAAATATTTACTCTAGAAAAATTAAATATTTTTAGATCAACTCACCAGGGACTTGCATTTCTTATCTAGAATATATTTGATACTGGGTAAAGCGGCCACAATTCGTTGATTGTTGGTGATTTGTCCATCTTTCATGGGCACATTGAAATCCACCCTGAAGAGGAAGAGGACAATAACGGATATATTTTTTACTTACTCTAGATTTTAGGGATATTTACCTCATAAATATCCTTTTACCGGTCACATCAACGTTTCTCAGGCTCAACTTCTTCACCGGCTCACCCTTTTCATTGCACTCCTCCTTGCTGGCCAGCGATCGTGCAACGGAGGCATTACTTTGTCCAGATGGGATAGAATTTTGGGGTTTTTGAATACATCTGATAAACTGAGATCGGAAAAGGAACATTTTAGAATAAAGTTTAACAGAAAAAGCATACTGAACAAACTACGTTACCTTTTAAATAATTTACATACATATATAGGGCAGTTTATTAGAAATTAATTCATTAAAGACAAGAAAAAGATTAATAGTTTGTACCTTTTTTATTTTTAAAAGTAAATAGCTGAGCATCGGCGTTAAAAATTAAAAATAACGCATACTTTCTACAAGTGTGTTCAATTGTACGATTAAAATAAAAACTAGCATAAAAAATAATTCAAAAAAATGACAAACACAATTTTCCTTACCTTAAGAATTTTAAATATTTATAAAAATATTGAAATTTAAAAAGTTCAACCTTCTGGCAACCAATGCATTCATCTCCGATCCGGCAACCCTGGAATAAACATCTGATGAAAACAGAAGAAAAGGAGGGAAAGTAAACACTTCTTTTCAATTCGTTTATTTTTCATAAAAAAAACACAAAGCCCAAATATGGGTGGCGGGGACTTGGTAAGTTATACTCCCAAATAAATGACGGACTTATTAGAGCTTAATTTCCATTGCAGAACCTAAAGAAGTCATGGCATCCGCACACGATGAAAAACCAGGAGCGCGTCTGGAAAGCCGAGGAGCAGGCGAAGATGGAGGAGCGCAAACTGCAGGATTTGCGAAAGGAGATCAACGAGGAGAGGGATAGGGAGGAGCTGAGAAGATTGGGGGAAAGCTCCGGGGTGCTGGCCAACAGCGGAGCAGCCGGCGGCGAGGCCAAGCTTGAATGGATGTACAAAAGTGAGTCACTACTTTGGAATAGCCTGAAATCATTTTGCCTAACAAATCCTTTAATTCTAGACAGCAAAGAGCTAATCAACCGCGAAGAGTACCTGCTTGGTCGCAAGATAGACAAGTCCTTTGAAACGCTGCAGGCCGAGGAGCGTCGCCAGGAACAAAACGCAGTGGGAGTCAAGCAGTCCATAAACCATGTGGAGCACGACTGTGTGCCCTTCTCCATTCGGGAATATCGCAACCTACAGTCCACCGAACAGGTGGACATGCAGCGCAAGACTCTTGAGGATCCCCTGATGCTGATCAAGCAGCGTGAGATGGAATCCCGCCGAAAACTTCTCGAGAATCCTGTCAAACTGAAAGAAATCCACCGTATCCTCAAGACCGAGCAGGAAATGAAGGCAGCCAAGGAGAAAAAGTCAAAGAAAAGCAAGAAATCCAAGAAAAAGAAGAAAAAGAACAGAAAGTCTAGCGATGAGGACAGCAGCAGCAGCAGTGAGAACAGTGACAGCGACGACGATTTAGATAGAAAGCTGGCCCGTCAAGTCAGCAAGCTCAAGGGCGACTCTGGCAACAGTGACCTGAAGCTTGACAAGCTGCTGGACGCTAAGTACCGGACCATATCGAAACAACTGGACATGGCCACCAAGAAGAAAAAGAGCAAAAAGTCCAACAGGAGAAGCAGCGATAGCAGTGATGAAGAGGAGAGGCCTAGACGACAACGCTCCAGGGAGTTGGATCAAAAGAAAAGGGATAGAAATGAGAGCTTTAGGCGAAGGAGTAGAAGTCCAGATGATAGAAAACAAAGGGAGAGGCGCAGGAGCAGAAGTCCTCAAGGCAGAAAGGAGACTTCAAAGCTGAGACTAAGGAGCAGTAGTCCAGAACAGAGAAACGAGAGCTCCAGGCAAAGGAGGAGAAGCCGCAGTCCAGAGGAAAGAAGGGAAAGGCGGCGAAGCAGGAGTCCAGCAACGCGGAAGGATAGATTCCGCAGTCCAGAGGATAGAAAGGAAAGCCACAGGAGGAGAGAGAAATACAGGAGTAGAAGCCCTGAAGAACGATCCCGAACCAAACGAAGCAGGAGTCGAAGTCCCAAACGAGATCAAAAACCTGCAGCAACGGAAAGGGGTCACCGAGACCGTAGTCCTCCTCCTAAGCCCGTTGGCAAACCCAAACTAAGCGAAGCCGATCGAGAAGCTCGTCTCCGCGAGATGATGGACAATGCCACCTGGCGGGAGGCGGATCGCAGCCAGGTGGTGCGCAAACACCGTGAGGCCTATGCTCGAGAGGAGGCCCAGAACAGAGAACGCGACTTCGACAAGGAATTCATCAACAAGGAGGTGAAGAAGGCCATTGCCAACCAGAACTCCATTAGCGATCGTATCCGAGCCAATCGGAACAACATTCAGCGCACCGCCTCTTCGATGGACACCAACTTTGCCCGGAAGTAAACTAAAATTCCTTTATTTCGTTTGCATATATGGATGTATGTATGGCTCCACAACAACAAATAGATTCAACTTTAACATTTTACTACTTGTTGGTTACTTTTTGTGCTTACAAGATAAACGACATGATTAACATATAAATATTGCAGAGAGAGCAGACGCAGCAGCTCCGTCTGTTTGCATTAGCTTAAGCGTTGCTCAGAGCGGCCACACCGGGCAGTGTCTTGCCCTCGAGGAGCTCCAGCGAGGCACCGCCGCCGGTGGAGACGTGGGAGACAAGCGCCTCCGTGTTCCACTTGGCGCAGCAAGAGGCAGTGTCGCCACCGCCAATAATGGAGACGGTGCCGTTTTTGGTGGCGGCCACGACACCATCCATAATGGACTTGGTGCCGTTGGCGAAGTTGGGGAACTCAAAAACGCCGGGTGGTCTGCAACGCAAGAATATATATATAGTTAAGGTTGAAACAAACCCAAAGATCAACACCTACCCGTTCCAGACGATCAGCTTGGCGCGGGCAATGGGTGCCGCGAAGAGCTCACGGGTCTTGGGTCCCACATCCAGACCCATGTGTCCGTCGGGAATGCCTGCCTCCACGGTGGCCTCGCTCACGACAGCGTTCTCAGCGAACTTGTCGCCGCAGACAAAGTCCACGGGCAGATGCAGCTGCACATTGTTCTTCTTTGCCTTCTCAACCAGATTCTGGACAATCTTGGATCCCTCTTCATCGAACAGGGAACCGCCGATCTTCATGTTGTTGAGGACCTTCAGGAAGGTGAAGGCCATGCCGCCACCGATGATCATCTCGTTGACCTTATCCAGCAGATTCTCGATCAGCTGGATCTTGTCGGCGACCTTAGCACCGCCCAGAATGGCCAGGAAGGGATTTGGGGGCTTATCCAGAGCCTGAGAGAAGTACTTCAGCTCTTTGTTGAGCAGCAGACCAGCCGCACGTTTCTCGAAACCATCACCCATCATGGAACTGTGGGCGCGGTGGGCAGTGCCGAAGGCATCGTTCACATACACATCGCCCAGCTTGGCCAGGCTGGCGCGGAACTCCTTCACCTTGCTGGGATCGGCCTTGACCTTGCCGCCGCTAGCGTCCACGCCCTTGCCCTCCTCCTCCAGATAGAACCGCACATTCTCCAGCAGGATGACAGATCCCGGAGCGGGGTCCTTGCAGGCAGCCTCCACATCTCCGCCCACGCAGTCGTTCAGGAAGGTCACGTCCTGTCCCAACAGCGTCTTCAGCTCGGCAGCCACGGGAGCCAGAGTGTACTTCAGGTTCTTGTTGCCATCGGGACGACCCAAGTGCGACATGAGCACCACCGACTTGGCCTTCTTGGCCAGGGCCAGCTTGACACTGTCCAGGGCAGCCACAATACGCTGGTTGCTGGTGATCTTGCCCTCCTTGATGGGGACATTGAAGTCCACTCTGCAGAAAGCGGTTCAAAGTTTATGCAACGGATTTTTTGAAAACGATGAAAAATGGGTTTCCAATTACCGCATCAGCACGCGCTTGCCCTCCAAGTCCAGGTTCTCGATGCTCAGCTTGTTGAAGGCCATCTTGAGGATTTCTTTTGTGCGTGCTAACAGACTCCGGGATAAGATTCCACTGATTAATTCGCGAATCTTCTTCTTCTTCGCCCAATTTGAACACACAGACATTCACCCACACACAGGCAGATTTTAATAAGGTGGCAACCTTGCGGCCTGGAATCGATAACTTGTCAAGATTGGTGGTTTTCCCGGCATTTTCTAGTGTGTTTTGGGGGTCAGAAGGGTGCACAAAGAAAAATTAATTTTTTGAGTGGCATAACACTACATGGATAAGTTGAAAATCAGAGGAATTTGCATACAAGCAAACTAGGGGGGTGGGCGACCAGTCTGGCAACGCTATTTGGCAAGGTCATTTGTGGGTCGCCGGTTGTTTTCCACTTTTGCATGTTAATTCTAGAGCTGACAGTGTATCGATAAATTCGGCCAACCACCCACACATCGATTGACTAAATTTGATTAGTTTAATAGATTTTAGAGGATAAACATACTTTTAATATGAAGGCCAACATAATTGAATTTCCAAGGAATAAAATGTTGTATATGTTTTTGGAATAGTAACCTAATAGAACGCTTAAAAATATACCGCTAGAACTCTGTTTGGCACCAACTAGTGCTGCAAGATATATGGGAAATAGTGCTGTAAAATACGTGTGGCTTTTTGACTTTCAAAGTGGCGCCATATGAGCCTGACCAAAAATATAGAAACAGATTTAAAAAAAACATTTAAAAGAATGATTGTTTCCACCGTTTGGAAATATATGAACCTAAAATTCAGTTTTATATTTAAATAGAATCTTTTTCTCTTAATGTGGGAGTTTTGTTCGATAATTTGTTTCTATCAATATATTGCGTTCTGAAATAATATTATCAAAAACTCGCTAGTAGACTCATCCTTTCAATCTCTAAAAAATCACTTTCAACAGAGCATTTTTAGGCTGTTAAATTTGAAAAAAAAAAAAAAAAAACAAGAGAAAACTGGTGCACTCAAAAAATTGGCTAAGAAATAATATAGTTTGAAACTTATCTTAACGTTTAAAGATTTACATCCCAACCTCTCATCGTTTATAACCATTTTGACTGATTTAGTATGTTATTTACATATACACATATCTTCGCTCATGTATAATTGCCGCCCCTTGGCGTGTGTAAATATGTAATTATTGAATAAATGAATGATTTTTGCTCGAGCCCAATAAAGACAACGCACACACAAAAACAGCTGAATGGACGATGGGCTATTGGCCGCAGTTTTATTTCGGCTGTACCCATACAAACACTCGCTCACGCACAAAACAAATGCCAATGAGCCACCACGGCTCATCTCTTTACCCCAAAATGATTCATTCATGGCCACCACTCTCATTCTCTCGCACATCTGCCGGTCTGAGCAACCACCGCCAGCCAGCATTCGGCAGTAGCAGCAGCACCACCACCCACAACCCACCACAAGTGCTCAATGCAGCAAAATGCATGACGCAGATGGCAACAAAGGTAACGAAGAATGGAAATGGAAGAGTGCGAAAAGCGGTCGAGAGAGGAAGAGCATCAGTACTGTCCATGTGTCCGTTTTTCAGCTTACCATGAAGGCCTTGATGAAACCTATCTTGTAAGCTTTACATTTTATATTTATAAAGCTCAAAGTAAAAGATACAAAGATACTTTCCAACTCGGAAACATTCCATATACTTTTGAAAAGCATCAACAGCCGTGTTGATCTAGGTAAGCCGATGTTTCGGGTATCATAAGATACAAGTGTAGCTATGAGATTCTGTAAAAATATATAAATTTTGGTAATTACTGTTTGTAAAGATTTTAGATACTCACAAGATAAGCTAATGATGTGAGGAACGGATATTCATTAATTTATAGTAGTTAAGTTGTTTATATTATATTACATTTTATTTCTTATGGGGTTTAAATTGAAGTATAGAAAGATAAAATGCTACTTTTTTATCACTCAACAACGAGATATTTCATTTTCCTGTATCTATAGGTAAGGTAAATACATATATAGATAGAATATCTTCCTCTACCCAAGGAGCCAGATCGCCATCTCTTTGAGCTGATGATTGTGTTGGGCCTATTTCTGGTTTGTTTCAGTCGCAGCGATGCACAGTGGCCTGTCCTCTCTCACCTCTCAACAACATCACCGGAAGAATGTCCACTCACACGTCACGGGTAGACTGCGTAATTAAAAGCGCCACCAAGGACCCGGGACCCACTCGCAGTGACACCTTGCTCCAAGGGACCTGCTCTGTCCCAGGGTAATATTGGAAATCGAAGACAATGGGCCCCATTGAAATTCATTTTAATAATTGCGTGTAAACCGCCCGTTGACGCAGGTGGAACAGGTAAGAGCGCGCGCGGGCTAGGGCAGAGAGAAGAGAGCAGCCGGCCCATGTGCGGCACTCGTGTGGAAACATTAGCACATGCCGGGAAAACGAGACCCGAGAGGGTCTCAGCGTAGATGCGATGACCGTCTTTCAAATCCAGAGACAATCCGAAGCCAGAGCCCGAGTCAAGCGGCCAAGCGAATCGACTATCTAGCAAGAGTCTAACAGTTGCTCTAATCGCGTCGTAAACCTGTTCAGGTTGTTCTACCAAACGATGCCATGTACCTAAGAAACGCTTCAAGGGCGGGCTATAGTGGTTACTCATATGCGGTACAGTATTCTATAGTCAAGCCATTATCTGAATTATAAAAAAATATAAACAATGAGCGTGAAAAAATTTACATATTCAGCCAATTTTTTAAGAAATTCGGTTCTCTTACAAATTCCTTTCCATTCGGTAACATTTTGCGGAATCGTGAGATTTTAAGCTTTTGGGAATAATATTATATTATTTTCCCAGTGGAATTCATAAATATAATAATATACATCGTTTAATTTATATATTTATGAAATTCTTTTATTATATTTTATAATTACTAGATTAGAAAAGGGTATTTAAGAGACTCAAGCAGCTTTCAGTTTCCTTTTACAAAACGTATAATTCATTCAAAGTTCAATATATAATATCTAACCAAAGACTTTCCAAAAACACTCATAGATTGAAATGTACAGATACATAACTCCGCAAGCGATCCCAATAACTTACCTCCCATAAAAACTTAACAACCTCATTACGGATCTATTAGCACCGTAGTCACAAGTCAAGAGAGAACTGAAAACTTAATCGCCATGAACACAAGCTGATGTGTGTGCCTAGATACACATGTTTGAGCGTCTGGATATCGATTGTTTGCATTGAGATTTGTTCACACCTTTATGCTTCAGCAACTTAATGACGCAACGTGTAAGTGCACTGGGAGAAAATTTGGGGTAGGTCAGTTCAGGGACAACGAAAATACATTACAAATTATGCAGAAATTTAGAAGAAATATCCTAACCAACTTTATGATGGAAACTTAACAGGAAACTTGGGTAAGGTTAGGATTCTCGATGGAAAACCCACGGGCAGATGTTGGTTTTCCTGGGAATATGTCCTTTTAAGATACCACCAGCCCTTTTGTATGCCTGAGGTGTCGACGGTAGCAGCACCTTTCTTATCGCTTAACCTTGAAATAGCGAAATACTCGGTACCATACCTTCGGTATGATAACTACAGGAAATTTCTCTGGTTGTCCTCGAGAGGCTAGATACCATTGTTCAATGGCCAGAGAGAAGACTTCACGGGGGACCGGTGAGAAATGCGATTCATATCGCAGAGGTGCGCGAAAGGCCCACGATTCTCGGGGGAACGAACGCCGAATGGATACTGAGAGTCCGGCGGGCGGCAAGAAAGGAGAAAGGCCAGAAACCGCGCCGCAAAACGGAGACGCAAATCGGCTTATCAGCGAGCGCTCTGGCGAAAAGTCATCGCTTCTGCTCAAATATGTGATAACTCAGCGGACGGCCCACGATTACAGGTGTTTACTATACCGCCGATGCCTCGGAACAGGTTCGCCGCTTTTAATTAGCGACTCTTGTCCCATCGACTGCCGGCTGTTCTGCTCGCTCTGTCGTCGACTGAATTATTCAGATTACCAACTATACCCTAGGTATTTGTATTTGCCTTTGCACGAAAATAGCTGAATGTATGAAAGGTGAATGTGTGCGGTGGGAACTCGACTAGTGGATACCATGTATTGCGAGATTAATGGAACTTGTATGTTCTTTGTAACTTCTGGATTTAAATTTAACTGAAGGTTAAGTGTCAAATTATTTAAACTAAGCGTTACCCCTAGCCGCACATCGACAAATTGGTGATTCGAGTAATGTATCTTACAGATATGTCAGTACATTTTTGTATCTCAAAGATTTGCCAAAGCAAGCGTTAAGTGCACTTTATAAATCAACCTTTCGAATGATCTTTCATTTAATAACAACGTTATTTACACCATTATTAAATACACGGATATACCCCATTGAGCAGCTGGATTCCCAGGTGATATGTTATAGCCGCGTCGGCAGTTCTCGTATATATTAGTCAATTCCTGAACCAAGTCGGTTCGTGTAACGAACAGTGCCATCAAATGGCCGAACCACAAATGCGAGATCAACAGAAAGAATGGCACATGAAAAAACAAAAATTTGAGGGTGGACCATGTTCGAACTTCGAACGTTCGAGGCGATAAGCATTCACGCTTTCAACAGGCAAATGATGTAAGCATTTCGGTGGTGAACAAATAAAAAATAAAATCACGCGGCAGCGATTCGCTAGATTCGAGAACCATTATCTGAAAAGTATGAATAATAAAGATGAGTTTATGAAATACGACAAACAAAGGCTATTGAATATTTTACATTTTGGGAATTTATGATTATTATAATTAATCAATTTGTGTTTTATTTAACAAGTTGTTTTATTTTAAATATAGTTTTATGAAATAACGCCATAACAGGGTTCCCTCCAATTGAACGCAATTAAATCGTTAGAATCTCAAAAATAGATCCCCACTTTCCTAGGCTGCGAAAATCACCTGCGCTTCCCCACACGTTACCAATCAATTGACCCCAATCCGCGACGACATTGCTACGGCCCACGCTGCTGGTCCACTCTATAAATACAAGCAGAACGGCTCTCCACACTCCACATACAACGCACATCTGCAGCAACAATGCTGCAACACTTTTTCCCATCAGCAGCAGCAACAGCAAGAACAACAGCTAAATCGACTGTCTCACGCACACACGCGCCCACTGGCGCCACCGCCGGACCGCCAGAGTGACGAAAAGCCACAGCACCACACACGAACACACACACCACCCCCTTGAACCACCGCCCCTCCCCCTATACAACCACCATCGCCTGCCAGCCCAGCAGCAGCGGTGGTGCGCGCAATTTTCAAATTTAGCGCCAAACGCGCCCACAACTGTACTCACGGAACCCAAGCAGATTTTGTATGAAAATAATCAAGAAACCCACTCAACTTGTCAACTGCAGATCTAGTTTTAATCGCAGCGCCCCGAGAGAAGCACCAAAATTAAGGTGACACCCTGGGCTATACCCTCGATCGGTCTCGGATCGGATCTGAATAGGGGTCTTCGAGATATAGGCGAAAAAGTGCGCCGAACCAGAATCGGCAAGAAGAAGCAACCAGCAATCTGTGGCCATGCGAATGACGGCAAGCTCAGTCTTGTACGAGCCGTCGACGCGAACACATATCGTGGTTAGGAACTAGGAAAAATAAATAACAAATCCAGCTAACACCGGGGGAATATCAGAGGGACATCTATGAAATCGTCCTGCCGGATCTCGTAGCTCCAGCTGATACACCTCCCTTAGCTATACTATACTCTTTAAGCGAACAAGAAACCACTGCAAAAATATTTCCAAAACCTTTCGCTTGCCAGAGGGCGCTGCTGCTCCTGCTGCTGATGTTGTTGTTGTCTTCTCTCTGCGCTGCCGCCATCGACTGCGGCTGTACAAATGCCGCGGCGGTTTTTCAGTGTATTGCATTGGTGCGGTGCTGGCGTGGGAGAGAGAGCCAGCAGCAGCAGCGCCGCTCGCGAGCGAAGGCGAGGGCCCAGGGAGAGCGAGCGAGAGCGCGCATAGCGGCCGCGCTCGGCGAGCGAGAGTGCTTAAATAGACGGGCCGCAGCTGAGCCGCAGCCAGTGTGTTTGTGTGCTCCGTGCGTTTTGGATCTTTCTCTCCTCCTCCGGATACTTGCGCTGGTTTCTTGTCAAGCTTGTCGAGACTGTCGAAACACAACCAAAATTCCACTCTGTTCTTCACGACAGCAATAAGCAAATCGCTCCCGATCGGTTAATACCCAGTTCCGGAACAACAAACTTAGTAACACAACAGAATGTCGGCAGCCACAGAACAACAGAACAACGGCGATGTGGCCGTGGAGAAGGTGGCGGCGGAGGATGTGGCCGCCGTCAAGGACGATCTCAAAGCGAAGGCGGCCGCCGAGGATAAGGCAGCCGCTGCCGATGCCGCTGGCGATGCGGCCGATAACGGCACGGCAAAGGACGGCGAGGATGCCGCCGACGCCGCCGCCGCCGCTGCCCCCGCAAAGGAATCAGTGAAAGGCACCAAGAGGCCAGCAGAAGTAAGTACCTTATCGATCGCGCGCGCGCCAATCGAAGACAGTTTGGGGTTTTGTTTACGTGCCTTTGAATCCTCAGAAATGATTCACTTGATGGCGAGTTCCACTTTTCATGCGGGAAAAAATTCTAGAAATAGATATACACACGTTTTTCAACCGCGCGCACTCTCGCAGTGGCTTATATACCAAAAAGATACAGAGCGAAGAGAGCGGGAGTTGGAGAGAGTGGGGCCTCTCTCGTAGATTTGTTAGTGTGTTGTTTACGATTAACCAAGATGATTGCGAGCCACTAATCAAAGATTATTGTTGTTAGGTTCAAATCGAGGTTAGAGGACCGCGCGAGTACAGTTACTCGGAGTTCAGCGGGATTGGAACGGGCGGATAATGTAATTTTAATCAACTTTGGGGAGCGCACTAGAGCAGGTCATTAGCATTCACATTGACGTGTCGCAGCAAAAAGTATTACAAAGGCCGCAATAAGATACAGATAACCTGATGGGGGGAAAAACGGCGAATAGAAGCTATAGATATTGTAGCTACAGCGCGGACTCTTGGCCTTATTGCCGCTGTGGCGATGCCAATGCACTCTCTCAATGAAAACATACATTGCCGGCCGGTAAATTACTCATGTCATGTTTCCCCGCTTCTGAATGCCCCAAAGAGCACGCGGTTTTCGTGGGGTCTCTGGCTGTCGCATTCCATAATCAAAAAGCACATTTCTTGATAAAAATAAAATATAGTTTGGGTTAGTAAGGCAGATAAATTGGCAAATCAAGCAGTTCTCGATTCTCAAAAACTCAAACTCGAAATAAAAATGTACAGTTTAACGGGAGCGCGCGCTCTCTCTCTCACGCTCTTTCCAACTCTCTCCTCTCTCGGCGGGAACGCTGTGCTCTCTCTGTATTTCTCCCCCGCTCTCTCCCTCGTAATTTGTATACATACCACGGGGTCCGTTTGTCTGTTTGCGTTTGTGCTTACATTTATCTTTCACTTTTTTTCCTGCTCTGCTTTATGCGTATTTATTTTGGTACATAAAACAAGACAGTTTTACAGGGTGTCGCAAGGTTCTAGATACTTTTTTTGTTAACGAGTAAGTATAGTTGAGATGGAAAGGCACAATTAATTAAATTGTATATATTGTAAGTGGGGAGAGAGAGCTATTCGCAAGTAGATTAGATTAGGAAAAATACATATTTGACTCAATGTATTTATTTCGTTGTTATTTCAAAGTAGATTTCCACTGAGCTTTCATCTGAGAGGTTGTATTTACATCTTTATGATGCCGGAGGCTGATTTCCATTCGGCTTCCTTTTGGAAAGTGTCCATTCTTCCCTAAGTAAACTTCCTCCTGAAAAATTGTATTCATTCTTCCTTAAGTAAACTTCCTTCTGGAAGGTTTTGTTCATTCTGCCTTAAGTAAACTCCTTACTGGAATGTTGTTTTCATGTCTTCGTTCTGTTTGATAGTAGATTTCCTTGTAACTGCCTTGTGGAAGGATGTGTTCCTTATTTCTGAGATTGTTTTACATTTCTTTATAGAAGTTTGTATTTATTTTTGCATTCTTGCTAAATGTTGATATGATGTCAATACTTAAACACATTTTAATACCCTTTTTAAGTATCTGATATTATCTTAATCTATCCATTATATCTTAATCCAGCTTATGAGATCCTAAAGATACTATAGTTTGCAAGCAATCTAGCAATTTTCAATTTCATCACCAAAAGTATCTTTTACTATTTCTGTTCATATATTTTATCTGCCAGATCCTCCCTATCCTGCATGACCCTGTTTTTCCGCTCGTAATTGCACATTTCTCGAATGCTTGGGTCTCGTGACTTATGCTGTAAGCGAAATAAAGGAATATGGGAAATATGGGAAAAGGGGGGAGAATTCACCCGACTGCTTTTCATTTTGCACATATTTCCACAGCGAGCTTGTTTTCCGCTTTGTAACAGTCTGGTAAATAGTAAGTGGCCATGTATTGCGGGCTACTCTTTGACTTGGGAACGTGACCGCCTATATACCGGGCCATGCTGCTGCTGCTGCTAGGCTATATAGCTTGTTGTTGGTTGGCCAGCAGAGTTGAACCCACGCATGCCAGTTGTTGTTGTTCTTTTCTTGTTGTTTTGCGCCTTTTTCCCGCTGCAGCAGCTGGCGCGTGAGAGAGTGAGAGAGATTCATTCATGCAACTGCTGTGTCGTGACGCGTTCTCAGGTACAGTTTCCTTCGGCCGATGGGACGCTCTCTCCGTTGCTCTCTCTGTCTCTCACTGCCACTCTCCCTCTCTCCGTCTCTGGCACGCTTGGCTTGGCTGGTCTCGTTTCGTATCTCACGGATGCGGATACATATGTCGCTGCCGGCGTCGGCGTCGCTTATTGTTTTTTCCATTATGTAGTAAATATGCCGCCTAGTATATAAAAACACACACACACACGAAAGCCGATGTAACACGGCTGCACTTGTAATTCGCTCTCAGTGGCTCTTGCTCTCCGCTCTCTCCCTTTGCCGCAGCGAATTACATTGGCGCGCGCATTTTTCAAATGTTTTTTTACGGCGAAAATAACGATTTTCGTTGCTGCCTGTTTTTGTGGGCTGAAAATATACATTTTATGACTATGTGTATACACGCACACGGGAATTGGAGGGACTGACTGGGAGTGCGACTGGGGATGCCCTTGATCAAGGAGATGTGTGGGTTTGAGTTGGGCGCACACAGGGCTGGCTGTTATCACCAAAACGAACCTTTACTGACTTTTCCGTTTTCTCTTTTCCCTCTTTTTCCAGGCCAAATCCGCAGAATCAAAGAAAGCCAAGAAGGCCGCCGCCGCCGATGGCGATTCCGATGAGGAAGAGGCTCTGGAGGAAATCATCGAGGGTGACAGTGAAATCGAGAGCGACGAATACGACATACCCTATGATGGCGAGGAGGATGACATCGAATGCGATGGTGAGTTGGAAACATCAAGCCCGTAGACAGGACCCCTGACTAATCCCCTATTTCCCTCCGCAGATGACGATGATGATAATGATGACGGTTCTGGCTCGGACGATCAGGCGTAATAATAATGTAGTCAAAAATACAAACAAAAACAAACAAAAAATTTAAATTAATAATAAATAAAAGTTACAAGCAAAAAACAAAACAAAACAAACAAAAAAATAATAAACCAACAACCAGAAAATAAACCACAACAAGGAGAAGACGAAGATGATGAGATATGATAAAAAAAAAACACAAAAAAATCGCAAAAGTATATAATTTTTATGTTTAAGAAATAATTTTTTATTTCTTACCTTATTTTAATTGTATTTTATGTGTACTTTTTTTATAAAAAACTACAAAACAAACAAAAATTGTAATTGAAGGCATTTTCGTATAAAAGCAATCTATACGGAAACCCAAACAAAAAAGTAAACATCCCCACTATATACAAGAAGAAAAAAAAAAAACAATACAAAAAACAAAACCAAAATCTTTCTTTCCTTTATGTCATAAGTCCTAATTTAGACGCCAAGTTTATGCGTGAAAGAAAAACCTTTACAAAGATTTAAAAAAGTAGCGTAAACGAAGCCCATGAATTACACATCCACACACACATACACAGAATTATTAAAATTCATTATTAAAATTAGACGTTACATTTATGAATGAGATCGAAAGAAACAAAATACAAAACGCAAAAGGCAAAAAATTGAAAAAAGTGAAAAAGCAACAACAGCAAATGCAATTAAATACAAAACCGAAAATATAAAAACATAAAAATTGTATTTAAATAAACAGCAAAATCCGCATTGACAACCGATTTCGGACACTCAACGTTTTAGCTATGGTTTCAAAACTTTCCACTTTCCCCCCCAAGAAATCTCACACACTTTCCCCGCACTTCTAGGGACTTCTAGGTCTTTGCTATTACAGGGGAAACATCGGGAAGTTTAATTCTATCCTTCTGTTTCGTTTCAGCATATAGCTATTAACCTACGAATAATTTTAAGTACTTGTATGTCAGTATTAGAGCGAAGGGTTTAAGATACATATTTCTGTTGATAAATTGTGCAAGCGAATCGATAATAATCGATGGCGATTGATTTGTAAATTGTAAAAAACCGACCCCAGAATCGAATCGAGCAAGAAATAAACTTTTAATGTTACTTGAATCTCTATCAGTAAGGGAGTCCCACAATATTTATACACACATAACAATAACGAGTTCTTGAATTATACAAAATACATTTAACGACTGATATTCGGACAAGGAAATGTGCACAGTTGGTCAATAAAGGTACTCTCTCCCTCTCTCTGTACTCAATGCCGCCAAAAACCACCCAACCACTATTACTATCCGCCAAAACCAAGCGATATAACCCAGAAACAGAAACGCAGACCACCCACTGACCCAGATCCAAAAAACAAAGAGCATTTAAGGCTTAAAGCTTCGATTGCACACCCACACAACTGGATAATTAAATACCATATAACTGACGCATACAGGCCGATGATATATATGCCAATTTGATACAGATAAAACCATGTTAAAGAATCATGCATTTTTGTAAATACAAACTCTAAACATATGTATGTATCTGCAGAGTACGAAATAAATAACATCCAGAAGTAGTGAAAGGCCGAAGAACAGAACCACGAATCGATAAAAAAAAAGTAAATATGAAACATTTTTAAAAGGATGAAATAAATTATTGTAATTACGTAAAAGCAAAAGAAATCATACGTAGATATACCTATTGACATCTATCAGATGCCAATAAAAACTTTGTTTAAATGGCTTTTGGGGGGCGGCTGTTTCCTTCTGTCACGTGGACAGCCATTTTGGGTGGGGCAACAACCCCGTAAACGGGATGGAATGGGATGGGATGATATGGCTAGGGGTAGGACATATAGGTACATAATTCACTGATTGGCCTTTGTCATTATTCCGTTAGCATAAGGTACAATGGGTACAGGATTCCCATCCCTCCGCTTTCTTGTTTGTATTCGGTGGTTGAGAATACTGGTTTCTGACATCCTCCCTATAACCCATGTGATTATATGTAGCAAGGGACGGAAGAGGGATTCGATTTGAGATCAATAGTTCGATTAACAGCTTTTCTGGGACCGGAAATGAGTATTTACGGTGAATTATTACAATTTTTTACATTTTAAATCTTAAAAAGCGGAAATGGAGTGGCTTGAAAAAATATATAGTAATTTAATATGGTTAAATGTTTTCCAAAGCTATAGCTAAATAATTTTAAATATAAACATAATTATTAGCTTTTGTTTCCCAAGCTATTATAAATAATTCGGCAAGCCAAATTCCTCAAAAGGTTTGAAAATATCAATTTAAAAACATTCAACTCCAATTAAAGCTAAATCGGATTTATTTAATTGGAGTATCAAATTGAAAGTATTATTAAATAACTTTACAAATGTTTACCTCTTATTTGAAATATAACTAACCAAGTCATGATGAGCATCTGGTCACCTTCAGTATGTATAGATGTTCGCCAGGAATGCGTCGCTCCATAAACTTAACAGCCTTAAAGTTGAGGGCTCCTAAGTGTTTGATAATTTCCTCTGGTTTATTCTCCCGCAGGAGGAGTAAGTAAAGAACGCCTCGTGGGGAGAGAATGTCATCCAGTTGCTTCAGTAGAATGTCTGTGACGCGCCGTCCATCCTGACCGCCAGCCCAGGAGAAGACCAGATTGCCTTCCGTTGTGGATTTGCTCTGGGAATCAAACCTTTGGGTTTGTAGCTCCACGTCGCTGGTAACCACATACGGAGGATTAAAGAGCAGGACGTCCACAGAGTGCCGGCGCAATGCATCCGCCAGATTGCAACGTATTGCACTCACTCGTGCTCCATTCCGGGCAGCTGTTCTTCGAGTAGCATCGCAGGCTTTGGCATTGATATCTGTGGCCAGGCACAGCGAGGAGCTGGCCAGTCTTTTGGCCAAAGCTGTGATAATCACCCCCGAACCGGAACCCAATTCCACGCACAGTCCCGGCCGCAGCTGGTCCAGGTAGTCCAGATCCTTCTCCAAGGCGTCCAGCAGCAGAAATGAATCTTCCGCCGGCTCGTAAACATGTTCGTAGTCCTCCAAGCTCAAGTGGTCGATGTGGGGCGTCTCCATGGTTTTGCTCTAGGATATGTTGGTGCTGAGCGCAGAGTCCAGCAGTGCCTGTCGCCGCCGCTGCTCCTTCTCGATGAGCTTATGCAGACCCGTGAGGCGCTCCTGGCTGGTGCCCAAAACGTTGCTAATCACCGTCACTTTATGCTTCACGTTCAGCAGTTCCTTCACCTTATCCGCGAACTCGGGTATTTGACCTTGTGCTCGCTCTATGTCCCTCAATTGGACAGCCAGGGCATCCAGTTGACCCCTTAGCTCCGCCTGCAGTTGAATTGTGGAGGCCACCCGCTCGTCCAACCTTTCGATGGTGGGCTTGAAGAGGTTTGTGATGCCCTCGGCGAGTATGTCGCGCGTGGGATTCGTGCAGAAGTTCTCCGTGTTCTCGTCCAAGGATGTCACGGTGCTGTCCGAGTCCTTGTCCATGGCAAAATCTGATCCCAAGAAGAAAAATAAATTTACTCTTGGTTGATGTGGATCAGTGTTGGAAAGCGCCAGCTGCCATTTAGGGCTGTCGAAGGCCGCAAGAAATTAAATAATGAAATTAAAACATAAATTACTGTAATCTGTATAAAATATTTACCAAATGTATAAGAATTCAATTGAATTTGTAAGCAGTCAAAACCACAGAAAAGGCAATTTAATGCAGTCGAATTCAATAATAATAATCTATGATTGCGGCAGCCCTGGCTCAAGTCCTGAAGTCACAGGTGCAATAATCTAGTATCGGTCACGCACATCCCTAAGCTATCGAATGTGCTATCGATATACGGAATGTAAGCACTCGACCATCGCTAATAAAGTATAATAATAATTGATAAAAAAAAATTTATGCTCTGATAATAGCTGTCGGTGAAATGGATACGTACTCGGTGGACGTGGTGTACCAGGCAATCAGCGCCCTCTTTCAGGGCAACAATCCCAAGGAGCAGGAGAAGGCCAACAAATGGCTACAGGACTTCCAGAAGTCGGTGAGTTTAACCATCCTCCGGCGCGTTTCGTCCCCACTTGATTGCTAATTTCTGTGTGTTTTTTGCAGATCTACTCGTGGACGATTGCAGACGAGCTGCTGCACCAGAAACGGGATCTGCACGCCAACTACTTCGCCGCACAGACGATGAGGAATAAGATACAGAACTCCTTCAGTGAACTGCCCCCGCACACGCACGAATCCTTGCGCGATTCGCTAATCACTCACATCGGTCAGATCGACGAGCAGACCGACAATGTAATCATCACACAGCTCAGTCTGGCGGTGGCCGATCTGGCCCTTCTAATGGCCAGTTGGCAGGAGCCCATCAACGATCTTTTGGTGATTTTGGCGCCGTATCCCGCCGCCATTTGGCCGCTGCTGGAGGTCCTAAAGGTTTTGCCAGAGGAAATAGACTCCAGGTATCTCAGACTGGGGGCCAATCGGCGGGAGGAGATTCACAAGCAGCTGGACGCCAGTGCCGAGTGCGTTCTGAAGTTCCTCTGCATGTGCCTCCAGCGCGATGATCTCGACCAGCAGCGCGTGTGGAATGCTGCGCTACGGACCTACAGTGCCTGGTTGGTTATCCACGCCTTTCCCGTCGCCCATGTCTACAACAATGCCCTCACACAGCTGGCCTTTCGGTTGCTCTCCTTGCCGGAGACCTCGGGCAAGTTGCACGAGAATGCCACGGAATGTGTTTGTGCCCTGCTCTCCTGCATGAACACTCGCCAGGATAGCGACAACGAAGTCGAGGCCTCGGTCGAGGCACAGATCTTCGCAGCTGTGTGTACCTTGGAGACGCCCTATCACTTAAGTGTGGCGCACGAGGACACCGATAAGACGATCAACTACTGCCGGATATTCACCTCGCTGTGCGATGCCTTTTTTAATGAACTTTTGGCCGATCCCCAGAAGCCGCACTATTGCCTTAAAGGCCTGGACCTGGTGTTACTCTGTGTGGGTCACTTTGACTACGAGGTGGCCGAGATCACCTTCCATCTGTGGTACAAACTCAGCGAGGATCTGTTCCAGCGCAACGACGACAAGCTAACCGCATTATTTCGGCCGCACATCGAACGACTGATTAGCGCCCTGTATCGGCATTCCCAGATGGAGAGCGACCACGACGGGTTGATCGAGGAGAATAATTCGTTTTATGTGAGTATAAATGAGTATGGGAATTATATCCTGATTATTTATTTGAATTCTATATCCACTCGACTGGTAATGTATTTCACCAGGTTGATAAATTAGAAAAAGGTGGTTTTAAGCTAAGAGAATTGAAGAAATTGAATTCAATTTAATTTGCTATTAGTTTATAAATAAAAAATCGTTAAATTCATCAAGTTTCTAAAATAAATTAACGACAAAAGGCTTTAAAAACTCTCTCTTATTACTTACTTCCTTTTTTTCCTTTCAGGACTTTCGGCGCAAGGTCTCGGATCTTATCAAAGACGTGGCCTTTATTGTTGGTTCCGGAGCCTGCTTCAAGCAAATGTTCCTTATCCTGCAAGCACCGGATACAACCTGGGAATCTACAGAGGCGGCGCTCTTTATTATGCAAAATGTGGCCAAGAATATATTGCCGTAAGCTAACGAAATTTACACTAGAAAGTTACAAGTATTAAGACAGCCCTTTTTCTTACAGAGATGAGAACGAGGTGATACCCAAGGTGGTGGAGGCCATCCTAAATATGTCCGAGCAAACCCATATAGCAGTCCGATATACGGCCATCCTGCTGATCGGTGAGCTCTGCGACTGGATCGAGAACCATGCGGAATCCCTGCAAGCTGTGCTCAACTTCCTGCTGTATGCTCTCCAGCAAAAGAATGGCTTAGCGCCTGCCGCGGCCATGGCCTTGACTTCCATTTGCACCGCCTGCCGCCAGAAGATGGTGTGCCACATTAGTGGCCTGGTTGAAATCGCCCGGAGCCTAGACAGTTTTCAGATTAACAACGATGTGGCCATTGGATTACTGAAGGGCATATCCTTGATCCTAACCCGATTGCCGAGGGAGCAACTGCAGCCAGCGCTAAGGGAAATTGTTGGCTTTCAGCTGCAACCGCTGGCCCAACTGGTGGAGACGGGCAGCGCGGCCAGCGTCCAGAGGGGAGAGCGCAGCGATCCCGTTTACTGGATAGACAGAGCCTGTGCCATAATTCGGCACACGAATCCCGATGTGCCCGATACTGTGGAGCATCCCACGGTGGCCATTCTGAACGATGCCTGGCAGTTAATATCACAGGTGATGGACAAGTACCAGACAGACCTGCGCATCATGGAGCGGACCTGCCGGCTGATTCGGTATGGCATCCGGATGGTTCGGAAGCAGGCAGTGATGTTGGTGGAGCCGTTGATAAAGCAAATGGTGATACTATATGCCGTGCAGCACCACAGTTGCTTTCTCTATGTGGGCTCCATACTGGTGGATGAGTTCGCCAAGTCGAGCGAGTGCATCGGTGGCCTGCTAGAGATGCTGCAGGCCTTCATCGAACCCACCTTTGGCCTGCTACAAATGGAGAACGGACTGAGAAATAATCCCGACACCGTCGACGACTTCTTTCGGCTGGCCTCACGATATTTGGACTGCTGTCCGCTGCAGTTGCTCCAGAGCAGCCTCATCACACCGATCTTCCAGTGCGCCCTCATAGCCTGCTCCCTGGACCATCGCGAGGCAAACTCCTCGGTGATGAAGTTCTTTGTTAATCTCCTGGTTTGGGGTAGGCCCAACAGTCACAGTCGGAATGCAGAGTGCCGTCCACTCGTCGTAGAACTGGCCTGCCAGCATGGCGGAGCATTGGTTATGAACCTGATTCAGGCGTCAGTCTTTCAGCTGCACTCCTACATGCTGGCCGATGTGGCCGAGGTGCTTAACGAACTGAAACAGGTGGTGGGCAACGATAGGATGCAGCCCTTCTTGGTCCAGGCTCTGGAGGCACTGCCCAAGAAGAACAGCGGTGGCTATGTGACCGCAACGCAACAGCAGCTAGATGATTTTAGCACAACGGTACTGAGGTGAGTATTAGCTCTTAATTACTTTTACATAATTAAAACTTAATCTTTTATTTTAATTCCTAAATTCCAGTGCGGACACAACGAAAGCCATTTCGCAAGCCTTGAAAACCTTCACGCGACTCTTCCGTTGAGCAGCTTCCAGAAAATTGGAAGCTCCACCTGGATTTTTGGTTAATTCTGTACATTTGAATGGAATGTATGAAAACAACTGCAATGGCGCAAAACAATTTGTTGAAAACGCACTCTATTAATAATCTAGTTGAATCGATTGTGTGACGTCATAAGTTTAAATATCGGATTATGCGGTTAAGAGATCCTCACAACCCTTTAGCCCTAGCATTAAGCTTAAAATTAAATAGCGCACTCCTAGATTTAAAGTTTAACGCCCCCCCAAATGACTCAGAAACAAACAACAAACTAATACCAATAAATACCTTAGTTTTAAGCGTTTAATGATTTAAAAACTGGACACATAAAAGATCTGTGTGTATTCTTGAAAAACATTTTGAGTATAATATTTATTCATTGAGAGAAACAATCACAAGGCATTTGGCTGTAATAATAAATAACAGAGGGAGTTGTTTTTTCAGGCTGATATGGAGTTGTGGACTTGGAAATTGAGACTATGCGTCATGATATCTTGTGGTAATACATTGTGATTCACTTGCTAGGGGGTTACATTTTCGCCACAACTCCCCCTCTGGGTACTAATCAAATGGATAATTTATAATACCAAAAACAATACATATTGTAAACCAAACAAGAAGATAAACTTTAAAGTTACCAAAGTATTTCCGGAGGCAGCAAATAATGAAATTACTGTGCAAAAAGGAGTGTTAAATGAGTGAAAAATAAAAGCTTAATCAATTACCAAAATTTGTTAAATCAGCTAATGTTTCTGAAAAGATCACAATTATAAAACTGTCAACTATTATTTACTAGCTCTGATTATAAAAGATAGAAATCATTACAATATTGTGAGTGGGTGTTTTTAGCAAATTAAAATGATAATTATCAGAGGCTACACATTAAATTGCAAACAATAATTCCTACTATTTTTCTATTGGTAATTTGTACATCACAGTCGGAATTTTGAAATATCGAATCTAAATATCCTTGTTTTGTTTTTGCTACAAAGCTGATATATGTTTTGGCTGTGTTTTTTTTGCTTTTGATAATTATTTTTCGATTCTGTATTTAGTAAATATTGTGTGCAAGTAAAAAAAAAATACTTTGGATACCATAAATGTGGCTAAATACTCATGTTACCCTTAATATTAATTGCACATGTTCTATAATTGCACTTTACGCTTAGCGGCTACGAACTACAGAACAGAATGATGAATTTATGGTTAATATTTTCTGGTGGAGATTCCCATTTAAATGGTCTCGGTCCGTGGATCGATCTTGTGAATAGCCTGCATAAGACTTTCGGTGTTTGCCGTGTTGATGCCCTGCTTGGACATATCAGTCAGTCGGTCGGTTATGGGCTTTTGGTCCTGGCCACGCTGCCACCTACAAAAAAAATTAAATTACTACATAAAGTAATTTAAAGACATAATGTTCAAACTCACCATAGATGTGCGCATGTGTGAAGCAAAGGAATATAAAGCGGCAACAGATCAATATCGCACAGAGTCTCAAAGCGACTTAGTGCCACCAGAGCCCATCTCTCGGCTGCATGATGGGGCACCGGGGATGAAGTGCAGGCCGCCACCAGGCGACAGAGTATCAAAAGCACCGGTCGCGAACGGTTCATGTAGATCTTGTTTAGCAGTCGGAAGCAGTTCTCCAGAATGGGTATGGCATTCTCATTACGTCGCTCGTCCAAGAACTGGCATGCCCTCGACAGCTCATCGTGCTGTAGAAAGCGCAGGAACTCCTCCGAATCCCGGAGCTTCGTCTGACCGGCCACATAGGTGAGAAAGGCCTCGAAGGCGGCACTGCGTTCGCCAATGAGCTCCGCCTTGAAGTTGCCCATCAGTACTTTGGCCGGAAAATATTTGTTGGCCAGCTCTGTGGGATATTGGCGTTTCAGCCCCATATAAAGCTCCCGAAAATCCGTGTAGCGACGCTCAATCTTCGCCGGCTGAGTGTCCGCGGAGGCGCCATCCTGGCTTACTGTCAGCTCGTAGACAACGAACCGCTTGATCTTAACATCCTCGCCATCGGGAGGCATGATATGGGCCAGCAGGATGTCGAAGCGAAGGACAGTGCTGCCATCAGTGAGTGGCTTAAAGGTCTCAGAACTCGATGAGGGTCGCTCCCAGACTCCTAAAATGAATTATAATTAATGATTATTAATTATTTAGGCTCCACTCTGCTCCCCTTTGGGGGCTAAAAGATTACACACCTTTTTGCAGTGCCTTATCAGACTCCGGTGGCGGAATGTCGAGGGCTGCCGCCTCAATGGCTGGACTGTCCAGTTCATCTGGACCAGGGGCGTCGGTGTCCCCCTCAAACGACGGTTGGTGGGGCAGAAGGCGCTTGGCCATCACAGCATGCACTGGCATAAAGCAAATTAGCAAATGCAGCCACAGACGTGCTAATTTGCAAGTTTACCCTACTTACTCTGTCGAATGGGTAATGAATACTCTTTGTGTTTTAATGTTTTTCTCTGGATGCTGCTCCTGCGTTCATCCGCAGCTGTGCACTTGCAGTTCGTTTCTGGTTAGTGGCGGATTATGCGGTTTGCATAGTGCTACGAACGAGTTGAGTCAATTCCACAGTGACTAATCTCGCCCCAAACAAAAATATTGTAAGTGGCAAGGCGCAGAAAGTGGGACGGACGGGAGGTCTTTGTCTTCGTGCGGGTGAAACGCACATAGGCGACGCACGAACACCCTAAGCGGGGGAGGTAACCACATGCTCTGCAATAGATCATCATATTTTCAGTTTCTTCAGATATTTAAAAGTCTATTTTTCATAATAAAACAAAATAACGGTATATTTTTATTAAAAATACTTCATATACCATACTTACCTTTACAAAATTCAAATATAACCGAAATACTCTTTATGTAGGGTATAATAACATTGGGCAAGAAATGTACTGAAAACTACTAAGTTTTGGTATTAAGCCGATAGATTTTAGTATGTAATCGATAACAGCTTCGATGTTTTTGCATCGCCTCCCACACAAAACCAAAACATAAAAAAACAAAAGAGAACTATTGTCTCGTCTCAAGTAATTTGATAGGAAAAAGATGACATTGCCCGAGTTCTTTGGCTGCACATTTATCGCTTTCGGACCTCCATTTGCCCTTTTCGTGTTCACCATTGCCAATGACCCGGTGCGGATCATCATTCTCATAGCGGCGGCCTTTTTCTGGCTGCTCTCCCTGCTGCTGTCGTCGCTTTTGTGGTTCGCCATGATACCGCTGCGGGATGTCCTGGCCTTCGGTGTCATCTTCTCGGTGCTGTTTCAAGAGTGCTTCCGGTACATCATTTACAGGATACTGCGGAGCACGGAGCAGGGGCTACACGCTGTGGCGGAGGACACGAGAGTTACGGACAACAAGCACATTCTGGCTTATGTTTCCGGTTTGGGATTCGGGATCATATCGGGAATGTTTGCACTCGTCAATGTGCTAGCTGATATGGTGAGTTATAGCAATGCAAACAGTTAATCTTTTCTAATGGCTTTCTTTTCCAGGCTGGGCCTGGCACCATGGGCCTCGAGGGTGGCACGGAGCTGTTCTTTGTCACCTCGGCTGCCCAGGCTCTGTCCATCATCCTGCTGCACACTTTCTGGAGCGTGATCTTCTTCAATGCATTCGACACGAACAACTATCTGCATATAGGCTATGTGGTGGGCAGCCACCTGTTTGTCTCCCTCATAACTTTGCTCAATGCCAGCGAGCTTTATACTGCTACGCTTCTCATTAACTACGCCGTCACCATCTTTACCGGCGTCCTAGCATTCCGAGTGGCTGGTGGAACGTCGCGCAGCTTCAAAAAGTTCATAACATGCCAGTGAACAAGCGCTTAGTATTAACTACCTTAGGTTATAGCCCTTGGATAACACATTATTTAACGATAAAAAAAAAAAAAAAAAGAAAACCTGTTTATGATTGATATGTAAATGATTTCAAATATGAACTTTAAGACTGTTCTTCAAGTGACGTTTATTAAAAATATTTATGTACTGATCCCAAACGCGATATTTATTCATATTTTCGAACTTCTATGTGAAATAATAATAAGATGCGAAACACCATTTTTAAAACAATATAATAATTAATTTTTGGGACATATGTTTGTAAGTTGTATTTAGTTTGTGATTAAACGTGATCTAAGATGTCTATTATATATTTCGTAGCGAATGCAGGAAAAATTCTAAAACTAAAGCGTAAAATAAGTATAACTACTGGCTGTAGTCCATTTTCCTGACATTGATGCCATAGTCGGCCAAGGCCGGCTGGAGATCCTCCATTGTCAGCGTGAACTTGCGATCCTTGGCCTTAGATCCGCCTGGAGTATTGCTGGTCTGCATATGGGTACGTGCCTTCGAGTGCTGCAGTGCGTCGTCTATGATGTCGGACATGTACTTCTGAGCCGCGATGCTTATCAATCGGACGATGCGCTTGTCGTCCGACTGAAATCCTCCCATGTTCAGATAGTGCGATGTCACCGCATCCGGTATCAAGGGTGTATACTCCTCCAGCTGCGACATGAAATCGCTGAGATGCGAGGCCGGAGTTGAGCGCTCCCGATCTCCAGGAGCAACGGCCCCTCCGACGGTACCACCGGACGACTGTCCATGGGTACCAGATGAGGCGCCGCCGCCGCCGCCTCCGCTCGAATTGTGGTAAATAATCCCAAAGTTGGAGCCCACCATCGTCAGATCGAAAAATTAACAAATTGTGGAAAAACACACAGCTGCAAACAAATTAGGGATGTGGAAAATATTTAAAAATATCAATATATCGATATTTTCGAAAAAATAAATAAATCTATTTTCAATGATATCGAAAAAGATCGAAGACTCTCTCCATACAACACATTTGCGTTTCAGGCTTGTATTTTCAACAAATATGAATAGTTCTACTTTTACATTTTATCTATGGATATTTGTGTTTAATTGTTTGTGGTCTTTATCCGCTTATTTGGTATCGAAAGTGTAATATGAAGTTTATATATTTATCCTTTTTTTTCCAATTATGCAATACATAAGTAAACATTTTCATGTATTTGTAATATAATAAAAGAAAAAATTTTTAAGTTTATACTTATTTCTGGACTGACCAACAAGTTTTTAAACTTTATATCGATGTATCGCATAATTGGGAATTTTGATCAATCGATTTTTTCAGCTCTATTTTTTTGATTTTTATAATCGATAGCACTCTAAAGGCATTCGATTAATACACTGTATACAAACACAAAATCACATCGTACAATTGCAACGAAAATAACAAAATTCGTGTAAATACAGCAGCTAATTAAAAAGTTATTAAGACATAATGGCTTCCGACGGAGAGGATATCAGCTTGACGCCTGCAGAATCGCTGGCTTCGGCCACAGACACCGAGGACGAGGAGATGGGAGGACAAGTGCTTTCGGATATGGAAACCGATGAAGAGGATTTGGATGTGGAGGTGGTGCCAGCCACCGCTGAAGATGCAGAAATGGATGAGCTGCTGCGTCAGCTGGAGGACTACACGCCCACCATTCCGGATGCCCTAACTACATACACCTTGAAGAAGGTAATTACATCTGTTGGGGTTGCAAAAAATATTCTAAGACATACATACTTTCCCCCTAGGCTGGCTTCTCCACGGTGGACCCCCAAATCGTGCGCCTGATCTCCGTGTCCGCCCAAAAGTTCATCTCGGACATTGCCAATGACGCCCTGCAGCACTGCAAGACTCGCACCACGAACATCCAGCATTCCAGTGGCCACAGTTCCAGCAAGGACAAGAAGAACCCCAAGGACCGGAAGTACACATTGGCTATGGAGGATCTGGTGCCGGCCCTGGCCGATCACGGCATCACCATGCGCAAGCCACAATATTTTGTTTAAGATTATGTAGTTTTATGTGGAGAGTAGTACGAAATTTAAGCGCAGTTAAATAAGTTTTTGACAAATTTCCGGTTGTTACCAATTTAAACAGAAATTCTTAAAAGTATATAATATATATTTCGTGAGTTATCAAATCTTTCCTCTTAGACATTTTAATGGAAACCACTATTGCTTAATTTTTGGTTCGATTCGATTGATTAGCTTTAATGGAAAGTAGAGTAAGATTTTTAAGCTCTAAATTGTTAAACAAACTGAAAATTGTGACTTAATGCAAGCTCCGATCTGGGTTAATCCTTCGACTCTGCACACGATCCTTCCTCGTCATCAGTGTCATCGTTGTCGTCGTTGCCTGAGATTATCTCCTTGAATTCGCTTACACTGATCTTTTCGGGCACGAATTGTTGCAGAAAATCCAATTTCTTTGAATTGTTGACTAACTGGGCGACATGTTCGTACTTGACCTTGTCGGTGGCATTTTTCTTAGAAGTTTCCAGCGCCTCGGTTGCTAAATACTTTACGAAAAGCTCCGTGCTCTTGGCCATTACGAAGAGAGCCTCGTTGTTGATCTGGCTAGCCCCACGGCACTTCATGATTGATTTAATTCTGGTAAAAGGTAGAAAAGTCTCGGTGCTTGGCAGAAGATCCTCGGGTTTATCCATGTTATCCCTCGAAACTTGTGATTTGAAAAGAGAATCAAGAATTCCCCGAATCAAACTGGCGGTCAAAATAAAATCACTAACGCCTGACGAAATTATCTTTCCCTTTTTGGCTTTTCGGTATTTTTATTAATTTTGAGCTTCATTATTATTTTAACAATAGCTGAGCAAAAAGATCGTAAGAACATCACAATGTTATTATTATACATAAATATTGTGAAGAAAATTAATGACAAATTATTGTGTTTTATTTATTGCTTAAGAAGTAAATAAATGTAAGAAAAAATTAAAAAAGAAATGTAAGCTCAAATTTATTTAAAGTACCGACGCGTTTGTGAGCATCATAATACCCTAGAGCGTCTTGCCAAGGTTATTTTTAGTGCCTTTGAATTTTCAATGCTTTTGTCAGCCGGCCGTAATTTTGTTCGAGTTTTCAGGTAAGCGCACGCAACTTTTCGCTTAAATAACTAAATTGCACTGGTTTTATATCTATATATACTATTTCTTCTGGGCAGTTCGCGCTCCGTTGCAACTTGCGGTGCTAGAATGGCGAACGAAGTGGAAAAAGCTCAGACGGCAGCAGCCAGTGAGGATACAATTTTCGGCAAGATTTTGCGCAAGGAGATACCATGCAATTTTATCCACGAAGATGATAAGGTGGGCAAAGTCTAATAGGTCATATGTAGATAGGTAATTAATAACATTATCTTTATACTCTTCAACAGTGTGTGGCCTTCCATGATGTGTCTCCGCAGGCACCGACCCATTTTCTGGTGATCCCACGTAAACCGATTGCCCAACTCTCGTTGGCCGAGGATTCCGATGCCGACATCTTGGGCCATCTTATGCTGGTGGGTCGCAAGGTGGCCAAAGACTTGGGCCTGGAGGAGGGCTACCGTGTGGTCATCAACAATGGCAAGCATGGCGCCCAGTCCGTTTACCATTTGCATTTGCACTTTCTCGGTGGTCGCCAGATGAAGTGGCCGCCTGGCTAAGTTTTTCTAGCTACTTATCTCCTTGAGATCTGAGATCTTAGGGGCACTATAAACACGAAAAGATTTATCTAAATAAATATAACATATAAAAGAGAATCATTCATAATTACTAAAGGTGTTTTGAAGGATCAGAGAACCCTATAAGTGTACTTCCAGGCGAACATCTTAAAACAAAATACATTTAGTAATGTTTTTAATGTTATGCTTTATTAAACAAACTCTTACGGTGAGCTGAAACTAAGTTCACAGATAATCTTTGGCTTTGAAACCGATATCAACATAAGTAAACCCTTTTGGTTTATGGAAAACGAACACTCTTTTGTAGCTAGAGCCTCTGAAATATATATATACATACATAAAGTTCTTAGTTGCAAAAGTATACACTAATTTTGCTTTTTCTAATAAATATTATTGAATGCCAATAATAACAACTTAAAAAATATATATAGTAATTGTTGTGTTCAGAAATCACGTGAGCGATTAATAGGACAGCGCTCCTTGAACTCGACAACGCGATTAAGGAAGGCACTCAATTTGCCTTGGTTGCGGCTCTTGACCGCGAAACTCTCAATATCTTGGCTGTTCAAGAGGATCTCCTCCGCGTTTAGCTGGTGGGCAATGGCCGAAGGCTGCAATGGACGGCGGTATAATTTGTCCAGCCGGGTGCCCACCACCAGAATGGGAACGTGATGGCTTCTCAAGATCGAATGCGGTCGCCTGTGGCGACTCTTGCAAATCCGACGCAGCGGCTCATAGAGCCAGTCGTGCAGGTTATCCTGCGAGCGCGGGTCCTGCAGATTGTACACGAGGACAATGCCATCGATATTCCTAAATATCTCCTTACGCTGCTTGCGCTCCATGCGGCGTTGGCTGTTTATATCAATAAATTCCACGAAATAAAGGATATCGGATGTGGCGGCCGTGTGCCGCGGGAACTGATACTTATCCGAATGGTCTGACGAGGAGGGCGATGTCCAAGATGGGGAGGGCGGCCATTTCACGGTGTAGGGATACTTGTGCAGCCGCACCTGAATGTTCCAATAGCCGTGGCCCACGGATCTGGATGCGAACGTCGGCGTATCAGCGCTGCAGGCCATCAAACTGGTTACGCTCGTCTTGCCGACACCTGGCAGAGTACAATTCTTAATTAAAGATATCCAATGACAACCACTGCTTACCTTTGTCGCCCAACATTAGGATGCGGATGGTGGACACATCCTCGACCTGTAGCTGATTCTGATCCATGTTTCCGAGCTTTTGTTTAGAGCACTAGCTACTAGCTTCTCGCCAACTCCTTTTCTATTTCGTTAAGTACACTGAAAGCGATTCACCAATAGGTCCCTAACTGTGTTCTGCTACCTAAATTCCTCATATCACAGAAAATCCTTGCGAAATTAACGAAACTACACAAACGAAATACAAATCAGAACTTTTTCCTATCGATAACTCGATCATTTGCCGCTCTCCCAATGACCTTCGATCGAAGATTCTATCGGCTCGTTAGATTTTAAATCTTCTTTAAGGCATCCACTACCCTCGGTTGCAGCTGTAACACTAAAGCCGACTTTATACAAAAATTGTACTTTATAGATAAGAAAAGTGCAGCTCAGCTAAATGTATCAAGGAAGGAAATTGCATAGAATAATAGCTTATCATACACAGTCGTGTTCATGGAATATAGCAAGCATATAAAACTTATCCCTAATCTTCAGCTTTTGAGTTAAATTTAAAAATATATAATAATCTATAGAGTGTTTTTAGAGTAATGGAATGTTTTTGTATGATTACAAAATGATTTTATGCCTATATTTCAAAGACAAAGATGAAATGTCTTTGCGTGTTAAAATATTAAAGTTAAGAAATGAAATATAAAATATTTTCAAAGTAGAAATTGTCTGTGTATAGATTTTTGACTTTTGTTAAAATTTTTTCAACCCCGCAAAGCTATTTATAAATATTTCTTATCAGCCGTTATTGAGAGAAAAGTCATTAATATTAGTTTTCAAACATTTGTTTATTGTTTATAAACATTCCTCGTTTCATTTCACATATGTTTAGTTCTTGTGTGTCTGTATATATTCTTTGTGTCGTTCACATCGCTTGTGTTTTACATTGTTACTAGGCTGTGGAGATGTTTTGTAGGTATATCGTTTTTAATTATTGTTTTCGATGCGGTTCCAGCAGCATCATTTGGGGCACAGGGATCACCTCACCTGTCCTAACCGCCGAACCGCACAGGTGTCAGAGTTTGCAGTGTGTGTGTCAGTGTGGCTGTGTGTTAAATTCTTTTTGCCTTCGAAATAAAATGTTATGCTTGTCTTGCAATACAGTTGCATTATAGTATGTATATATATATATATGCAGTTTATTCAATAATATCCATTCGCCAGCAAACTTTGCCCGCGAAGGCTCAATTTAAGATTCGTTTTGGTAATAGCATTTAAAACATATATTACTATTATATATGGTTTCACTTGCTTTGGTTTCTTGGCCTTTGTGTTTTTATCTTGGTTTGCCATATAGTAAATATAATTGATTTAAAATTCAAAAACAGCTATAAACAGTTTATCGTAAACAACAAAACTCCGGAAAGAGTCATAAAATGATATCCACGAGTGTAAGTGCATGATGCTGTGTGGTGTGTGTGTGTTTAGGTATATAGAGTCTGGATCTGAATCTGAATCTGAATCTAAACCGAAGGATGGAGAAGTACGTGGACCTTATGTCCGTGTGTAAGTATATAGCTTGGTTATGTTTAATACTTATATACCGTATGTCCTGTTCATACTATGCGGTGCTGTCGATGGTTATGTATAATGTTTGCTGCCCTCCCCCCCGATCGCTGGGTATATAAAAGGATATCGCCCCTGCGGGAGGTCTATCCTCTGCCATATGTATGTATGTATGTATGCTCGTATCTATGCATATAATGCGCACGCTAGGTGGCCAGATTAACTCATATCAACATCAAACATTGTCCTATATCTTGGGTTCGTATTTACCTATAACGCATATCTCTATATTGTATTTGTCGTTACTCATTGTTCATTACTTGCTACTCGATCGACCGCTCGTCCCCTCAGGTGTGCGCCCTCTAGGTGTGCTGTTGTGTGTAACTCTATGACAGGGTGGGGCCAAGCTGGGTGATGGGCATGGGCACCCCTGCCTGCTCTATGGTGAATGATAGGAAGATTGATTCTGATCTTTTGATCTTGTGGTTTGCTAAATGCATAATGCCTGATTTATCGAATATAAATTACATACGTACATATCTAGCAAATAAAAGTACATGGACAGCTACATTATCTGGGTTATTGTTTTTTTTTGTTGTTTTTATTTCTGTTTCCTATTTTAGTTACTTATTTATTTGTATTTGTATTTACCTTCCGATCTCCTACTTTTATCCACTTTCTAAGTATTGATTTGTGCTTTCGTGATGGGCTATGCGCTGCATTCTGCTTGCTTTGAGAACGTTATGAAATAATAATAATAAAACGGAAATTATTACATATACAGATATTATGTATTAACTAACATGTATACTTTATAATACATTTATGTTTTCGACTTGCTTTTATTTTCATTTTCTTTTTGGTCAGTTCGTGGGTGTGTCAGTGTGTGTGAGTGTGTGTGGGTTGTGCCTGTGTATGTACATGTCGATTTTTGGGGCTAACACTTACACAGTCGCACAGGGTTTTGTGGGTTATTTTTTGCTCAGTGTAGTAACGCTGTGTAAATGAATATAATATATATATATGTACCAACTGAAGGAAAACACAAATGAAAGTTTTGCTTTTGTTTTGTTTAATATTTATATATATATATATGTATATATATAGGTGTATATATAATTTGTTTTATTCACTTTCTCAGTTTTTAATTTAAATCAATAATCAACATCATTTTATATAATTTCATATAATTTGTTTAATATGCAAGTATATATAGTTTGTTGTCTTCGTCGGCATCTTGTCTCTTTTGTTGCTGTTGTTGTGGATAGGTTTCGATTTTGTTTGTTGTAATTTACCATTTGTTTAATACATATCGTGTACACTTGTGTCATTATTATTTTTATTTTATTTTTATTGTTTTGTTTTGTTGCTGTTTTTGGGTTTGAGATAATTTACAGTAATTATTTGGAAAAGCAAAGTACTTTATTTTTTGTTATTGAACAATACTCGTAATAAGTTGTATAGCTTGGTATTCTTCCGGTCTCCCTTCATCGATTTGTTAAATTTAGATGAATTATATTACATAAATATTTTTTGTAATTTTTTTTCTCATTTTGTAAGTTTTTTGCATTCTTTGTGTGTTTCATTATCTTTTCTCTTGCCTTGGTGAACATAACTACAACTGTGTAAGTGTGTGTACAGGGGATACACAGATCCCTAACTACGCATTATCATTATCATTATAATATACCATTTACAGGACAAAAAACATCTAATGTATTAGGTTGAATTTCATTTACTTTCAATATGGAAAAAATCAGAAAATCATGGCTCATTATCATAATCCCTCCTCAATGTCGCGTTGGAATGCTCTTGTGAGAGTTTTTCTTAAATTTGTTTTTTGTTTAGCTTAGTTAGCTAATTTGTTTTGTTTTGTTTAGGTAGGTAGAAGTTCTTGTTATCGCCGCCGCTTTTCCTTCCATATTAAAAATCCCAATTTCTTAGTAGGCTTGTGCAGCAGGAGCACAAATTTGTTAAGTATATATAAATGTATATTGTTTAGATGTCATATACTTGAATATAATATAAATAGTAATAACTATTATTGTTCTTAATATTTCTTTTTCTGTTTTAACATTTGCCATAATCATTTAGTTAGTATGTATATTTTCATTAGGTCCTAATATGATCTCGAAATCAAAGAATGCCTTAAAGTTGAAAAGGAAAAACAATTCGTTGGATAAGTAGTTGGAGAAACCTTAATACTTGAGTTGAGAACTAAATAATAAAATATAAACTAAAGAGATATAACTGCCAAAATGTCCACATTATTCTTTATATTTTTGTGAGAAATCAATAAAGAAACTAACCACTGAGTTCTATATATTTCCCTAAACACTGAACTAAATCTAACTAAAGTTTAAAATTCCAATCTGATCCGTAGTGCAAAATGTTCGATATCTTTATCTTTTTTCGTAAAGTTTAAACTGATGATATATTCCGTTGAAATCACGCTTCAAAGTTTAACTTTCATTATTTGCTTTTGGGTTTCGGTTTTTTATTTGGTTTTTGGTTTTCTACTTATACGTCTGATTTTGTTAGGTCGTCAAAACTCAGCTCTGTGTATATATAACATTAGTCTATGCAAGGGTTATACATAATATTTATATATAATATATATTCCTTTTCCACCTGTGAATATGTCGTCTGCCATGTTCATTTCATTTAAACACACACACATAGATTTTTACTTACACAGTTAAGTACGTAATGCTCTCAATAAGTTTTAACATAATAAATAATTTACATAACAGTTTAAGTTGCCCTTTACGTTCTTTGCTCTTTTTATATATCCATTAGAGTCAGTAATATTATTATCCACTAGTAATCCTTCAACAGTTGAAAAACAAATGGAAAACCGGAAAGATTCTTCGCATTATTGGACTAATTTAAAAACTGAAACAAACTTAACACTTTTTAAAATCATACACTCGCCTCCATTGCATTGTTTAAATAGTTTTCTTCTTTGTTTCATACATTGAGTATATATAGAGTTTTCTGTAATAATTTAACATACTCGTAATTTTCATTTAGCTTGGAAATTCTGAATCAATGACAACAACGATTTCATAGATTTTTAAATGATTTCATGTGTGAGAGATTATAGGGAAAATCATTCGAATTTTTTTTTTCAGATCTCTGTCATTCGTGGAGGTGATCATCATCGTACATAGTTTCCATTTCGATTTGTTGTTTCAACCAATGAGATTTATAACTTAGACACCTAAGATATTACTTAATCGGCTTTGATTTGTGTCTGTGTGTTTATGTTGGAGATAGCTGCATAGATGAGAACAATTTGCTTTAACTACGATAATTCGCTGATTGTTGCTGTCGTTCCGGGTGAGGAGGATCAGTTGTAGCTGACGTTGATGATGCATCGATTTCAATGTTTTGACGGTTCGCTTAAGTTTTTCTTTGGTTACTTTTATACGTTTGATAGATGTGCTGTAAGTCTGCGAAGGATTGAAATAATTTGTAAATATTATTTTTCAATATATTTTAATAAGCAAGAATTAAAAATACAACTGCTACTGACTGAAAAGGTTAGCAAGAATCTTTGCTATGGCGTGGTCTCGCTCACATAGATGTAGTTCAAACATCAAAAATGTATGAAGAGGAGCAGGACTTTAATTGGTAGCAGTATAATAACTTTTATATTTAAATTCAAAAGTATGCGCGTTGTGCATCTTATTCTTTATATTGCCTATTGTATAAAGGTGCTCTCTAGTAGCTCTCTCTGCCCTATTTTTTTCGTATAATCCATTTATACCTGCTTTATAATCCATTCTCACCTGCTTTTGTTATCCATGGTAGCGCCTTACTTCATGTTCTTCAAGATCTCGTCGGTCTCCTCCGGATCCTTGAGGGTATGCCACTGGGCTATGGGCCGCCGGGGCGAGGCCAGCATGTCGGACCAGTGACGCAACTCGGTGCCGGTGCCCATGCAGCCGAGTATGCAGCGGCCGATGGGTTCGGAGGTGCCAATACGATCGTAGTCCACGACGGTCACAACGAGACAGATTTTCTGTGCGCGAGCGTTGTGGGGAAAAGAAGGATATTCAAGGAAGAGTACCGGCATTAGTATGGGATATTCTGGGATCAGCCACAATCGTCGGTCTTTTTTTTTCTTCTTTTTGTTCAATATTTATTTGAATTTTTGATTTGAAGGGGGAGGGTATGGAACTGCACTTTTGAGTAGAAGAACGTTTCGGTATTTCGATATACGTGTTCTGTTTTGGGGTTTTGAGTTGGTTTCTTTTTTTTTTTTGGGGGTAGAAGTGGGAACTGTTGTAAGTGGCTAACAGGCACTACGAATGCTGGAAGCAGGCTATAGACAGAGGTTTCAGTCTCTACGTAAGGGCTTTTGAGTGCTGTATATTTGGGATTTTCAGTGCAAGCTACTTCCGGGTCAATCGTATAGATTGTTGGCTGGAATTTTTTCAAGGGCTGACACTTGGTTTAGCACAAGCTCTTTGGTTATAGTTTAATTTTCTTTTTTGGTTTTTAAGTTAACATCTAAAGGCGTTCAAGCATTACAAAAAGCTCCTTCAAAAAGGGTATGCTTGCTGTGGAGTATTTTACTTGTATATAGTATTTATTAGGTTTTTCTTCTCTTTTTTTTTTTGTTGTGAGTTAACAAGCAGAACATGCAAATGTCTAAAGCTAAGTTATGTATGAGTAGCTTAAAATGATAAATGTCGAAAAATAAACTGAAGAAATTCCTAAAAGCTTTCGAGTAGCGCAAGGTGAGAAGCAAATGAATATGGTCGGTAGATATATAGTCAATTATGTATATATCTCGTCTCCTTTTGTTTTAACCTCGGGGACTAATGAACAAATTACTTTTCTTGATATTCGTTAGCAGTTCACTTAAGCTGTGGCAAAAAGAAAAATGTTCATTAAATACGTGTAAACGAAAATGTATAATATTCAATCCCATTCGTCGTTCTTTGATTGGTCCTTTTAATTGGTCATGGCATGGGCGGGTCCTACTGATATGTATATATATAGTACAGAGACAGGGGTATATGGACTAGCACACGTAACGCAACCGTAACAGAGTTCTCCCAGTTTCCAGATTGTTTTGGACTTATGTTGGAATCGGTATATATGCATTCGGCGGTATATTCATGGTGATACGCTATACTTCTCTGTGGTGGGTATTTATACTGTGTATTACTGTATTTGTACTGTAGCTGTTGTTGTGCGATATTGGTATTCGATATTCAAATCAGAAGACAGTGTCAAAATAATGTACCCACTGCGATTTGGTGGTTGCGTGGTGCATTATTGACGCCGCTGGTATAGGAGTTTGCGATAGTTTGTATTATGGAAAGAGTAGTTTAAGTTTGGTATTCGAATTTCTTGTATATATATTTATAGTAGTAGTTGTAGTTGTAGTATTCACTGCATTTCACTGGAGTGTGGGCTACATTTAGTGTGTGAGGCTCGTGCTTTGCTGCAGGGATGCCCACGGATAGCTCAAGAAATAATATATGAAAAGAAACGAGTCGTGTCGTGTTGTGTTGTGTTGTTTCGTGTCGTGAGAGATCCGCAGGATCAACGAACTGGGCATCCCTGCCTTGATGCTGTTTGCTCGATTGCGAGCGAAGCGGCACACTACTGCTTGCTCTCCATTCAAAATGCGTCTAGGACGGTGTGTGCGATTGAGCTGACTTTTGCTGAATGTCCTAAGCCACTAGGCATGCCTGCTGTTCATTGCTCTCTCCACTTTGCCAGATTGCCTTTGAGCCTACACATCGAACTTATCAAACTTATCGAACTTATCCAACTAAAAAACATAAACCAAATCAGCTGGGCTAAGCACACATCGAGGCTGGTTAAGAACAGAAGCTCAAATCAGGTTCATTAATTCATTTCTCAAAAGACTACACACAAGTAAAAGCATGAAATCATAATTTATAATTATTCAAACCGAACATTTGCTAATTTTTCAGGGCTTTAACTTTTTGAGTATTTACAATAGTAAAAAAAAGGGATTATCCGAAAATAAAAAGCTGGTACAAATTTCGATTAAAATTGTAAATTACAACATTAAACATTGAATACGTTTTTGGTTTTTTGTTTTTTAAGATCTTACAGAACACAAAGATTGGTTAAGTTAGTTTTTTTTTTTGGGAGGGGTAGTTTAAGATATCTTTATGGGTATTACGAAGTTTGGTCTCTAAGAGTGTTCGGTTGTTTTGGTTCAGAGTTGGGTGTTGTTGTCTCTTGGCTTGGAATACAAGTATTCAATATTTGGATATATATATATATATACGGTATATATGTAGTATAATTAACAACAACGATTGCACGTAAGTAGGCTAGTGTGTGTTTAGAGAGGGGGGAGGTTGGGTACTCAAAACTCGGTTTAGTTTGTAGGTTTTGTAGTTTGGTAGATAGTTCAGAAGAGAGGACAGTAACAGTAGTAGTAACAGTAGGCAGTAGGTTAGTTTGTAAAGGTAGTAGGTAGTAGTAGAGTAGTAGTAGTAGTAGTAGTAGTAGTAGTAGTAGTTGTGGTATTTTTATAGGATAGTATAATACATTCTCGCATACTTGTATTTGTTCAAATGGTACTTCAAATGAGAACGACTCATTATAGTAAGGGTTGAGGGTGCATTTTTTGATACTTGTCTTCTTCTTTTTCAAACGTTTGCCATTTTGCATGATTGCAATTTTCACATATGGATCTATAATATAGGAAAGAATTGAAAGAAAGAAAAAAGAAAACATTTTTCGTTTTTATAACAAAGTAAAATGTTACCAACAATCGGATGAACACATCTTCTTCATATTTTTTTGTATTTTGTTTTGGCGTTACACACATATAATAATTAATTGACACCAAAAAACATTGATTATTGTATATATAAATATATAGATCAATTTTTTTACTTTGCAAACCCAAAAATAACTGAAATTACGCAACGAGATATAAAGAAAGCAGGCCAAAGGATTAGTCTATATGCTAATATCCTTCTTTAATATTATAATATACTGCAGTCGGGGCACAGAAATCTCTAGATATTTATATGGCATTTCCCAAATAACTACTGGAGATTTCCATGGCCTTTTTGCACTTGGCTTTGGCTTGATATCTTTAACAAAAAATTATTGCAAGTTAAAATTAGATTACCGAATACTGAGATACGTTTTTTGGAACACAGCAACTTTGAAAACTCAAGGCATATACGCACACAAATTGTGTTAAATGAAAATGTACATAGATAAATAACATATTATCTGTCGTCACATTACTTGGAAAGTTTCAATCCGAATATTTTCAGAGCATTAAAAAACATACTGGAAAATGTTCTGTTGTTTGTAAAAGCCTAGAAGAACTTTAAATTGGGTTTTTTGGATATATTCAGCGGCAACGTTTTGTAACTTCCTTTCGTTTTTTTAGCGGGGTTTCCAGCTCGGGACCAGTGTCCGGCGAGTGGCCCGAAATGAATGTTAAGTGTTTAAGTTAATAAATAAATTGTACAGATTACATGCAAAAGTGAAGCTAAAGCAAGCGAGAATTCGGTCAGTCGAATGGCTCTTGGCGTTCAATTTGGTTTTCTATTGGCTTAGCCAGGCATACATTAGTATATAGTATATATATATAAAAAAAACTGTGCGAATATTTCGGGATGGAAACGTTGCCGGACGATAAATATATCCACTGATTTGATTTGATTTGATTTCTGATTAAAGAGTAAATGAATTAATTGGAAATTGTAGCGTACGCGATTCAGGTTAAATACGGTAAGATATGCAAGTTGATAAGTTGGCGCTAATTGATAGTAGTTGAAAAGTAGTTGACAAAAAAGTAGTTGGAATAAAAGTTGCATTTTCTGGCTCTATTTCCGCTTTTCTGTTTTATTCGTAGCAAACGTTGCCTTGGCGTTTGCTCGACCTCAATAGGTTGTTATAGAAATTAGAAAATTAAACAAAAAAAAAAACAAAGTAAAAGTAAAACGAACAACATACTTCACACACTTGGCTAATTTACACACACAGAAAGCAATAAAAACGCCGACAGGACCAAAGGTGGCCTAAAGCAATGCCCCGATCGATCCTGCCGGCGCCTTGGTATAACGCCACATTACCAGACAATCCGCCCACGTCCATCTTCTTCAGGTTCTTGGCCTCCAGGATGACAACGGTTAGCTTTCCGGCAGTCGGCACGTATCGCAGTGAGAAGCAGATGTCTCCCAGCTTTTCCTGTTTCCGGAGAAGAGTTTATGCCAGGGTTAGTACAAATTGCTCAAACAATTTAGGCTTGCATCAAACAACATGTCACACAGAGTCTATTGATACATTTACATACATATCCATTTAAATATAAATATATATATTTGGGATAATAATTGTATAGTTTCTATATTAATTGGGGGGTCAGCACTACGGCACAGTGCAGGAACGTAGATATTTGGGGTTTAATTTGAACTTTTTAACCAATGGTTAAAGTTAACTGGCAATTTTTAGATGCTTTTAACGAGTTCCTCATAACTTGAATGAGGAATTCAATAAGAAACCTTTATAGGTGGCTTATCTTTAAGCCACTGGTTAAATTATACTGACAGTTAAAGAAAAGAGTTAACTTTTATGAAAAGACTGAAAATTTCGGAATTATATAACTGATAGAATATATTATAGCTTGTTAAAAGCAAAAACGTCTTAACCGCTGGTTAAGTTTAACAGAGAATAATTATAATTCGTTGACTCTTTTCAAATGATTCCTAAGAGTTCTCAGCTTTAAGATATAGATAAGATTACAGAAAAAACGTGGAAACTTTTAACCACTGGTTAAATTTAACTGACAGTTAAATAATTCAGGCTAATGTTTTTCAATGATTTTAAAGAGTTCTTATTGATTTAATTTGAAAATGCTATAAATACGTTAAAGAAGGTGATCTTGACTAAATGTTAACTTTATAAACCAAATCTGGCTGTTAGTTATCCGTAGAAATATCAATAAAAAACCGGGAAATTTCAAAATTTTAAAAGATAATAAGGATCATATTTTTCTTAGATCTGATCATTGCGATCACAACCAGTTAAGCTACTCCAGTTATATAGTTTCTTGGTAACAGTTACACATATTAGTTAAGGATATGAAGTTAACGTTAAGACGGTTTACACAAGTGGGAAAACAAAAAAATTAAATAAACTTGTTATAAGTTGAAGGTTTTTAGGGGTTCTCGGGTTGGGGTAAACAGTACAGTATTAGTAAGTAATGTATACATCAACTTTAGTTCTTATTTTTTATTTCGACAAAACGAAAACGCCACAAAAAATTACATTAAAACATTTACTGCACGTCCTAGAGCTTCGATTTTGTTAAGTGTAAATATATACTTTATATATATACCTAAATATATGTATATCTGAGAGAAGAGTATTTCCAAAAGAAAATAGAAGAAACTAAGGCAAAGTATTGAACAGAAATTAAACTCGTTGATATTGTTAAAGTGTATATCTTGGTATATAAGGGACTCGTGTTTTTTCTTCCTTTTTAAGTTATTAATTTTCATTTATTACTTGATTACCATACCACTTACAGATTCACTTCGGAGTTATATTTGATTTATAAGTTTTGTATTGCGTTTGTCTTGTTTTCGATTTATTTTTCTTTTTAAATAACACCCAGCTCAAAACCGACTGCACAAAATGCAAAAATATTTTGGTTTGTCAAAATTGTTCTTAGAAACTATATTGATATGAGAGAATAGGAGAAGGCAGAGACAGAGAGTTAAGAAGTTGAAGTCAAGCAGATTTGAACCGATTTTTATGTACAGTAAAGAGGCTAAATTTTGGAGATCTAGTTGGACCCGTATATCAAAATGAATAAAATGTTACTTATACAGAGAGAGAAGATAGAGAGAGAGATATATTGATTTCTTATGTACATGAAAGGTTATTAAAGATCATATATATTTTACAAATGAAAACACTATCTAAGTTATCGGTATTTCTATAATATATATGTATATAGCAACCCTAGGCTGGTTCGAACCGCTTGCAGTTTTTGTTTTAAAATTTTTTCATTATCATTATTTATAAGACAAACCAATTCGATGCCAATTCCTCGAGCACTTCTCCAAGGGTCACAAACTAACCCGGGCAATCAAAAAATCGTATTGTTTGAACTATAATTTGTTAGCTATAGAAATTGTGGTTGTGTGTTATTTGGATTAGTTAAAAAAAGTTTCAAGACAGAGACAGAGAGCGAGCGAGCGAGACAGACAGAGAGCGAGCGAGCGTTATAGAGAATTTATAGAGTCTTATATCGGAGTCACTTACCGCAACTTTATAGGTAATTTTTTCTGTTTTGGTTTTGTAATATTTTGATTCATTGAATTCGATTCATGTTCAGGTATTTTCTTTTTTCTTTTTGAGTTTCTGGGCCTTTCAAAATATTCTTTGTTAAATGTTTGGTGAATGTCTCATGGTAACTAAAATGTTTTAAATCACAATTGAAATGAAAAAGGAAACTTAAACAGAAAAGTTTAACGTTAAAGGAAACGAAAAAGAAAATAAGGAAACGTATAATTAAATATTTGAAAAAAACAGGATTATTGAGCATTTGTTTTTTGTATTTGACTGTCATCGAAGCTCTGCTTACACATTACAGTACACAATTAGGTTATGCAAATGAAAACGTAATTACAGTACACACATATCGGGCGAGACAGCGACAGAGAGCTAAACACAAAAACGTAAGACTTAAAGAAGCGTTTTCATATTTATTTGATTTTCATATTTCATCATTTTCATCTTTATTTTCTCGTTTGTGATTTCGATTTCATTCTAGATTTGTCCAATGGCTTGGCTCTTGATTCGGATACATTTACATTTTCGGCTGGTCGAACAGAATTGTAACTCAAACACAACGAACAGAACTGGGAACACATTTATGACGACAACAACCAAAGCAAATAACGATAATTATGAATCTCTTCGGCTTCGATCGTATACTTACATGTTCATCGCAATGATTCACGTTTCGGATTGAGATTTCCCCATGGCAAGAGTCAAAAATTTCGAGTACAGTTTGGAAATTTCGAATTTTCGATTTTTTGTGTTTTACAGATTTTGATTTGTTTTGTTTGTTTTGATTTTTTTTTAGCGATACGTTCAAAAATAATTAAAGAGAAAAATTAAGAGCGTATTAAAAACTTTTGAATTCCATTTCCAGTAGAATTTTGATAAGTAATAATAGTTGTAAATTTTGGTTTTTGAAAAATGTTTATATTTGGGTGTAGTTTTGTAACCAATTAATGGTCGTATGTATGTCCGTGTTCGATGTAGGTGTGAGGTGTGTTCTGGTGTTAGTCACTAATACTTAGTGTGGTTTTATATATAGTATAAAGTCGTAAGCAAATGGAAAGGCATGCAGTAGAGTAAAAATTTGTTGAAAAGGTATATTGCAGTGTTTCTAAACTAACTGGTAAGTAAGTTGTATTTCATATAAGGAAAAATTACAGTATTTGGACTTATTTTTGGCACAAAAGCTGATTTTCCTTGCATTCAAAATGCATGAAAATTAAAGTTTTGAAATTATTAGACAGTTGCGGGATTTTTGTGTATGCTTGAAAAATTTTTTAAGGTAAAATTTTGTAGTAGGCTGGTAGAGGGTCATACTGATACATCGATAGTTATAAGAGACGAATACTATGTTAAGTCTATGTTAAGCCAATGTAAATAACTTGAAGAGAGGGGGTATGCTACCGAGAGACGGCTGAGAGGAGCATTGTGTGTTGGCGAGTCGAATAAAGAAGAAGTACAGAACCCTTGTGTGTAATTTAATCAACCTTCCACAATTTGTAGAGGAAATATAAGTTAATTTGTTTTTACTTCGGAATAGATGGTTTATTATTATTTACAAATATTCGAATCAAAATTTATATGATTTTTTATTTTAAATGAGTCCAGAAGTATGCAACGGTATTTTTATAAGGGAACTTTGAGGCACCTTTTTTTATTAAAAATACAATCAACATAACATTTTTTTGATTAAAAATCTCTTTAAAATGTGCCCAATAATATGCATCTATTGTATATGCATATATATAGAGTTCTAACAATAACAGTTAATAATATACTTTAAGGCAATTTTAAATAAAACTAAATATTTTTGTTATATACTATGAAATCCTGCAAGTGTATAAGACTTTCGGCTTGCCGAAAAATTGTTAATTAGACAATTCCATTTCATTTTCTTGTCCGGCATTCACAGGCGAAAACTTAAAGCGTTTTTCCATTTCTGAAATTGTGTTCACGTGTGTGTGTGTTTGTGTTTGTGCTTGTTAAATTGTTTTTATATGTGTTTGTAAATGGCCTTTGTGCATTGTGTGTTTGTGTGTGTTTTTTGTGTGTATATCTGTGCTGGATCTTTTTCAGAGCATTCCTTTCATCATTTTCGACCAATTCAATTTAATCAATGCAAATATTTTACAACATTTTAATTTAATTAGTTAGATAATTTGTTATTTGTTATTTTTTCAAAGGATCTTTTTTGTGCGTCTTTAGTGTGTATCTGTGTGTGAAGGAAAAGAGAGAGTGTATGTGTGTTTGGGTAAAAGTTGGACAGACTTTATGCAAATAACTTGGGGTGCAAAAGTTGATTACTACTTTAAGAAAGTTATGCAAAAGTTTTTAGTATTTTCGATGTTGAATTGTTCCAATCAAAGTGCAAACGAAAATTGTGTAGAGTTTGTTATGTTGTTCTATTTTTGTTTAGAGTGGGACAGGGTTTGATAATAATTTAATAAATAATGGCATCAGCATGGTCATGGGGATTGCTTGAGGAATTTGGCCCTAAAGTCAGGCAATTATTTTTTTTTGGGAAATTGAAGGAAAGGCTAGAGAAGAAGATGGGTTTTTGGTTTAGTTTTTGGCGAAGGAGAGGCTCTCAACCATGCTGATTGATTTTCTTGTTCGGGGCTCTGTTCTTATGCCACACGTTTTCTCAACAAATTAATATTGCAGTGTGATCATTTGCATATGGAAATGTGAAAACATTTGTCATAAAATGCTTTTTCTTTTGCAAACAGGACATGAAATCGTTAATATTAATACAAAAACTCAACTACAATATTAATGATGCGAGAAAGAATGCAGACATAACAATTTATCGGGTTATATATTTATGCATATATATATATATAAAGAGAGAGAGAGAGTTAGAGAGACAGAGAAAAAATCAGAGAACAATCGCTCATGAACATAATTTGATTGATTATCGTAGAAAAATACAGAAAGTTCTGAAGGTAGGTTAGTTAAAGCCAATCAGTCAAGTGTGTTTCGATGCATTATAGACAGATTTATTTTAGGTTTTTGTGTACAAGAGCGACAGTTCACAGAGACAGAGCATGTTATATAGAGGGAAAATCATAAACTCAAATTGTGTATGCAAAAGGTGTTAGAGTTCTCTTTTGTTTTTTGTTTTTATTTTTTATTACGTAATTTTAAATGATGTTTTTGTATTTACCTTCTACAAAAGTTCAAGAAAACAAGAGTTTATATGTTTCGAAATCAATTTTTTTGTTTGTTTTTTTTTTAGGGGGAATTGGAGAAAGAGAAATTTAGAGTTTTATTTTTTTGTAGTTGTAGTAGTTGTATTGGTTGTGTTTTTGGTTTAAAAAAGGTACCAGGAAAATCATAAAACTGTCGGAGAGAGATTAAGAGAGATAGAGAGAGAGAGAGAGGCAGAGTGGAGGGGAAAATCAAATCAAGGCGCTTTTCCACATTTGATTTTCCCCTCATTGTTTGCTGTTGGTTTTACGGTTGTTGAGTATTGATTATTTAAATGGTAAGATAATTTCTGTTATTTATTTATATTTGCATTTTGAACTGGGTGTGTAAAAGTTTCACAAGAGATTCGAAAAACTTTTGCTTGTCTGTTTCGCGAAGTTTTCATTGTTTTTCTGTTGATATTGTATCTGTTTTCTTTTTTTTTAGGAAAGTTTTTTGTTTTCATTGTAATTGTCATTGCTGTTTTTCACCGCCCCCCGAAATGTACTTATAGAGAGGGGGTGGATTTTGTGGGACTAGGGGATCGTTGACTTAAAAACAAATATCAAGTGGGTGTCACAAATGCTTTTGATTGCTTTCTGTTGTATTCTCATATTTAGATTTATGTATAATTTGGTCGTGACTAAGGTTCGAATGCAAAATACACACAAAACACAATCGAGAGGTAGAGAGAGAGGTCACAGAAGTCAACAAATGTCACACGATTTCAGTGTTGGCTTAGTTTTAAGCTCAAAAAATCAGAGTACAAATAACGAACGCAATAAATGATAAGGCTTACAAAAGAGAGTAATATATAATATATAGAGAGATAAATCTCAATGGATTGTTCTTGAGTTGGAATTATATATTTAGTTTGTAAACAAAAAAACACACTTAGAGGCACACAGAGTGGTATACATAGACAGAGAGAGAGTTACTGATATATAGCTGTTTTATCCCCAATCTGGACCCCGGCCCAGCTCTACATACCTGTCCGCCCTCCCCTTCAACGCTGACCAGGTCGCGCCACTCCTCAATCGTCTGCGCCAAGTCGATGGTGCACAGTGGAACCTTCACCTCGCCGATCTGGTCGTGCTTCGAGAAGCGATCAAAGTCAAATATGGCAAACACGAGCGTCTTGTTCATGGCATCGGCATAGGGTAAACTCTGTGTGACATTACAAATATTTATAATATTATTTTCCCTACACAAGCAAGGTGCAAACCCTACCTTAAAGGTGAACGTTTCGTTGAAGACAGGACTCAGGGTTTTGCGGTGCACTTTGGTCTCGAACTTCTTCTTCTTGTCGGGCAGCAAGTAGACCTTCACATAGGGATCCGATGTACCGCCCATGTCCAGAGCGGGCAGCTCCTCAGCCTGAATCACCGTCACGGCCAAACTGTTTGAGTTGAAGTCGTATTCCAGCTAAAAAGAGAGAGATTCAAAAGGCGGCGCCAGCAGGGGGAATTCGGTTTTTGGCCAAAGAGGAGACAGATCGAAAAACACATGTTAGTTTATTTGTTACATTAATATTATAGTTTATAATTAATGTGGTGGCTTGGGTCTGATTTGAGTCTGTTTCGCACAAGGGAAAATTAAGCGGAATAACATTTAAGGCACTCAACAAGTTTTAGGTTACAATATTGCAAAGGTAGAAATGGTTTAACGATTTGTTTATTAATTCTTTAATTCAAATATCCGTTATCATAACTCAATAATGATTTAAAATTAAAATTTTCTGTAGAGAACAACTCTAAATTAAGCATAAAATTCTACTAACAATAAAGATTTACCAAGGCCACCAAATTCAAAATATTTAAAGTGGATGAGTAACTCTTCCTTCACTTAACTTAACTTCTGGTTAACTGCAACTAAGAAATATCGTAAAAAAAACTTCTTGAGTGCCAAAATGTTACCAAGTGGAAACCAAATTTCTAGTTTTAATGTCATTTTTTTTTTTCAGTGTGATTGAAAACCTTGAAGAGGAAGTTACAAGACGCGTTTGGCAAATGTTGAGTATTTATTTTATCCGCTGTTGTGTGTGGTGAGTGTTTTCCCATGTCAACAACATCAACTGTGCACACGTTTAACTATTTGGTTAGTATCGTATTTCGGGGATTTCTGGGAAGCGAAGAGGCAGAGAGAGAGAGAGAGAGGGATACGAGACCCCGCCTACCCTCCCGGGGGGACTGGAGAAAGGGAGAACCCACCTTGAAGTTGAGACGGCCCAGCTTCTGCTCGCTCTGCTTGTCCTCCTCGTCACCCTCCTCGGCATTCTCGGTGAGTTCCTCCATATCAGGCTGAACCTATGACATACCAGAACCCAATAACTACTAAGATTTGATGGCGCCTCAGACACTTACTTTCTCCTTGTACGCCGATCCCAACAACTGTACCGACTTCATGTCGACACCCTTCTTACCCTTACCATCTTTGGTTCTTCGCTTCTTCAGGAATCTCCGCACACAGAAGAAGATGATACCAAAGACGACGAGGAACACGAGGATAATGATGGCCACCACGCCCCATGTGGGCAGGCCGGTGCGTTCGGCAATTGCCTCGGTGACAACTTCGCCGGCATGCTCGATCTTTTTGATCACCGGCAATGAGGTTGTTGTGGATTCTGAAATAAATTGGATAGATTAAGTATTAGTTTGTTATTTCTTATAATTTGTTTCCTTATATTATTTGCCATTTTTTTTATTTAATTGTTTACCCTGAGCCTCTGTGGTTGAACTCCTTGTTGTTGATTCCACCTGTGCGATTCTTTGACTGGCCGCTTCCGCCGCCTTTTCGGCCTGCTCCAGCTGCTCCTGCCTGTCCATCTCACGGAACTTGGAATGATGTGTTTCTGTCTCCAGCTTCTGGTCCACGGATTCCAGTCCAGCTGACGGCTCTGAAGCGGACGCAGGCGCTGGTTCCGCTTCCGGCTTGGCGTCCGCTTCCGATTTCGCATTTGGCGGCATTTTGTTTGTGTTTTGTTGCTGAAAATATATAGAAGTTTTGTTTATTAATATATACATTTTAGGGATGAAAGTAAAACCGTAGAAAAAACTTTAAAAATCTTAAAAAATTTTAGAAACATTCTGAAAATTGTTGTATTTTTTGTATAAATTTAACAAGACTTATTATTCATAGTTTTCGTTTAAAATATTACGAATTTGCAGTCTATACTAGTGGATTTTATTAAGTATAATACTTTTAGTCTATAAAAACATTAAATAAACTAAAGCCTAAGGCCTTTGATCATTATAATAATGCATTCTATCCTTAAATACCTATTTAAACCTCGACTTTTAGCTAAAGATTTTCCATATTTTCCTTATTCCGCTTGAGAAAACATTTTCTCACTATGTGCGGTTAATTTCCAGGCTGTTGGCGTTTTAAAAATAGCGAAAAAACAACAGAGTCGCCACACAGAAATCCCACAAAAGTCGTTAGCAACTTTTCCTACACTCGCATCCTTGAAACACTAGAAATGCGCTGACGGCGCCAACTAAAACGGGAGGAAATGATTATGTGTGTGTGAGTGCGGGTACGCAGCAAGTAAAAGTGCTTATCCTTAGCCAGCCAAGGGCACGCACTCTCACCCACCAGATATATTATATATATATATATATCTGTAATATGGAACAGTATGGCGTATCCACAATGGCACCCACACAGAAGGCTTTGAATGGCAGGGATACCCCGGCCCGACTTTGTCCTGGTTTCTTCTCATTTCGTCCTCTTTCTTCTCTTTAATTGAATTCATTAATATTAACACTGCTGTAGTCGCTTTTGAGTTTTCTTTTTCTCTATTTTCCATATTTTTCCCTCTGTTCTGAGCGGCATTTCATTTGCTTTAACAATTTGAGCCGCATTAATTATGGACGAGGGGAATCATCTGCCTGAGTTGGGTCCCCCAGATCCTGTTTTATGTTTGTGTTGTCTGACATCTAGTGACCCTGAAACGCCATTGTCGCGGAGACGGTCTCCCAGGGATTTTAGGGGGCTTTCCCTGGTCTATACAAGTGTATTCATATCTCGTTGATTGGCAATAAGTGTCGCTGCTCGGGACTTTAGAGTCCCTGATCTACGCTGGAAAATGTCATTTTGTTGACCCAAAAAAAAGTTGAGTGACATGTGTCAAGCTAATGGAATTTTCAGGCATTTTTTTGGGGGCTCTTAGTAAATAAATTAAATTGTTTTTGGTTCTGCGAATTTTTTAAATGAATTTATTTGGCCTTAAAAGCAGGACTTTCTTTAAATTTGTTCCTATAAATAAATATTACTCTGGATACATAAGATTACTTGATTTTAACATTAATATACAAGATATTCGCTGTATTTTATTAAATAATTCTAACTATTTATTATATTTCTGAACCAGAAATCAATTTATTTGGATCCCGTTTGAAAGGAAATTGAAATTTTATATGTAAGACTTATACTTTCCAGTAAAATACTGCATTATTGATTGCAAATATTCAACATTAACTATATGTTAGGTGTAAATATATGCCTCAAAGTTCTTATTCAAAATTATATATCTACATATATTATTATTTCTATACATTCTATTCTATATCTACATAAGCCACCTTAAAAAACATGCTTTCTCTTTTAAAAACGCAACTCAAAGAACTTAGTTTCCATATAATCCTTTCCTTTCCCCACTCGTATGCCAATTTAACTAATTAATTTCACTATAAGGAAATCCCACTTTAGATAAGCCGATTATCCCTTTCAAATACTTAACAAAGTTCGCTCTCACATCTCGCATTTTCACCTCTTGTTCGCGAAATTCCATTAAGCCGGTCGCGTTTTTCATAAAGCTTCCACAGGCAAAGATAGATTATAATGCGCGCCCAACCACTCAACCGCCCAGGGAGGAAAATAAAAGGAAAAACCGTAAAGAGCCAGCAACAAGCTCGAAAAAGCTAGAAGAAAAAAGAAAAACGCAGAAAACTTGGTGTAGGAGCTCAATATGAGGCTAAAGTGACTTTAAATTGCCGCTGTGTTTACTTGGCAAATGACGTCAAAGGACATCTATACCCTGGTAAGGGGAAACCTGGGGGGGGGGGGGGGGGGGGGGTTAACTCGGGGAGCCGCTTAAATGAAAAGCCCGCAGGCAGCCGCTTTGTTTATTCGGTTCCATAAATATGCTTAAAATTCAAATGTTGTGGGTTCCAGGCGCGTACAAAATTTAAATGCAAACTCTGTGTTTGTCTAACAGGGACTTGCCTTTGAGGGCTGGCCCACAAAAATACACGTATTTGCATGGAAAGTATGCGAAATTATGTTGTAAGGGTCGTTTAACCTCGAGGCGAACGTAATTTTTTATTTAATTTACGGAATTATCACGCAGACGTGTGACCACGCCTTCAAGGCAACGAAATTTTTGGTTGTTTTGTGCTTTGGAGTTGGGTTTGGTTCCCTCAAAACATGTACTTAAATGGTTGTCCTAATTTTTTATAGAATTTTGTGGTGTTCTGGGTGAGGTTTTTTTAATTTAAGACTGAATAGTATTTTGAAACACTGTTTAATATAATTTTAAACTAAGCTTTTATTACTTTTTAATTGCAAAACGTAAACTATACATATTTTTGAGACTCTTTTTAACTAAGATATAAACTGTTTACTATGATAAAGCTGAAGTTTGACTCGATTTAACACAAATAAAATCAATAAAAAGATGAACAATAAAATATCCTAAGCAGTTTTATATTTATTTACACTGTCAAGAAATAAACCAGGTTTACTTAGTCTCCCCTGACCACGCCTTAAGGCCTTTGCCTGCTCTCAAATAAATGGCCAACAAATCAATAAATTTAAATGCATCTAGGACAAGTTCTGTTATGAGGAGGCTGCCTGGAAGTGACTTCATGGAAAGAAAGAGGAAAATGCGAGAAGAAGCAATAAAAAATGGCAAGCTAGAAACTGCCACGAGTCCTTCCGGGGATGCCAGTGGATATAGCCAGATAAATTGAGTTGCAGCTCAGTGGCAGAAAAATATAAAAAACAACAAGACGCACCAACACTTAGTGTAACTTTCCGGACCCAAAGGAAAACTCATCAATAATAAATGTACACGCAACAATCAGAAACACCTTCTTCCCGGAAAATGGCAATCACGAAGAGGCCAGGACACTTGAACCCAAGCCAAGGCAGAAGCACTTTGCTCGCCATATTTTATTAATGCAGCAGAAAATCCTCCTCTGAATTATGGGCTGCCGAAAAAAAGGAAGAAAACACCGTCCTGCAGGTTAATAAGAACAAGATGTGCAACCAGGAAAAGCCACTGGGAAAAGAAGGTCACACAAAATATTGTATGTCGCCGCGGTGGCAAAACTATTTTGTCATTTTGCCAGTTTTCGTGCTACTCTTTTTTTTTTTTTTCGCACGGGTCAACCGGGCGGATGGGTGATTTTTGTGGTGCCCAGTTGTCTGGGAAAGAAAAAAGTGGCAGCGAAATAACAAACTACGACGCAGTTTTGTACCGAAATGCGAATTTCCCTTTATGGCCTCAACAGCTGCTTGCCCTGCCACATATTTGTTTGTAATTTTTGCAAGTACTCGTTTCGAGGGCCTGTAAAAAACTGAAATGGTCAGTGAGTCCATTGTTAAGGGCCCCCAATTGATGGGAAAACATTTTCAGTAATTGTCAATAAGGATGGGGCGGAATGTATTTTATTAAGGGCATTACAGTTTGGAAATTACATTTCGAAAATAAGAGGAGAGTGAGAGGATGATTTGGGATACAAAGTGGCAGGAAGTTGAGCTAATATTATATAAAATTAAAGTGATTACTGAATACTTTGTCTGTTTATTGTTGAGTTAAAGAAAATTCATATGATTTAGGAGGTTCTTGGATAGGTAATATATATTTTGATTTATTATACTTGTTTTTATATATAATATATTAATTTTTATTTATATTTATATATTATAGATCCATATTTTTGCTATATCTTTGTCAGTAATTAAAGTCTTATAATAATTAAAATACTTTAGTTTGTAAGTAAATAAGGTACCTTTTTGGCAAACAAATTGTACAAAGAACAAAGTTCTTGAACAATATCTCTAAAATTCAATGTCAAATAATTTCCTTTAACTATTTTTGAGCCTTTTCCTAATGGGTTTTAATTCATGAAAATTTAACAATGCAATTACCACAGTCTTATTGAATTTAAGCCTTAATGAAGGATTCCTAGTGCTCAAAAACCGGCTCTCATGTCCTGTACCCTACTCAATTATTAAAAGCTCATTTTCCAAACCATTTCTGCTAATAATAATTCCCAATGCTATGACCTTTGTCTGACTGTGTCTATAAATAGACTGGTTGTGGGTGTGGGGATTTGTGGTGGTGCAGAAATCAGAAATCTGATAGTGAGGCGATTGAGTGGGCGTTTGTGGTGCATTGCAGTGACACACACACACACTGGGAGAGGAAAAATCAACAATTGGCTGTAGATTAGGGGTAAATTCGCCAAGTGATAAGATAATTTCGATTCATCAAATATTCAGTGAGGGGGAGACCATCCCAAGCCATCAACCCGGCTGACAATCAAACTGTCAGAGCAAATTAACGCTGGATAAGAGTGGATAGACTGGCGGCCATTATCCATTACCGCGCTGGATAAACAAAACAAAAACAACAGTAGCTGCAAAAAAGAAAAACACAAAAAAAAAAGGGAAAAGGATTCGTTTCGAATCTATGGCAACATCTGTGGAACCCACGCACGTAATGCGGCCGAATTGAAAATCGCAAGGGGGAACCCCCAAACTCCGAATCCTTGCCCGAGCAGCTAGCGGTTAAGCTTTTTTGACGACCCAGAGCGAGAGAGAGACCGAGAGAGTGGAAAATTCAAAGAGATGGTTAGAGAGAGAGAGTGGAAAATCTACACTCTCTCTCTCGGCTTACTGCGCACATAACCCAGAGAAGGCAACAAAATAAAAACTCGGAAAAATGGCAAAGGGAAAAATGGGAAAAGGGAAAATGAAGAAAACCCAGCTAGACTTGAGGCCACAGGACTGAATATGAATGCCCGAGGAGAAAAACCAATTTTCCACATCATTATGCTTTTCGCTTTCATTGAACAAAAAGTCGGTTGTCTCAAATTGATGTCCCTAAAAAGTGTGTTGTTTTCAGTTTCCATTCATATTCCTAAATTTCACTAAAGTTTTACGTTCACACCTCCTGTGTTCGAAAATATCCTTTTGGGGCGAGGGCGGCTTAAAGGGTCAAAGGCTCTCGGTGTGCGCGTGGGGGCCAACTTGATTATTGGCAATTATGTGCGGTTTCTCCGCTGGCTTCTCAGCTGGATTTTTATTGCAATGCCCTTAATGGCCGGCCACAGGACTTCCATCACAGTCCCTGCCTGTCTTAGCTGTCTCCAGCTAATTACCAAAAGAAAAACTTAATCAAGTTTAGCTCTTCTTAGACGCAAGATAAGAGGCCGCCCAATGAATAAGTGATATATGTGGCTAAGGACCGGGTTTTTTGGCAGTCTGGCAGCTAATAAACTTAATTAACATAAAATATGTCTTGACCTTTAAGGATAGAAATCGTCATGGTAACAAATTGGAAGGGTGGAAGCTGTTTAAATTGGTAATAAATTAATGTTTAATGAAAATTTGTTAGAGTTAACAATTTTTAAATGCTTTTTAAAATTTTTAATAGTATAACTAAATTTCTTTGAAGTTTCTAAGTTTTTTGAAATTATTTTCAACTTTTAAATAAATAAAATAAATACTTTTGATTAATTAAAGAATTAAAAAAACCTATTTGATGATATTTTATATCCTAAATAAATGCTTACTTTGCAATTAAGCGCAGAACCAATTAATATCTGTATAAAATAATAATTAAAAGGTAATTTTGAAGTTTTATGGCACTTAAGTAACTCCAGGATGCTTAAAATAAATGTATTTATCTTAGTAAAAATATAATTAGCTCCTTTTTATATAAACTAATATTATATTAATAAGAATTTTCTTATAATCCAAACTAATCAAAGGATACAAGCCTCCTAATACTGGCCCCAATAAGTATGCTATATTTCTGGCTGAAAATCCAAAAAAACTCACCTCCTAATCAGACAATTTTGCCAATATTTCCAATCGGACTAGCCGTTATAGTTCAGGCTCACTTCCTTCGGTATTTAATGTGCTTGTTTATCGCCCGCTTTATTAGTTAGATGATGGGTTTTGAGCAGCGTTTAACGAAGCGAGACTCCAGCTAAGCTGAGCTGGGTTGAGGGGGTGGTGCGGCGGCAGCTCGGCAGGAAGGATGATGATGCGGGTCCTGGCTGGTTGAGTGTGTGTGGGTACGGTGTGCTCCTGCTCCTGCTGCTGTTCTCCTTTATTTTTGTTTTTTTTTTTGCCTGTGGCTAGTGAGGCCGCTGCCTGCTAGTCTCACATGAATTTCGTATACTTTTCGATTTTAATTAATTTATTTAATTTTATTTTATTTTAATATATTTGTTGTATTTTCCACAAAATGTTGAGAGAGATCCGAGCGAAGAGAGGGAACAAAGAGAGAGAGAGGGGGAGAAATACGGAGAGTGAGAGAGCGGTAGAGAGGAACGGAGCGTATACGTAATATTAAAATACAATGGTATGCGTAAATATTGATAGAGCGAATTTGTGTGAGTGTGTGTGTGTGTGTGTGTCTCCTTGCTCAAAAGGTTATGTGTGCGTATGTGTGTGGGCGGAGAGCGAGGCGGGGGCTGGCAAATTCGCTTTTCCCTCAAAGAAAGCAAATTCAGGATAGAGATTTTCTTAGGGCCATTTCTCGTTCTTCTTTTTTCTTTTTGTTCTTCTTGTCCTTTTAGCCTGCTTCTGAGCTTTTTCTCTTTCTCTCGCACTCAGACACTAGGAGACCCCTTTTATTTCAAACACTTTAATTTGTTTATTAGTTAAATTTCAAATATTATTAAGCTTTTTATTTAGCAAGAAGGTGACATTTGCATATGAATTTTCCTCGGTTTTTGTTGCCTGGCTAAGCGCGAGCACAGAAATCATGTGGAAAAATCAATATCCCAGCAAGTGGCTCACATGCGTTTTCACTTTCTATGATAGCCCATTTTTCCTCGCTTCGTTTTTTTATTATTTATATTTCTCGTCTTGCACTTGGGAATTTTCAATTAAAAATTTCTTTCGTTGCTGCCATTTTTTCACGACAAAATTCTGATACACAAAAAATGTTCTCCTTTTTTTGTAAGCGCGTGCTACACACACACACACTAAGACAGAGGGTAGCACGCACACATACACACGCGCACAACACTTTTCGGTGCTTTCGATGGCGTTTTCATTTATATAACAAATAGCAAAACACTGTCACGGCATTTTCTAGCATTTAACCAATTAATTATTTAAAATTTTCTTAGATTATTTGTGCCTTTTTTTAGCAGAGATTTTCCATGGTTTTTCACACTCTCAATGCAGCTCTAGAATTTTTCTTTGCCCATTCACCTTCAGCCTAGCGCCTTGTACTTCAGCAGTCAACTTCCACGGTCGATGTTCATTCGCGTTTTGGCCCACACGCTCAAGGAGCAGCAAGGAAAAAGCTTTGGCCAGTCGGGAGACTAGCCAAAAGTCCCAAAGACCGAGAGCGAATCGGTTAAGGCATCGATTTTGATTCGCTGGCCAGCGGGTGACCGGGGGAGGGGGGTGCTGTTTTCCACGAGCTTTCAGTTGTGTTTTGGAGACTTCGAGAGGGGAAAAGCACTGGCCTAACCGAACTTGGAAAATCGCTTTCAATTTAACAATCAGCTGGGATTTTAAGGGGGAAATTAATATAACTAAAAGAGGAAGTAAGAAAGGTATAGTTGAGTGTGATTTATAATTAATATAAAGTAACAATAGTAAGGATTTGAACAATAATTTGCTAGTGTTTCGCGGAATTCTTGTGTGTTAAGTTAAAACAGAAATTAGTAGAGTGCAGTGCAGTTAGTAGCCGTGACAGATCTCGGCCACGGACCAACTCTCGTTGACCTTGAAGGGTCCCACCACATCGCATTTGGTGCGACTGCATATGCCCACCTGGTAGGTATTGACGGAGGCGGTGTCCCGGTAGAACAGCACCATCATCACATTCTCGATCAATTCTGCGGCCTCGATTGCGGTGAACTCCCTGTCGGCCGGCTTGCGACCCGATATCATCGCTAGACCCATGATGGCGGGTCCTGTGGCCGCCATATAATCGTCAATATAGCCACCGTGATGATCTACGACGGCCAAGTAGGGTGTGCCGTTATTCTCGATGCCGCCCACCACCGCATCAAAGCTCAGCGGTTTCTTTTCCACACGCCGCTCGTATAATTTTGTGGTCAGCCAGCAGGTCAGCATGCTGGGCTTTAGATGATTGGGATCTTGAAAGCAAAAGTCCTCGATGATCTTGTTTTCCACCAAAGCGCGGATGTGCTGAAAGTCCGGATAGTCACCGCTGCCGCCGAGCACAAGGTTCTCGTTCATTTTGTACACTCGCTGCATATTCGAGTAGGTCTTCTCGTTGCCATAGGTCACCAGGGTGTCTGCGGCAATCATAACGCCGTCTTTATAGCGAATTCCTAGAACCGATGAGCCGGAGGTAATGCCAGCCAAATTATACATGGGCCTACGGGAGTCATTGGGGGGAATCTGGCTGAAATTCTCGAAAGACATTTTGATAGTACAATAATTATTCTTAACTTTATTGATTGTACTGTGAGGGGTTGACGAGTACCTAATCTGCTTTGATGGCTTTCCCTTGGGCTGCTATGATTACTGCTACCCATTAAATTCTAAAAACCAACCCTAATGTTTTCCCAAGCTTCCTCTCTCTTGGCTTTTCTCCTTACAAAGGTAAACATCTGACATCTGACCGCATGTTACGCTAAAAGCTCATCCAAAACCTGTTCGTAGTGATTCAGTGCATGCGTACTGGGGCGGAAATTTCTCAATGACAAAGCCGGATGCCAGCAAGGACATCCCAAAGGAGTGGGTGTCTGTCTGTAAGGAGCCATAAAGCTAAGCTTCGAAAAGCTGCCCCAGAAAAATAGCTTCTCCTCTCAGCTTTTATGATTATGTCAAGTTTTCCACCAAAAGTTTTCCCCATTTTCGTGTCAAGTTTTCCCAAATTGTTTGCTAGATGTCGCCAGTGGTCATATAATTGCTTCATAAACTAGAACTAAACAACTGAAAGCGTATCAAAATGCATGGGGTAGCATCATTAATGGCCATCCTGCACTTCCGGTGCGCAATTACGCATGGCAAACACAAATCAAATGCCAAAATTGTGCGACATGGAAGTCGGGTCCCGTGGCACGTGATCCTATACCCCCTCTCCTGTCCCCCCCTCCAAAGGATAAGCTCCAATTATAAATTGCGTAATCAAATAAATTTGGCAAAACCATATAACTTATTTATACAGCCAACACACAGACACGCACAAACTGATTTTGGACCGGAAACTGCTACTTTTTGCCAAACAAAGTGGCGTGCATCGGTGTGTAGAATATATTTACATTTTATAGGCAGCATGTCCTGTCTGGCCTGCGTCCTGTCAACAAAATACAAATCAAATAAACTACTGACTGTCGTCGACAAGGGGGTAACCTACGAATTCTTGCTTGAGACTACAATTCGTGTTCGTCCTTCTGTTTGAGTTCGTGCTGAAATCGTTATCCTGTTACTTGTCATTAATTCGAGCCTTCGTGCATATTGTTATTCCTGTCATTACTCCGCTGTTGCTATTATTGTAGCTCTGTGCGTCGAGCCGTTAAATTAGCCGCTTATCAATTATGTATTTGAATTTAATTGGCCAACTAGAAAGCTCCCGGGACTCGTTGGACACCACACACTGATTTGCAGTTAAGAAAAAAAGAATTGAAAATATGCTTGTAAATTAGGGAAATTTCATTGCGGCCACGGTGGAAAATAAATAAATAATAGTTAAAGTTGCTGTGAACGCGTTTTTGTCAAGTCAAATTGTGTGGGTTTGGTAAGGGATGCACATCGAGAGGGGAAAGTAGGATATGGTGATGACAAAAAAGGTATTGAGCTCATTATCATATTGAAAATGTCCTGAATTTTGATTTATTTAAATTTTATTTATTAAAATATATAGTGCACTTAACATTAACATTGATATGATACTATTAACTTTCTTTGTGATTCCTAAATATGATTTCATTAAAGGTACAAATTTTAATATTGTTATTCTGAACTCTAACTTATTTTTGGTACATATCAAACTGAAGTTAAAAGAAAGACAAAGCTTCCACATTTAATTGGGTTCATTTAACTTGCTTTAAAATTAAAAATATAAATATTAATAATATGTATAACAAATCATAAATAATTTGATTAATTTATTATGAAACTTCCCCTTAAATTATTTCCTAGTCATACACCTTCTTTTCCAGACTTGCTAATTAAACATCAAGAAAAACCCATTGAAATACCAGTCAAAAAAGGGCATTTGTATTTGAGAATTGATATGAAAACGATTTGAAGAATGACGATAAAGGCATGTTTGTTTTTTGTGTGTGTTTTTGCTGGTACTGTGCTGCCTGCTCTCTGATGCAATTGAATTTTGTGTGATTTTGGTTATTTGTCGTGGTTATTTGCTGGACACAGCTCCCGGCGGTCTGATTTATTCATTAAATAATGTGTGGTGGCGTCAGGCCCTTGTCCCCTTTGCCGGACTCCCGGGCTCCCTCATGCGTCATGATTTTCTACAAATAAATTGATTTCAGTTTTCAGCATTAATTTAATAGTTGTTGTTATGGCGCCTGGGCCGATGCTATGTGTTTTCATTGTTATTGCAATTGGTAGTGTGGATGGTTACATTTTGTAATTTCATTTCTCATGGCTCCGCGGATTCCGGCAATTGAGCATTATGCAATGCATTTACATATATATGCATGAAATCGTTTAATTGCAATTCAGGCTGCCTCTTTTTTTCTTGTTTTTTGTTTCTGTATTTTTCCAATTTTGGTTGCAACTGTTTGCATTGTTTGCGACCAATTTGCAACAGTATTCCGGGAATTTCGCCTTTACTTTGCGAGCCAAAGCTGCTTGGCATTTTTTGTATATATATATATATTGATGCCGGGGATAATCGTAAACCAAGTTGGAATTTCCCTTTACGATTTTTACGATGAACGTCGTTAATAAAGCATAATATGTTGACCTCAGAGCGCTCTCTCAACGATACAGTCACTGTCATAATTTTGCTCCTTAGTTCTCTCTCTAGGTCTCCTGATTGTTATGGTTTTTGTTGTCCCAACCACAAAAAGCAATTTGCATTTGCACTTTTCGCTTACGCTTGTTTATGACCATTCATTTAATGGTTCTTTAGGAAATTGAGTTGTTGGAATTACTTTGACTCGAGAATGGTTACTAAAATGGTTGAAATACTCAAGAAAATTGAGGGAAATTGGAACAATTTATATTTTTTAGTGCCAATTAAATAGTATCAAGTATTTAAGAGGGGATTTTACTGTAATTTCAAGCTTAAAATATAAGTTTTCAGATTTTTATTTTCTATTAAAATAAATCTATCTTTAAGGAATTCCATATTTCTGAGAACCTAAAAAGGTAGTTTTCCTGAAGTGTGTTAAGAAATTCATCTTTTGAAAAACTTCTTCTATTAAAATTCTTCATTTTAAATTCTTCCTTACAAATTCTGCTTCAAAAGTTCTTTTAAACTTATTCTTTTGAAATTCTTCCTTTAAAATTATTCTCTTGGAATTCTAATCAACCCAAAATAAAAACCAAAAATCTCTTAACAATGAATTAAGTTATTGCGGCTTACCACCTAAAAGCCAGTAAGGCTCTTTGAGGTCTAAACCAATTCCCAATTCCCGATATGGCTCTCGGCTAAATTCAATCAAAGATCAAACTTATTACTTAACTCCAAAAGTTGCTGTAATACCTCCAGGGACTAGGCCGCACAAAAGCCGGGAAAACAATTTAATCAATCAACCGCCCAAACTATATAATAAGGCACAAATTTGTAAGAATAACCTGTTTGACTTGCGAAACTTCCATTGCGTAAATTGATAAATCCTTTAATGTTTTCACCCCCCCTCCCTCCGGATAATGCACAAAGGGTTCAGTTCCGAAGAGTACATACAGTGGGTCGTGACACAATGACATACACAGCGGCGGCTATGTGGATATGGGAAGAAATCAACTTTCGATTTCAGCGAAATAAATCCACTTTACAGATTGAGACGACAGGCAGGAGGAGTGGGTAGGGAAGCAGTACCAGGAGCAAGAGTTGGATAGGGAGGAGAAGCTGGTGAAGGAGAAGGAGTAGAAAAAGGAGTAGGAGAGGGACGAGGACCTGAAGCTGGCTCTGCGACGTGAGGACATGGGGGAATTTCAATTCCTTCTAAGCATGACGACGACGATGGGGACAAACTCATTGAACGAGGGCGAAGACAAACACGTGCTGAGGGATACAGCTAAGGGCAAGGTAATAGCAGCTCTTAATTATGATAAGCTGGTGAATAAATAATTAAATATTTAACTCTATAATATATATAAAATAAAGTTTATAATAAATTTGAGCTCAAATTAGGGAGCTACAAAATATTACTAGTAAAATATTGTATGTTTTTTTAAGATAAGTAAAGTGTTCTCTTTATAATATTTAAGTTTTCAATTATATAAAATGAATACACAGAAGTAAATAATTCAAAGGAAAATAAATATTATAAATTTCCACTTTCAAACTTTCCCATAATAGAACATAAATCCTTAATGCCAACAAATTGCCCAGCTGAATTCCATTAATATGGAAATACTATCATTTAAAAATAACTCACAGGTTAAATAATAAATGAAATGAAATACGATTGCATTATTGATTGATAGCTCTAGTATTTTGGCAAAAGCTGTAGACACATAGCTATATGGGGGGGCAGGATGTTGTGCTCAAATAATTGAATTCATCAAAGTTAACTCGCACAATTGTGAGACCGCCACTGCCACCGAGGATGCCTCAAGCTTTCGAGAATTGTTCCTGTGCGATTTCCCTGCCCGTCTCAACATTTGTTCCAGTTTTAGTTCTCCAAACTTGGCCCTGTGTGCGTTTCCTTTGATGATGAAGTAGACAGCAGCGGCTAAATTCGCTAAAAGAATGGCGTACGAAAAGATTTGCGAATTGACAAAGTGCAAGTAGGACGACGACGACTTACGGCACGAACATGCCAAATGAACGGGTAGGCAGTAGCAGGCGCAAACCTCATAAGCGAGCACGTGTGCGAGTGTGTGTGTGTTTGTGTGTGCCTCTAAGGACCTCCCCCGGGCGGCAGGGAACTCGAAAATCCATGTCAGTGTCACGTAGCCGAGTGTGCCCCAAACAACAGGAACAATAACAACACCAGCAGCCAAAGCGGCAACAAAGCAAATAAAAAAAAAAAATATACAAGAAAACAACAGCAAAAGTGTGCTCGAGACGATAAAGAAACGGATACTGTCAATGTGACTTAGCCCAGATACACTAATAGATTTTTTGAATATACAGAGAGTGAAATAAGGACCCGGCCACATAAGAATTTGTGTCCGGAAACTTGAATTTGAGACGGGTTTTAAGGGGATTGAGAGATAGTAACAAGATAATATTTAAGGTATTAATTGGGTATTATTTAAAAATCTAGCTACTCAACATAAGCCCTAAATAATATCTATTAAATATATTATTATTGAATTTAATTCAATCAGTGTTTAAATAATTCAAAAAGTTTGTAAAATAAAATTCTAAATAAAGTTGAATAAAAGAAACTTAAGTCCTAAAATATTAACTTGAAGGTGAGATAACCTTTTGATATATTTATGTACAAAATATATTTAACAACAAATAAACCTTTATAACTATTAAATTCTATATCCTTCATACCCATCCTAGCTCCTATAGTAATCCATGTACCTGAACCGTGTCCCAGCTGCTTCGCCTATTAAGGCTCCCACTTTCATCTGGCGACCCCATCCCTTAGCTATTTCATGGCCCTCATTGTTTTTCCTGCTGATTGGTGTCTTTGTGTTCCTTTTCTGTGTGTGTTTCTTGTGTTCTTTACCCCCTCCACTCCCCCGTTTGTATATCTATATTTTTGTATCTGTTTCGGGTAGCTGCTTGTTCATCTTGTTCATCACATCAGCTCAAGCTTCATTGGCATGCGGCTTCCTTGTCTCAAGAATATTTTTTCTGCTCGCATTGCGTATACGCCACGTTGCTCGCTCCATTGATGAAGTCGCTCTCGTTGGCCAGAGTTTAATCAATTATGCGACGTTTGCAAATTCAGTGGAGTTATTTTCACTAATCACTGGAATACAATAAACATAAGCTGTCGGAATATATACAGAGCTATATATGTATATACAGTCAGTGTTTAAGGACCCCAGTGAGGCCGCACTTCATTCAAGGATCCCAACGGCTTACGGCGGCTTCAAGTGATTTTATGGATGCCGGACAATTTACCCTCCACTCCCGCACTGGCCGGGTCATTTTTCATTCTGATGAAAATATTGATTTCGATTCCTCTTCGCCCCCGTCTTTTTCCGCGACCGACGTGATGTTGATGTCTGTTTGTCAGTCTAACGATTGCTCCTCCTTCAGTGGTTGCCTAGGTGGTGGTGGCTCAGGCCATCAATGCAGGAAAAAAAAAGGGAAACTTTTCCCGATTACATTCGTTTGCCCATCGACCCATCGCTGGTTCCCGGTGGTTCCCCTCAAAGATTTATGAGTTCTCTCCAACCGCCTCGGAGTCGGTGGAGGCAAATGAAATATCGCCAGTGGCAAATATTTGCGATGCGGAAGGCGCGTGATTCGATTCCGAAGCCAAACGCAACGAGGTGAGCCAGCTCCATTCGAAGCGAGCCAAATCAATGGCCAACGAGCGAGTGCACCTGCCAGACACAGTGGTTATGAGTGGTTCCATAATTCTCAAATCGACAAAGTGGTTTTTGAAATGATAAAGAGTCTGTTAAGAAAAAACAGGTAATAATAAATGTAAGGGATAGAAAGTTAAATAAATTTATTACAGTTTGTAGCATTTAGGGAGTGGTATTTTGATAAATTTCCTTTACTTTAACTAGTAGTTATTTAACAATTTATAAAGACTGATATATTGTGATAACTTGGTAATATTAAAAAAGTATTTAAACGTATTAAATTTCTACAAGGGAAACCTCATAATTCTCTTTGCAAATATGTTTAATGTTCATACCCTTTCGGTATGAGGAACATAGGTCTCTAACACAATGGAAGAGTAATTTTCGACTTATTTGTGATTAAAATGTTTGAAACTTTATAAAATAAACTAAAAGCTAAAAATATTTTGTTAGTAGTAAAGGGAAAACGTTAAATCACATATATAAAAATATTTTTGATAATTAAATAAGCAAACAGATGTGAACAAGACAAAATAAAAAAGCAGAACTTTGTAGAAAACAATTAAATATATTTGAATTATTCTCAAAGATAAAATTATAAGAAATTATAAATACTATAAGAAAGCTCTATTTTTCTAAAATTTTATAGAACCTTTGACTACCTGTAAGTACCACAGTGCATCGCTTAAATATTTACAATTGCTTAGCCGGAATTGCGACTGCTGGCTGACAAGTAATAAGGTCATCAAAACGCCAGCGTTCGATGCGGTTTTGTCGACTGATTTATGAAGTTGTGTGGTCAGCACACGGCAAAGACGCCGAGGGGCTCGAGAGGGCTCGACCCCCAGAGGGGTCGAAAGTGCAGCCAGCCAGCCATGACAACTCAATTGAGGACATCGCGCATACGCCACGTTGTTCGCTGCTACCTTTTGGGTGGGCAAGGCAAGGATGTGTGCGTCTCCCTTTTGGTCAGTCACAGATTTTGCCTTGTGAAATGCACTTTCCGGTGGCATTCCTTTTTCTTTCCTTTTTTTTTTTGGGAAAGCGATTTATAAACGTTGCAAGCATAAATAAACAAACAGATGTTTGGGGGGGTAGAGATCGGGCATAAAGAACTACTGACTGGCAACATGTGCTTGGCCTTCGCTGTATTTATTTACTTTTGCTCTTTTATAAAATATATTTTTTAATGCAGCCACAGGGCTGCCAATTTGTGCAGATTTATAGAGGCTGCCAACATCATCCCGCAGGGGATAAAACCAGAGAAAAAGTCCAGCAAAAAAAAAAGCGAACATAACCGACGTTCTCTGTTGACAATCGCCACAGGAAGTGGGCAAGCAAGTTGCCAAGGATGCCAGAAATGTGCATTGTTGTTGGTGGCGCCACACTGCTGTTGCAAAAGGGTCATAACTGATTGCTGCAAACACTTACGGGAGGGAGGGAGGTAGGTAGGTGGTTGGACTGGACAACGGGCAGACAACAACGGAGGCAAGGCAGAATAAAGGACGAGGCAAGAGGACAATGCTGCGCATTGAATGAGCATTTGATGGCTGTTTTTGCAACGACTCCTGGGCATTCGGGTTACTCGTGACTCATGAGGCGGGAAAGTTATGGTCCGCCAAGCACAATTGAAATATTTTCGAGCTTCGATCGTTGGATGGGTTGAGGTGCCACAGAAGAATAGGGAGTTTTTAGCAGTTGGAAACTTAAGTCAAATAAATAAGTTTAAAAAAGATTTTCTATAACACTTCTACTTGGTTTAGAAATGTTTTTTTTCCATAACATAATTTATTTTTGTACCCTTAAAAGCTCTTGAGCTACATTACTAGAAATATTCTCTGCTGTTTACTGCGAAAGCATAATAGATTTAGTATGTTATGCTTGGCCTGTACAAGGGTGTCAGCTCTTGGCTGTTATTTCTCTGGCTTCATTGTTTATATATTTTTGTTGCTTTTCTCCACAGACTGCAATAGCCTGGTCATCCCCAGCACCCTCATTGTGCCCTCGCTGGACGTCATCATTAACATCAAACCAACGTCAGCGACGGCGTCGTCGCAGGATGTGGTGCTGCAATTTGTTGCCCTTGCTGCTGCTGTTGTGTAAGTGGGCGTGACTGTCTGCCAAATATGAGCACCGGAAATTAGCACACAACACGGCCACGCCCCCTGTGTCCCGAAATTGAATGGATATGGGGAGCTTCTCTCTCCCCGCCGTCCCTCTTAACCGAATAATTACTTTCGTCCCTGAAGTGGGAGCGAGGGCTTTTAGTGGCCAACTGACAGCCATCCATCTGCAATGACCTCTCCCTTGGCGGGATCACCGGATCTAAATTAACAAAAGGACCTCAAATTAAAGGCTAATCAGGCACTTGACCACTTTGTCCGGCACTTGACCCGAAACCCAAGGAGTTCCCCTACCCAGAGTCCAACGGTTTGCGGTCACAAAATGGATTTATGATGCATGGCAAACAAACCTAAAACTACTTCACAAACTTCTCACACATTTCATCCAAGGCAAACACACACCATTTCCGCTTTTCCATTTTTGCCCAGCGAACCGCTTTGCCAACCCAACTGCAAATCAGGCGAGTGCAACTCCAGCTCAAAACTTTTACAATGATTCGGTTTTGGAGAGGCCGAGTTAAGGGGGGTTTTCTGGTTTTTAACAGGATTTTCAACAGTTTTTGTTACCAAGAATTAAATTTAGATTATTAAATAGTAAAATGTATTAAAAAGGGCATTTAAAAATATTTTATATGAGTTCTTACAGTTTGTGGCTTTCTTATATTTAACACAAATAAAGTAAATACTATAAATAAAATACTCAATATTTAAAAATGTAGTTATAAATAATTTTAAATTAAACAATTATACAATTTATCTGTTGTTTCACAGCATTTCCTGACTTGTATATATTTTTAAACGGATTTTTCTTCTTATGAACTAAATCCCACAAGTTTTCTACCAACGAAAATCAACACGAAGTTAATAATGATAATTATTATAATAATTATAATTAAAACATTTTTATGAAAATAATAATTTTTATTTATATTTTTTATCTATTAACCAATTTAATTTTGAGTTGAATAAAGTCAACTTATTGTAAAAGTAACTTATCCTAATTTAACAACTCCCCTTTTCCGCCTAAAATACTTCTTCTCTCAATCCTTAAATAGATGAAAAAAATAAGTGCTTCTTGTGGATGCGTTTAGAAAAAGAAAATTTTTTCGTAGAGCCCCCCCCAATAAACTTTCTCCACACATTCGCGCGGCCCAAAGGAAAGCAAAGCAAGAACGCAGGCCCGTTCGTGATGAGAAGCAACTTTGCTGCGGCTTTTAAAATAAGAGTTGCTCAAAGTAAGGTCGTTAGATCCCTATGTAACTCCCCCTGGTACATGAGAACCAGAGACATAGAAAGGGATCTTAATATTCCAAAGATAGGCGATGTATTAAGGACCCATGCGGAAAGTTATATGCGGCGACTCGGTTCCCACCCCAACACCTTGGCGAGAAGGCTTATCCATCCCCCGAGAAAAAGAAGGCTGAAAAGATTCCACCCACATGATCTCCCATCGAGATTATTATAAATATTTTGTCAAGGAACAAATCCATTAAATATCGTTAGAGTAGATTAATTTGTAAAGAAATGTATATATTTGTATACCTATGCTGTAGAATTTCATGTAAAACCTGGTAAAGCTGCCACATAGGTAGCAGTAAACTTGTTTAATTCCAATT